>LR736927.1:215130-296684 GCA_902654985.2 Oryctes borbonicus | reverse complement strand
AGTACAAGTGTTATCATATAGCAATTTAATCAACAATTTGCATCTAGTTAAAAAAAAAAAAACGAAAAATGACGAAATATCATAATTGAGCGTGCTTGACCGAAATTTTGTATTTGACTATATCTCTACATCACAAACAAATTTTCCTAATAAAATTTCTGCGTATCTTTCAGAATAAGGGTAGTTTACACTTGAGGGGTTTCCAAAGAAGCGCTGTTAGCACTGTTATTGTTAACCTCAGAGTGGATCTGCTATATTTACCGTATGTTTGGGTTCATGCAGCAACTTTTATCAACAATAAAATTTTTTGAGAAACGTATAATAAAAAAGTTTCCAATTTGTTGCCAACTTTTACAGACACACAGTATATGTATACATATCTAAATATATGTGCCTTTCCAAAAAATTACTTTTTCTTTTGTTTTTAATTACATTGTAATTTTTACTAAATTATATAATATTGGATTATTTAAATTTAAATGTTACAAGATTGGAAACGCACATGGTGTTATTCGAAAAATCTGCCAAGAAACTTCAACAATTCACTACATACACAGTTGGGTTCTAAAAGGCCGAATTCTGCACAACATAAAATTATATTTAAGTATACAGGATGTTCAGTTTCTGCAGTACATAAGTTTGGATTTTTAATAAAAAGAGCCTGTAACGATTTTGGATGCCGCTTCTTAATTCATGCCAACTTTCATCGATATTCCCTCTACCTACGTACCTACTTCGTTTTCGAGATAATCGATATAATTTGAAATTTTTACGAAATGCTGCTTTTTCTTTAATGATAGATGGTAAATATCAAACACCTTACATGCAAAAATTGAGAATTTCCTGGAGTTTTCGGAAATAGAATACCTCGTATATTTTTCCATAATCTGATAGAAAAACTTCTCTAGATTTTTTTTATACCTAAAATATGTCGTTCTTTAATAAATTAAATGTGGAGCTATAGAGATAAGTGTTTTGTTTAAAAATGTGGGGTGCTGCGACGGAATACTATGCCTAGTAAATATGTAATTTTTATTGCCGAAACTACCAACTTAAATTATCTGCGAAATTTAAAAAAATGTTTATTAGGAAACTTTTGTTGGGCTGTCCATATACATTAAAACTAATGTGTAAACATTCCCCTTTTCGATATCTACTCCAATTCGGTATAACGGTGGTTACTCAAATTACCATCATTGCTTAGGTTAACTTTCTAAACAGCCCGTATAAATAATAAATAACGATGATAAATAACGTATGAAGATATTAAAAAGAAGATTGAATCAGAGTTGGAAAATAAACACTTGTGGTTATGCGTAGAAAAAACAACAGTTACAAAAGAAAATTCTATTGTTAACGTTATAGTGCGTACACTGGACCCTTTTAAATCGACTTCATCATTTTTATTAGCCAGTAAAAGATTACAAACTTGTACTGGCAAAGCAATTATGAAACTGGTGCTAGATACGTTACAAAAATTTCAACTTTCAACAAACCAAGTATTAATGTTTGTTAGTGGTGGTACTAAAGTTATGTATGTATGCAGGACGTTCTCTTAAAAAACAATGTGGTAATTTATTGCATGTTACATGTAAAATTCATAAGTTACACTGTGTGGCAGAAACAGTTCGGCAATGTTATCCAGAAGTCGATGCATTGATAGCAAATACAAAGGCAATATTTTGCAAGTCTCCCAAACATATTCAAGAATTTCATAGATGGTGTCCTGGTATCCGTGAACCACCGCAATCGATTCATACACGATGGGGGACATGGTTACAAGCAGCATTCTACTATGCCAAATATTTTCAGCAAATAAAACCCGTAATTTTTAGATTTGATCTGAAAGAAGCTGCAGCTATCAAGAATAGTCAAACAAGATTTCAAGATAGTCAGATTGAAATGGATTTACAAATTATTCAGAACAATTACTTGCCACTACTTGAGGCAATAAATAAATTACAAAATCCTTCGGTGTCGTTAGTGGAGTCATTACAAATAGTGGATGATGTTCACTCATTGCTATGCGCTGGAAGTGACGCTAAAAATGATCGTGTTGTAGCAAAGTTTAAGAATATTATTGACAAAGATTCAGATTTTGCTATGTTAACGACAAATTTCCGATGGTGCATATACAGGTTTGTTAAGTGACTTTAGAGATTATTTCAATTATGCCAACATGACATCAGTAGATGTCAAATGGTCCTTTTCTGCATATAAGAACATTTTTACTTCATTGCGAACAAACTTTGCCCATACAACTGTAGAGACATATTTAATGTTGCAGATGTTTAACCAAGCAAATACGACTGATAAAATTGTTTAGGCCGGTAAGTGTTTTATAAATACTGTGGCATTGATCCGCGTATCTACATACACGCGTATGTGTACACATAACGCATCGCTTGTCTATTTTAGTTGTATTGTGCCATAATGAACGTGTTTAGAAGGTCTGTTTTGGTAACAAAGGTAATAATGCGCGAGTCTTTATAAATTATAACCATTTATTATTACTTTCTTACCAAGTATTATTAGAATAAGTACGAAGCGGCGAAAGTGGCGACTCTGGTGCGAAGGAGAAACCGGCATCTATGAGTTGTGCATGACTTTAGCATAGGTGGTACAAAGAGATTTATTAGCATAGATGCTTATGACGATTCAATTCGTTTATGTGTAAGTGTTAAGAAACTGAATTAAATGGAAGAATTCCTAATATATGTGCATTCTTTTCTATTCTCTCTCGAGATAATATTTGATGAATAAAGTGCAATCCCCTCACGGAACTTTTTTGAATTGACTTCGAATAATCGTGCATTGTAGTTTATGAAGCACACCAACAGTTTAATCTCAGATATGAACAATCTGTACAATTATATTAATTAGCCAACCAAGAAATTGTATATTTTTATAGCGTGTTCGGTATGTGGTTAGTAAGCTTGCAGAAACGAGTATACTTTTTGTGCACTTCACGAAATTAGTAGAGACTAGACACTCGTGTTTTGTGAAGATAGTAGGCAACACCAACCCATTCTCACGAGATGAATAAACACGAGTCTCTCTAGTCTCTGCTAATTTTGTGAAGCGCAACTCTTTTCTGCAGGCTTAGTGGCTAGTTTAAGAGGCAGAATTAGTGAATGATATGTGTAAAATAAAACAAACATATCATTGGGAAGTCACTTCTTCGGCAACATTAATTTATTTAACTGTCGTTAACAATAAAATAATTCAAATTTCTAAAACAAAAGAAAAAAAAAAGAAAACTAGCTGTAAATTCAAAAATCTAATAAACGAAAACACAAAAATAGATAAATTTAAAAACAAGAATCACATGGCCAAGATAAAACTCTGAAAATTTATGTAACATCAGCCCCAGATTTATAGAAAGTGAATTAAACTATTTAATCGAGGATTAGCGCATTAATCTGGCCAAATTTAATTGTGTGAAGTTGCTAATTATGCTTAACCGACTCAAGTTAACTTACTGTTACTTAAGTCATGCATAAGGGAAACGTCGTACACCAACGAACAGGAATGTTGTAATTGATTTAGTGGAATATTATTATTTAAGAAGTAAGGTACGTATGCACGAATAAGATTTTTAACTATCTTTCCCCGTTTAATGTCTTTTTCATAAGTGGTTACATAACTCGTCCTATAAGACGATTTTCCAAAATGGGCATACAAACATTTAATTCACAACGATGTTGTGGTTTCGTTACCTTACTTGTCTGGTAATCTGCACTGCTCAATCGTTATTGTGTTTTTCTGTTGAAGATTGCAGAATTGGTAAACCTTGATTCATCTGATCGGATGATTTTGTTTAAAAAGAGATCTAATTGTAATCTTCCCACTAAGTAACAACCGTCTTAAATTATCACCAGACTGTGGCTAACATGAATGGTTGTCATTGGTTTAAAGCTATTTTGAGTTTGAGGCAAGTTTAATTCTGGCACCACTTCGTGTGTAGATGTCGATGGATTTATTTATCTCGAAAATGCCAGATTTACATAAACTTTGCAAGCACATTTAATTTATCACCTATTCCTGACATAATACTTATGCGAGATTAAGTAAACAGCACTGCAAATATATTTTGGCGATTCTTTAAGCTTAACTCGTCATCTTTCCAGAATACTAACATTTCGTAGTGTAATAGGCGAAGAAAATTTGACGATTCCGTAAGAATGAATAGATGAATAGATAGAAGATCGAGAGTGCCCTTGGGAATGTGTTTTCAGTATTTCTTAGGCCAAATAAAGGTCCAACAATCAGTGACTACTTAGAACTTTTTGATAACAGAGATGGTAATAGCTCACAGAGCTTTTTCTAGCGTTTAATGCACAGTGAAGTTTTAAAGTAACGATTGATAATTGTGATGACGTTGGCTAGCAGCAACGAGCCCAACGTCACGGGAGACAATTTGGCGCGTTTGCCTAGCCAACTTTGCATAAAAACAGGAACAGATACAAAGTTTTTCTGTTGTATAGCGTCCAAATAATTTTTTTGTAAAAACTGGATCTTCCTGGAGCTATATTAATATTCGCTCGCAAAAAAGCGAGACGGCAAGCCTCATCGCCAGGATTAAACTCTTGCACAATGTTGAAGGCGTATATGATGAATTGATATACCTATTTCCTCAGCAGCAGGTATGGAACAGTGAGGGTGGCTGTGAAAATAAGCTAATTATTTCATAGTTCTCATCCTCTGTTATACGTTTTGGCATCTGCTTATTATGCTTCCATTGTCCAGTAAGTAAAAAGTTTTCTTGAATTCAATGGAAATGTGTTCTGCTAATAGGCGGCAATCAAGTTCTGCTTATAATTTTATTACATTATATGTGAATAAAAAATAAATCTAAGATATCTTCGCTTCCGTAATTATCAAAATGGTTTTCCATTTTTGCTAATGCAATAAACACAACACAGTGCAAGATAATTTAACAAATCACTTGAATGTAGATTGATATTGTTTAGTAATACTCCATAGTCCCCACAGGCTACCTAATGCGAATTTTTCAAGAAAGTACTAATTCAAAACTACATATTCTGAAAATCACTAATCCTAAAAGAAGCGATAGAAATAGGAACGAGAACACTTGTAGCTTTTCGATAGACAACTCAATTCTAGATCACATGGTGTAAAAATATACAAGGCGTTCCATTTGAAAAAAAAAACTTGGTACTAGGAAGTTACGCCAAATCAACCCTAGGTTGGGGGACAGCTTGTATAATTTTATGCCTTGATTAAATAGTAGAGTACCTGTACCTTCCACAATCCACATAAAAGCTTTCTACCTTTTACTATATAGCTGTTACACGCATTTAATACATCATCGGTTTTTTTTTTGCTTTTTTTCACAAAAGTCAAAGTATAATTCGGCAAAAAAACGATAACCGGGTATTGTACTGCAACTGCATCGATCAATAAAAGACTATACATTAAAAATTCCTGAAAATTTGCCAATATACTCAAGCCGACATGTGATATTGAACCAAAATATTTTTGTTAATATGACACTTCCGGTTACACCGTAAATAGCTGTTAACATTCATATTTCAAAAGGAATAGCTGTATATTATTATACTACATTTTTAAATTCCTAATTTCATTTTAGGGTTTCTTTGATGTAATAAGTATGCTATTACTAACCATATTTGAAATATTAGGCTTTTTTGACAGATGGATGACTGCATTTTGCAGAACTGTTGACCATATAGGGTATACATTTTTTGAAAATTACTTTTAAACTCAAATCGAAACATAATTTTTTAAATACAACTACTCATTTGTTTCTGTCTTATTAAATTGCCCTTGTAAAAATACAACGTCATATCTAAAATTGCTACTTCTCGAGATATGTCAGAAAATGTGTATTGTAGCACAATTTTTTAATAAAAAAGTACCCGGAGTAAGAATGCTAGCTTACGTAGTTTTTAAAAATATAATTCAAATTTTGTATATCTAACTATTAGGAAACAATCCGAAATTGATAAAATGTTACTTAGTTTTCAATTATTAACAATGCCGACACGTTTACATATACGAACGAAGATTATTCAGATACCTTTGCTGCTCGATATCCACAAAAACAGAAATCGCCACCAAACCCAGTTAAACGAATAATACAGAATTTGAAGAACTTCGGGACGATCAAGGCAAAAAATCAAAAATTGCTCTTACAAATTTTTTCCTGTATGGTCAAGAGCATGAATTATTTTTGGATAATATCTATTACAAGAAATGGACTGCCAAACAAGTACAATTCTCATTAGTGGAGGAATTCAAATACCCAAGTATTTAGAACGGAAAATTGCAACGTTTCATTAATGCTGGTTTGTTTCTTAAGGATCATGACCAAGTTGGATATCTCCAAAGTAGGATGACATTTTAAAAGATTACATAAGCTGCCATTGTTACAATACACATTTCCCGAAGTATCTTGAAAAGTAACAATTTTAGATACGTAATGAATATTTCTGAAAAATTTCGATTTTTCAGAAATATTCATATTGAACAGTTTCAGTTATAAAAATTCGCACACAGTCGAAAATCGAAAAAGCCAAATATTTCAAATATAGTAATAGTGACATAATTGTTTTATCAAACAAAGCCTAAAATTGAATTAGAGTTTCAAAAATGTAATTATATACATGATATTCCATTTAAAATAACAAGGTTTTACACTACACACAATTAGTTATAAAAATGTTTCCCTCTCAACCCACCAGAGTTACTATAATGTATTACAAAGTATAATTTATAATAAATAGAGAAGTTATTTAATTAAAATATCATTACAAGAGTAATTTAATCCAAGAAAGATTCTACTAATTCTTATGTTTACATCTTATATAATTCTATCGCTATCACTATCGATAATATTAACGATATACTATTCGATAGTTATTGATAGTCAAAACTATCGATAGCATTAGATAGCTACTAACAATAGTGATAGATAAAATAAATGTTCTTAAAGTATTTGCCTACTGAATCAAAAATTGTTACAGATTTATTACGGAGTTCAAGTCAAGCTTCGGAATCTGACCATGACCCAATCGCATTTTCCGTTCCCACAATTCGTTCCAATAATGCGAATGTTTACCAAACCAGTTACCAAGAGATAAACTATTGCCCAGCGACCATTCACCTATTATACACGGATTTACGAAATTCTTTGTATTATTGTATTTGTTGTAAGAGATACAATTCGTTTTTTTACGTCGATAAACGAGACAATTTCTTCAGCGATGCATCAACATCTTCTGAGGAAAATGTTTTAGAGACCATGTTTGCTGAACATAATGCTTTGAAAGAGGTTTTTGACAGCAATCCAAAAACTGATAAAAACAAGAAGAACATGAGTTGTAAATTTTGTAAGAAGAATGGCGAGATTCCTATTGTGTATCAGGGTCATGAGTTGAAAAATGCCGAGGGAAAAGTCGTATGTCCAGTTCTTAGAAGTTACACGTGTGGTATTTGTAATGCAACTGGAGACGACGCACACACACGAAAATACTGTCCCAAATCAGTGGGACTATTGGATCAATTACCAATTTTTCGACGTTTAGCGAACGGTATTATTTCTACGTTTCATAACCATAAATAAACATATGTATTTCTTAAGGTTGTACTGTGTCTGTTACGTTTATACAAAAATTGCTATATTTCTATGTGAGCATTAAAGCGTGGAATGAATTTATTATCTAACAAACGGGGAATCGCTCGGACGCCTCAATTTTATTTTTCATATTTTTAAAATATTTTAAATTAATTTTTTAATTGAATATTATACAGGCTGGTCCAAAAAAGTAGGGCGCAAGTCAACTTAATTTGTTTAAATGTATATTTTTGCGTTTTCGAATTCTACATAAAATCTTAAACAATTTTCGTATATGATAGCATATGATATATCTATGTCGAATAGTTTTAGTATTATACAGGTTGAAAGTTAATTTGTAGTCTTATTTTACGCGGTGTAGCAGCAAATGTATAAAATTTTTTCCAGCATGGCATATGAACGTTTAAAAGTTGTATTGCAAGATTTGATATTTTTTAATATACAGGGACGCTCAAAAAAATAGTCGCTGGGAAACTTTTTTGAACAATTAACAGTTAGAAACTAATAAAGATGCTTTTAGAGTTTTTTTTTTTAAATTAAACTGTGACTCGATCTAGTACTGATTTATTATAATTTAAACAGCATGTCAAGAAAAAACAAACAACAATTTTATTTTTAACGAACTAAACTAAAAAAAAAATAACAGTAGCAATAATTTTAGAAAAACTATAACAGTATTAACAGTGTTAATACTAAAGTTAAATGAAGTATTTGCTGACGTTAGATTTATTCTTTTGTTTTATTTACGATTTCCAAAGCCCGCAAAAAGAAAATTGTAGAGTTTCGATAATGTTACAGGATGACTACATATCTATTCCCTCTATTGTGCTTTAGTAATTAACATGCCCGAATAAATGTAAAATCTTAAACCTATATATAACTGCGAAACCATTGATTCAATATAGATATATCACATGCTGCACGAAAATTGTTTAGAATTTCACATAGAATCCGAAAATGTAAAATATACAGGGTGTTCCATTAAAAAAATACACTTTTTTTGGGCCACCCGTTAAAATGAAGAATATTTTTAAAATATGTAGAAAATTAAAATAAAGTCCACAAGTCCGAGATTTTTCATAAAATGAGTCGTTACTCTAGGTTCTCACGGCATTTTAAACAACTCCAATATATTAAATAATGTTCTTAATTTTGTTAATGTTTTACAGCGCGTGTAAAAAAATAAACGTTTATTTATGTGAAAGTGTTTGTTTATTTCTTTTATTGCTGTAAACTACTTCCGGTAATATTAGTACTGAAAGGTGATTGCTAAGCGTAGGTGCTGTGTGAACTATTAAGAATACAAGAAAATTTAAAAGTAGCTGGTCGGATATCATATTGCACTTTTACGGTGAGCGCCATAAGTATAAATGTAAAATCGGTATCAAATGGGAAAGTTTTTATTTTCAATTAAAGTCTTTTTGCGACTTAAATTTGTGCTTGTCTGAATATTTATTCGGCCAGTGCCGACTAAAGTTGCAGTTGCAGTGCAGTGCGAACTTTGAGCAGTTAATTTCGATACTATCACAGATCATACAAATGTCTCACTTGCTGTCGGAATCTTTGATATTTTTGGATCGCATTCCATTTTTTTACATGGCTCGCTCATGGATTTCATGATCACGACGCCTATATAATCAAATACTACTTCTACTACGGAATTTTAGTAATATTGCAGTTAATCTCTCAATAACTTATTGAAAGCAAACAATAAAATCCACGAAAAGAAGTACCGGATTGGTACATTATATGATCTCAGATTTACGATACTATGTAGAGACAAACAAGGGCCAGACCACGGCAATGTACCAGGATAATACAGCACAAAATAAAGCAATAACTAAAGATAGTAGGAATATATTTTGTTCGCTACACTTGCTAAATAGAGCAGCATTGAGTTATACGACTAAGATCCTTGTGATGCAGCTACGGAGTAGAGGTACGCCCAGGACTAGCCCGTCCGGCCCTTTCGTATATCTAATCTTGACGTAGCCGCATCCCGTATTTTACATAAAATATGATGATCTTACCCAGTGCCGTATTACTCGATAAGTTAGCAAGTGCGCAAGACAAAATATATTCCTCCTATAACAACACAAACCTAAGCTTAGCTAAATTCATATATTTATTTGAGGTAATTAATTTTGTCTTCACAACTGAAAGTATAAAATAGGGGTAATTCTATTGTACTCATTCCAAATCTCAAGACGGAATTGATGGAAATAAACATGTAAGGCGGGAAACATAATAAAACGAAGATAAACACAACTCTGTTACCTGAATCATCATAATATAACGCAGCTAGTGTCATTGTTATAGTAATTTAAAATTCTTAAAAAGTTAGAAACACATTGCGAATGGATCTATCGCATAGATGCCAGTACAGAGTCGTAACGCCCGTCAGTCGTCAAATGATCGGTCGGAAAGGCTGTCTGCACCTTGCCTTTGTTTTCTAATCTGAAGTTTTCCGTTTCCCGATGTTATGTTTTTTAAATATATTTTCTGTATAATGTTAGCAAATTTTAGTTTCTTCGACAGTAATTTTTGTTTTGTTTCGACCTTCATCTTTATTTTCCTATTAGCCTTAGAATTATTGGTTTTAGTTTACTTTGCTATATTTACTATTTATCTTTTGATTGAGCATTTCCATAATTCGTTTGTATTTTTATTTGATTTCCTTTTACCGCCTATTACTAGAATTAATTTTCAGTTTATTTTGTGCAGATATATCAATTTCGTTTTCATTATTTTCTTTGTTCGGCTACTTTAAAATCTTGATTTACGGACCAGTTAAAATTCAATTTTGTAAACATTTTTGACAGAGTATACAAATAGAAATATTCCTGTCGAATGAACGTTACGAAAAAACTACCTCCCAAAAAAAGCCATAAACAAAATAAAACTTACTACTGGTTGAGTGCGGACTAAACTACGGATGCGTTAGGCCAAAACAATCTTATAGTATTTAATGGAAAACATTTACCCCATTAAACAAAGGTATGAAAAGTATGCATTTTAAAAGAAATGTTGGTGTAAAACTCTCGTTTACGTTACAAATTCATAGTTATGCGAAAGAACTGTTACAATTATATCATTAAAATAACATGTTAGGGAAAAGCAAATTTAAAGTGAGACATAGGTGATGCAATGTTCTTCCCCTCTAAGAAGAACTTTCTCCGAAAAATTGAATTAATAAGTAATTTAGTTTTCAAGGAAGTACTGCAAGAAGTGCAAACAGAAACCGCACTTCCTTAGGAACAACGACCGTACCAAATACCGATTTTCGAGCTAATAAATTTATGGAAACACCAAAAAAATTTAAACTACTTGTTTGAAAAAATGTCTAAGGGGTACGTACCCCTTTGGAAATTCCGACGATTTGACGATTTCAAAAATGTTTGAAAATATTTCTTTCGATGATGGTTCCGTATGCAGTTTGACCTGCTTGTATCGTAGTGATTAGCAGAGTGTCATTTCCAATGTATTTGGCGCAGAAATTAGTACAAATTATATAACGATAAACGTCTCTGCAATACAATGGCTTAGATTACATGTTTGTAAGTACAATGAGACCTGGAGAATCGATTCCCATTATCCCCATTCACACTTTTCGAGCTACAACCCTTGAAACATGTCGAAAAGGGACAAGGGATTAATTTTATTTATGAAACAAAAAAATGGAAAATGCATTAATAATAATATTTTGACATAACATAGTTATTATTATGTACTAACTATTGTACGTAGTCGTTCCATTTGTATTATTCTAATAAAAATGCTTAAGTTTAAATTTTAAACTTTTGAGTAAGATCGAACTCAGAGAATCGATTCCCGCCACTCTCAATTACCCATCTGGTTTATTTTTTGAATTACACACCGCAAAAGGTTAAAGATAGAGATCAAAGTTTCCTAACATTCTAAACTTATAACACGCTTACCTATTTTGATGATGGTTCCTTATGCTTTAATCTGCTGATTACAGGGATTTCAACCATTTTGCAATTTCTTGGTTTTTGAGAAATTTGAGTTTGAATCTTATTATTTTGTGGCAAATTTATTTCGGTAAATTTGGTAGATAAATATCGTTCCGGAAACATCATCATATGTTCAATAGCATGTGCCACAATTTTGTTTTTATCCTAGTGATTTGCAGAGTGTAACGTGTAAATTTGTACCTGCTCATTGACAAGTTGTACTTTAATGTCCGTTCTGTAAAGTCTTTACCCACAACTGCTGTCGATTCAAAACCAATATTTTTTTTCCTCAGATATTGATTGCTGTTCATAGTTTCGTTGTTCCTGGATCTAAATGGAGTTAGTAAATCATGTTAAAACATTAATAATGAAATAGTTTTGTTTTTTTAATGAAACTAATAAAATTCATCGCAGATTTTTGAAATAAGTCTTGTTGTCGACACTTGTTAGTCCTGTTTTACTTTGTTTTCTCGTTCAAATCCAGTTTCCTACCTCAATTAAACGAAATATCCTTACTGCTTTCAAATTCCACCAAAAATACTGGTTGCTTCCATGGAGATGATTATGTCGAAATTGTCAGGTACGGTAAGTCAGAATGGTTGCTATGAATAGCATTATAATTTAAGCAACCACGTGTGTTCATCCACAGAGAATGCATTGGAGCGCCTCAGTAGACACATTACCTAAGTGCCATTTTACCAAAAGCACCTAAGTGGATTCCTTTTTTTGAATTACCAAAAAAAAAAGTACATGTGAAACCGTACAGCTACTAAAAAAAGTAGGATTTTTTTTCTGTTGAAAAGAAATATCCCTGGTAGCATTAGCAACTTGACACTATAGAAAATATGTTGACCTAGTAGCCCCCCGTACATTAAATTATAAAGAGTATTTACGACGTATTAACTGTAGGGCAAATTCCCTTTAGAACTTTTTGTTACCGGATTCCCTTCATTTAAGACACAAAATACTTCTTGTCTTCTTGTGTAAGATAAAAAAAAGGAGCGGAGTTGCATAGGAACAAAAACACTTTTGGTGTTACAAATCCTCCGTTTAGGTGAAAAATTTCTTCAATTTTGAGTTAAGAATTTCTTCCCACTTTGAAGAAAATCTGCGTTTCGGCATTAATCTTTTCTTCTGCGGTGAAAAAAAACTCTCCATTTCACATTCCATCGCGGTGTAAAATATTTTTGTTCCTAAAAAAATATAGTTACCGATTTGCCAGAACAGAACAATCCTTGAGTATTTTTGGTATATTCCCAGCAATATAATTTCCAAGTAAAACTTTGAACATAAAAATAATAATGTCATCATTAGAGCCGTGTGGATTTTAGGTATGACTCATCACTCGCACTACTGATATCCGATATAGATAGATATTATAAATCGACCAGATATCTAACTCTACATATAGCTCAACACATAACTACACATAAGCTCAACGTTAACGTATTTTACTATTTTGCAATCAATTTTAATTAATACTACGCTAACTTGTGGTTTCAAACTTAAAATATGTGTAATGCACAATTCACTATTGATAAAATCTATGTACATACATTCAACATTAGTGAAAAAAATTAAAAAGTACTCCATCTTTAACTAACATATTTACTTATACATACTTGTTTTTTTTGTTCAGTATTTGGACATATATACCTAAGCAGTAAGTACAAGTAGATTTATTTTGAAGAATATATCTGCATTTGTAATGCGAATTTAGAGTCTTTCTGATCTTGCATTCTTTTCGTATTGTATTTGTTTTCGTATGTTCTGTAAATTATATGTAGTTTATATTGGATATTATTATTTGGAATTTAAATTGTATTGTAGATATATATTTCCTCGTATAAATATATTTATAGTCAGGAGTTCACATTCATTTTAGAATACACTTTTATTTCGCTCTTTCTGAACTTGTTTCTCTGTCGTTTTCCTTTTTGGACATTCCTAGTTTTATATTAATATGGATAGTATGAATAACAACCGCAAGTTAATGGAAAGTTGGATTTCTGACCGTACAGAATATCTGTCGATTGTTAGTGATAGGGAAATAAGGTGTAATATTTGTTCAAAAACTGTAAAGTGCGAGCAAAAGTGGCATGTTACACAACATATAAACACCGCAAAACATAAGCAAAATGTTTCACCTGATGTTGCTTCCAACATTCCCTTAAATAAACTGCGAAACCCTAAATTAAAAACATTTCTAGAAACATATACAAATAAACATATTCCTGATCCTTCAACAATACGGAGACAATATCTAACAAAATGTTACACAAATGTTATACAACAAATTAAATTGAATATTTCTAACCAGTATGTGTGGATCAGTGCTGATGAAACAGTCGATATAACAGGTCGTTGTGTAACAAATGTAATAGTAGGTATTTTGCATCCAAATACGCCTTCCACACCTCATCTAATAACTTCCAAGATAACGCATCAGGTTAATGCTGAAACTATAAGAGACATTATTAATGAAAGCCTACAAAATATTCTTCAATTTGACCAAAATCAAACACACAGGGTTCTATTATTTGTTAGCGATGCAGCGGCATATATGCTAAAGGCTGGAAAATTATTAAAGAATATTTATCCAAACATGTTACATATAACTTGTGTGTAACATGCACTGCACAGAATTTGTGAGTTTATTCGGAATGAGTTTCCAGAGGTAGATAAAGTAATAGCTTTGTTTAAACAAATTTTGCGTAAAGCACCTTCACGTGTGTCTCTCTATAAGGAACAGTATCCCACTTTACCTTTGCCCCCCGTTCCTGTATTAACGCGATGGGGTTCTTGGATCGAAGCATGTATATTTTATTCCAAAAATTTTCAAAGCCTCAAAAATTTTGTATTTCTTTTACCAAATGATGCTCGTTGCATTGAGCAATGCAAAGAATTATTGCAAAATTCCACATTAGAAACGCAACTGAATTTTATAAACATCAAT
Source organism: Oryctes borbonicus (assembly GCA_902654985.2). Taxonomy (NCBI): domain Eukaryota; kingdom Metazoa; phylum Arthropoda; class Insecta; order Coleoptera; family Scarabaeidae; genus Oryctes; species Oryctes borbonicus. Next base: position 282,133 of record LR736927.1, on the reverse strand, counting down.
TTCAAACATTTAATAGATACTATAACATACTTTGAACAACGTAACATTCAATTATGTAATGCTATAACTTCCTTAAATGCGATTATATCCAATTTGTGTAGTATTGAAGGCAATTTTGGACATCGTCTTAAAGAAAAGGTATGCAAAGTTTTCGAAAGAAATCCCGACCTAGTTATATTAAGACAGTTCTATGAAGGAACAATATTAGATCGAAATCTATTTGAAAAATATAATTTACTTTTGCCGCATTTTAATTATGCGCCCGTAACGAGTTGTGATGTAGAACGCTCCTTTTCAATATTTAAAGAGATATTGACGTCTAAACGGACAAGTTTCACCGATGAACATTTAGAACAAACTTTAATTATTAACACAAACTGCACCTTATTCTCTGAAATTTAAATAAAATCATAAATAGTTTATTTATATACATTCAGAGAAACTGATATGTACGATAAGTAGCGATAAATAAATTAACTAATATAATTATCGAAAAACATTATATTATTTCACTTATTTGCATAGGATTGCCTCGCTATCTAGTTAGTTTTGGTAGTTCTATGGAATACATCTTACGGCGATGCAGTGAATGAGTCATACTTAAAATCCACACGGCTCTAGTCATCATATACATATGGAAAGAATACACCCGTGACGCATAGTTAATATCAATATACAACAACAAAAATATAAATTCTTTTTATTTAATTTATGATTACCAACTTTTCTTTGCTATTATTGCATCGAAGTATAAAACTAATGATCGCGATACAGTTCTCGTAACAGTGCTATTATTAGAAGCACAACTATGTGATGTAAAAATTTTGCCTTTTACAATAATCTATCAGTTGCTATAAAAACAATTATAAACCTTTAATATTTCTCTAGATAATTAGTTGCCAGAAATATGTCGCATAAAAGATCAACTTATATCTGCAGTCGAACATATGGTTTACAATAAATTAATTCTAGGCATATACAAGACTACTAAAATCTTGAATGCCAAGTGCACGCATTGAATGACAATGTTAGAGAAACAGCGAGCGTATCTCATAAGGTTCAAACTTCGAAAATGTTCGTTTAAGTGGGGGTATGCACGTCAGTATCGCTTCTCTCTCTAGTTGCTTAAATATTGGGACTATTTTTTACCATGTTACTAATTAAGCTTGCAGAAACAAGTTGCGCTTCACGAAATTAGCAGGGACTAGAAAGACTCGTGTTTTGTCGACTCTCGGGGAAACCAGTAGGCAACACGAACCCATTCTCATGAGACGAATAAACACGAGTCTGTCTAGTCTCTGCTGGCTTACTCATGGCTTTTGTTATCATTATTAACCAAAGAAGACAAAATATACATTTTCAAAATTGATGAGAATTATAAATCGCATCAGGGAGGCGGAAATAATTTTAAATCAGATATGCAAATGAACACAGAACAGACCTCTTAAAACTAAAGACCGCTAATCAAGTGTTCTCTGTTATGTAGAGCCATGTTTCAAGAGACATACATCGATGTTCGTTGTATATACTTGTCATCAGGTGCGTTTGGTAGTAATTAGCATATTTACACAAATGAATAGATTATAAACAAAAACCCACATGAAATGCCCAGTTTTTTTTTACTAAATATTTTTTTTATAATTGTTATAATTCTAACATATTATTCTAGAATTAAAAACATGAGAAGGTAAAAATAGGAACTAGTACTGGTAAAATAATGTAAAAAAAATGTAAATATAGATTTATTTAACAAGCGACATATAAAAGTAATTCTAGATATAAAAAATATTTATAACGAACATAATATGACAAGTATGTTTCATACACTTTATTTAGTTAACAATTTAAAACTGACATCTATTGTTAGTATCGGAAATCTATAATTAATAATGACTAATGATTATACTTAATACGCACTTATTTTCCATTACTGTTTTCCTTATAAAATAAACAAAAGCCTCCTCACTCAGTCTATTTAGAAATTAATGTTGTGTAATTATTTATTTAAAGGCATACCGGTGCTTTCAAAAACTATGAAACATTAAATAAAATTGTGTGGGAATATATCGGATGTAAACTATCCAAATTATAATTTAATTACATATTTATTTATATAGTTTTTAAAGCCATTTATCAGTAAATACATTTTTATTTGAGAAGAGCTCGATGGCCTCAGCAGGAGCTACTAAAATTGAAATTAACTTATTATTATTAAATTTTTCGTAAAAGTAACTTTAGACGAGAGTTTTTAAACAGATGTCAGTTAGTTTGTGAATAACAACGATCTGGCAATTAATGATGGGAAATTGAAGGTTCGTGATATCGGTGAGTTTGTCGACATCTTAATTGACCAGGTGCGTAACATTTTAACAACTGATTTGAATACCATTTACACATATGTGTCAACTTTAAAGAAATGTTTGGCGATGTTAAAGCGCAATCCGAATAATTTTTGGCGTCGATTCGTAACTGTTGACGAAACATGGATTCATCACAGCATACCAAAAACCAAAGAGCAATCGTTTCAATAAAGCTATGAAAGAAAAACGTCCGTATTTGTCACCGCCATGACAGAATTCCTTGAGTTGGGATACAAATTGCTTCCGCAACCACCGTATTTGCCAGATTTATTTCTATTTTCGAGTATGAAAAAATGGCTCGGCAGAAAAAGATTAGATTCAAACGATGAAGTGATCGGAGAAACAAACGCCTATTGTGTAGGGTTGGAGAAACCTTATTTTTTAGACGGGATACAAAATACAGAAAAACGTTGGACTGAATGTATGTTGGAAAATGAAATGAATTTTACTCATAAAAATGTTTTTCCTGTTAAAGCCAGGTATTTATTGAACTCCCCTCATATAATACATTGTATTAAAAGAGTTGGCGGCAAATATTAATTGAAGAAATAAGTGAAATAGAATCTCCTTGACGTTACTGATAATCAGAATATATTTCAGAACTAATCGTTAGCATACCTTTCCTCACCTTACCTGCACACAGGCATTCCCACCGATCACCAAATTATACGACAGCTTGCTGTAATTTTAGTTGCCTCAGTAAAAAATAGCACATCTAGACTAGCATTTTTTTACATTGCAATTAGAGAATCATAATATTTAAAATTGAAAGACTATAAAACCTCAATGTGATACGGCCAACAAATCCTCTCAATTGACGAAAATGTACATACGACTTATCAGTCTATATTTTCTGTATTACTTTATTTATGACACATGTTGATTATGTGTAAATACGTTATGGGTAATTATGAGTAAATAGGTTATCGTTGTCTTTCCAAAAATAAACCACAACAGGGCAGCAACAACGACAACAAAAATATACACATGCAAGAATAAAATGTATAGTAGAAGGGTCATATATGTTTTATTGAAAGTTTTTCGGTATGCACCCTTAAATAAATATTTGATTGATTAATAATGTTCGTTTTTTTTTTTTTTTTTTTTTTTTTAAGGGAATCAATTGATCTTATTTCCATAGATACTATACGCAGTGCGATAATAATTAAAATGAAATCGATACTTAAATCTACACTATTTGCAATGTAGTACGAAATACATTTGTTACCGACCTAATAAACGCAGAGCCATTTTCGCAGCCGCTCTCTTCGCAATTGATTTATTGTCTCCAAAGCCATGTACCCGTTTCTTCGACCCATTTATCATGAAGTCTAACTTAACCATGATTTTTCCTTCTTCAGTTTCAACAGCTTTGCTAAAATAAAAATAATTTAAGAAAATGCCGAATACCATCGATTTTTTTGACTTACTGAAAGATGGGGTGAGCGCCAGCCGTTTCATACAGCATTCTGATCGCATTTTTAGGTATATTGGTTCGAAATTCGTTAATTTCTTTCCACATTATGCGATAAAATACGTCCCAGACGACTTTTAAATTCATATCGCTATCTAAGAATACTGCACCAGCTAGCGATTCGAATATATCACCTAAAACCTACGATAAAGCAAATAAATTTTATTTTTATTATGGCCTCGAATGTTTTAAATAGTATACAGGGTGAGTCAATATTCACTCCTCAACCCTCGGATGTGTTCTACTATTAAAAATAATTCAAAAATTAAGAATACTAAAATTCCGAAAGCGAAGCCATTTTCAGGTAAAATTGAAATCAGAAATTAACATTTTTCAAAATTTTGTTTATTCTTAACAAATCCACATACAAAAAATCGTAATATTAAAATAATAAAATGTCTGAGTAGAGCTAAGCGAAACGGATGCAAAACATTTAATTCCTTAACTATCATCTTATCATTTTCATTAATTACACGTATGTAGTAATCTATGGTTCCTGGCAATAGAAATTAAATTAAATGAATTTCAGCTATTCCTTCGTGAATCAGAGAAATAATGTAATCCATTCCGACAGTCACAGTAAAATAGCAAAACAGCCAAAAATCCATTGTAGTTAAGTCTAGAGACCAGGATGCACCACGCCATTGGCCCACCCTGACCAATCCATTTATTAGGAAAAAGGTAATTCAAAATTTCTCGGACTTCTAATGCAGCATGCAGGCGTTCATCGTGCTGAAAAACATTGTCGCACGTTGTTGTAAAGGAATAATTCTTTAACAGACAGACAGAAAAGTGTTCTCGCAAAAATTACTTATTTTCATGATTCAGTATTATTGGAAAAAATATGGGCCAATGATTCTTTTTCTCAAAAATACTTATCCAAACAACCAATACCAACGACTTTGCTGATGTTAAAGATTATGGTGATTGAAAAGTCCTTGTTGGTTGAAATGAGCATTATCGGTACACAAAATATTAAGGAAAAAGCCAGCACTGCTCTGAATTTGAGATTCGAGGTCGACCGGTATGCAAAGAACGTTTTGGAGCGACACATCTTATTTCAACTTTTTATTGTGCTTCTACTACTTTTCGGATTGTTTTATGATTTGGATAACTGCGGTTCGGAAACCTATCTTTGTACAAACGCTGGGCAGCACGGGCGTTGTCACTACAAGCGCCTAAAACTTTTATCATATCAATATATTTTCTGCTAGTATACCCTGCCATTTTCAATAAAGTTTAAAAAGGAGAAACAATAATATATAATAAGGATATATTATCGTTATTACTTAACGAGCTAAAATTGCGGAAAAAAGGTCGCATTCGAAAAAGAAAATTTTGTTCCACCACGACAACCTACCGTCTCACACTTATACATAGTGATCGCCTTGGCAAAAAACTCACAAACTGGGGCTCGAGCTGACAGACCACCCAGCTTAATCATCAGATCTGGTTCCCAGTGACTTTTTTCTGTTTCCTAGTTTCGCTCGAATAATAATACTGCATAATATTACGTATTGTGATTGACTGTTAAAGGTTAGTACTGAAGATTGTACAATGAGCGAACAAAAGTTTGATCGAGTTTTCATGTTATTGCACCATATTTTTTCATTGTACCGTGTACGATTAATATTGCGCAAGATTGTTCTTCTAAAAGAAAGAAACTATCATAGAATGCATAGTTACGTTGTTTTTTTTTTTAATTTTTTTTAGCCACAATTAGGAATAACACGGCAGTTGCAACCGAATTTCAAACATACTGCATACCCGAAAACGTTGATGCTTATGGATCGTCAATAATATTGTGTACAAATAATTGATCATTTAAGTACTGGGTGTGATTCAATAATACCGCAGAATTAAATTATTGTATAATTTTATTGTAAGTGCAGGGGCCGCCTTAGACTTGAAACTCGAAACACACATTATAAAAGTTTTAGCACTTTGAAAAAATAATGGAAGGCCCAAAGTTCGTGTTGTATATCTTCCGTCTTTAATAGTCAGGTATACTGAGCACTTCACAAAACTCCTTAGTTAGAAGATTTAATTATGTTATTATGAACGCAAAGAAGCTATTTTCGTGAGGCGAGTTTATTATTACGCGGTGTTTGAAAAATAGGGATGGAATGATATCAGACGAGACCTCAATAGCATGCCAAGCTTTGATTAGGTTGTACAGCTCGTTATTTTGGACGCTCATTTATGAAACTATCTTCGTTCTATTTCTATTCACTTAAGCACCTCAATTTGTTTAAATTACCGATGACACTGGCACATTTTGTTCGCGCAGCTAACGATATATATACGATACATACTTATCATTTTGTAATCTTCACTGAAAAGGTCACGCTGTTCGACAACTACTTGATAGTTATTGATGGTAGATATTCAGATAATATAATTTCATAGCACACTATTGTAAAACATGAACCTATTATATGCAGTTTAAAGAATGAATCGTTAATATCTTGAATACAATTAAAAATAGGTACATCAAAACCTAATATCCTTTCCAATCGAATAGCATAGTTAAAGATACCACGGTCCATTTGGAAAAAGTTTTTTTCACTTTGAAAATATCTATATTTAGAACTTTTAGGGGTAAGGTGCCCCAATACAAATTACTTACATGTAATGTGTACAATCGATTAAGCTGATAAAAAGTACACCGTTGTATTTAAAATAAGAAAGTTGGCAACTACTTTCGATTCAACTTGAAGTGTTTGTAAGCGAAAACATTTTAAATTAATAAGTCCGATGCTAGAACTACCTACTCCAAAATTTCAAGAGTTCCATTCGTAATAACATCATTAAAACTAACGAGTTTCGTGAAATAACCTGTTTTCTTATTAGTAGTTTTTAGTGGCCAAAATACGAATGTATGTTTCAGTTCCTGACAATTCGAAAGATAAACCGGACAGAAAGGAAAGGTCGAGAATTCATGTTGTATATAGTTACTGTGACACAACAAAAAAATGAAGGTCAAATGAAAAGAGCGATAGGCGCCAGATTCAAGATCTTATAGATATGGTAGGATAGAATCATCAAGTGTAGCAAAACACAAATAAAATCGGAGATAATATTAAATTAGAGAACATGAAATTGATTAAGAACGTACCTTCGCTTCGGGAATTAGACGCTTACGAAGCTATTTACATAAAACACAACACCAATTTGATGAATAGAGAAAACAGATCGTTGACATTCTCAGTTCTGTTTGATTTATTAGTAGGGAATTTATTAGGGTAAGGCGTACACATGTTATGTTTCGTACTGCAATTACAAGAGACGAAAGTAGGTACTTGTAAATAATATTTTTCTCGAGAGTAGGGATAGGGCAGACATGTTAGAATTAGAGTTTCTTCTCGCATCATTTGATCTACGGTTGAAATTAATCAATTAAACTTGTGTGGTGCGGAGTGTGCCAATACTTTTGTGTTGTTTACCTGTATTCTTATTTACCAAGGAATGTAGGGTGTTTCACCGGGACAATTCACCCGTAATATTTTAACACATCTATCGATACCAATATGCTTACTTTAAATGAAACCTAATCTGCATTAAAATATTGATTTTCAGTACGAGAATCTTATAAAACTTTGGGTGAATACAAATTGAAATTAATATTTAGATTATTCATTAGTCATACCTTTGGTACATCCAGATATTCCGCGATGTGGTAATCATCCTCATTTAGAAGTATTAGTACGTCGTCGTTTACAACAAAATTTTTATTCTCTTGGTACTTTATAAATCTGTCTATATACGATTGCAATTTACTGTTAATGGCCAATAGATGCTTGTGGAAACCGCATCTTACGGTGAAACAGGCGAATGTAATGTTATTGACTAGCGCCGATCTTAAATCCGTTAAATTGCCCGGATTCAAATGTTTACCAGTTTCATAGATGTGCATTGTAATTAGGAAATCTAAGACGGCATCTCCCAAAAATTCTAATCTCTGGTAACTTTTTGTAATCCTGTTTGGCGTATACGAAGAGTGTGTTAACGCCTGAAGCAGATAAGCCCGATTATTAAACTTGTAACCGAGATTCCTTTCTAGATCTTCGTAGGTAGGCAGCAGAAAATCAACATTTTTCTGCGTTGAATGTGGATTTAGTATTGGATTAGGTGGTGGCTGCGAAAATAATTCTAATAAATTTACACCTGGTATAATTTGTAACCATTCCACCAATTTTATTGCACCTATGAAAAAAAGACGATTAATTGCAAACAATATTTCTTTCCTAACGAAACGATTAAAGACAGCATTTAAAAAATACTAACAAAAAAACAGTACCTGTTTGGTACATATACAGGGTGAGTCGGGAGGAACGGACCAAATTCCAGGAGTGTATTGTGAAAATAATGTAGTAAGACTCGTATGTTTTCATCCGATTTTCACTTGCTTTCAAGTTATAGCGAAATTACAAATAAAATTTCATACATTGATATTTTTTTATGGCGTTCTTTTAATAAAAAAAAAAACATAAACAAACATCATATTTGCATATTCAACATTTGCAAACTCGAAAATAAACGTTAAATCACTGCTAAAATACATTGACACTGACATATCAAAACAACAAAATTATTGAAAAGATTCTGAGCTTCGAAAGAATTGATTCAAATAGCCGGTACGTCGTAACCTCAAATGTACCCGACTTTTTGTTTTACATGGATAGTGAAGACAAGGATATTTTTATTTTATTTAAGACGCATTAACTCGAAAAGAAGCGAAAATTTGGAGCATTTACAAGAACGCTTAGATAAAATTTGTTAATTACGCTATAACTTGAAATCAAATAAAAATCGGATAACATACGAGCTTTTTTTGCATTGTTTCACGTGTACGACACCTGGAGTTAACAAAATTTTTGAGTGTCTTATTACAACTAATACCGAGTATTTTCACCATTGGCTCTTCTGACAGCTTGCATACGTCTCGGCAAGTAATTAATTAAAATTTGAACATCATTTTGGTCCAATTGCTCACATTTTACAGTCAATCTGATCAATGTAACTGCCGATTTAAATTTCTATTTAGAATTATATTTTCAATGAATATTTCATTATACAAGGTGTCACTGGGTGAGATTATGTTAACTATATATCAGAAACTAATCAGGTTTCAAATTTATAAATTTGCAGACATTATTTTGTTGGAGGAAGCGCATTTTGATAAGAAATTATCGGTGCATCTCTTTAACATTCGGTTTCAGCGGAAGTATTGTAAACTTAATATTCTTAAATGAGTTGCTTTAATTTTTATAAAACAATCGAATTCGGCATTCGACGTAAATAACCTATTTCGATAGGTCTAAACATTACTATTTCAATTTTTATGAAGATTTCAGCAAAACTATCGTAGTACTTCATTGCCTTCACATCCCTTAACAGCTTTCGCCAATTACAGGGGGCATTGGCTGGCAATGAGTTATTATTACACCTGCGCCCGTAGACCGCCCTAAGATACTTTACCCTCAGCATTTGCCAAAGTTCTGAATCAATGAAGTGTGGTGGTAGTTGGAATTTTCACGTATGTGTCAAAAATGACCTTGTTTTAAAAATCGTTGAAAATATTTTTTTCTTGCGAAGACTATTGAGGGCTACTAATAATAAAATTCTTAAAGATCCCAAAATGTTCGGACAAATCAATAGCACGTCAAAGACAAAATATAAGGGAAATAATTCAGAATTATTTACCTGGAATACCGCAAGATTGTAGATATACGCCCAGAAGAGACTCAACTACGTCAGAAACAAATTTATCCGAAACTTGATGCTCACCAAGATAATAATTTATAGAGTGATTATAAGTTTCTTCGCTTGCTGCGTTTTCTTCAATCCTTTTCTGTATGACGTTTATCGTATCATTACTCAAAATCCCGCTCTTTTGTTCCCAATCAGGAATTGAAATTGTTAGTAACGCTGTTGTATCTACGCATCGAGTTCTCAGAGGACTAGGTAAACAAAAACCGGGAGGACACCAATCTTCTCGTGGATTTAAATGGAAGTATTTCAAAAACGAACCCAATTTTTTATTTTCGGCTAGGTAGTATAGATTTTTGTTACTCACTAACCGTCCTTTTAAAGCAGTTGTATGACCTTCGTTATATTTGGGATATTGTAAAAATATGAACAACGAAGTTATATATTTTAGAAATGAATCTCCTAACGTTTCCAGGCGTTCCAAATTGACGATATCTTTGCATTTAGCGGTAGCTAATGCCTTAAAAATGTCCGCTAATTCGGGACCTTTTTTGTTAATAATGTTTAACATTTCAATATTTATTGGTTTAAAATCAACAGTGTACGTGATAGCGGGTTTTTGTTTTATTGGAGGATTTCTGATTTGTCTAGCCACAGCAGTCACTGGTTTGTTCATAAAATTCAAGTAGTATTCAATATCCATTAAAGTCACATCTAAATTCCTCTCCATATCGACAGGTTCCTCAGACTTTTCCCAAGGATATTCTTCCTGTAATGTATTAGACACCACCTCTTTATTGAGGATGTGAGTAAGAGATAAAATATTCTCCATTTTAAGAACTTCGACGTTTTCTTCTGTTTCGGTCATCTCTATTAGAGTAGGATCTATTTCATAATCAATTAAATACTCATCTAGTTGCAAAGATTTCCAGTTCCTGTTACAACCGGCATCAATTCCAGTAGTATTTGCTATATCTACTCTCAATTCTTCAGCTCTAAACAACTGCAATAGTTTATCAAAAACGCTTGGCAGTAGCTTAGCTTGCAACCATAAGCTAGCAGGGAAATCTTGCACAACTACTAGCTCTGGTACTAAGTAAATTGTATAGTTTAGAAACGGTTCCTTATTTTTCTTGTCGGAATGGCTGCGTGGTTTCAGATAATTCATTCTGCTTGAAAGTGCTTCTACTCTTACTAGAGGGTCATCCTGTTTAAAAATGGTGCGTTGATAATGACATTTATAATAACTAATGTAATCTGGATAATTGCTTGGAAATGGACTGTGTGAATTTAAATCGTAACAGATGTTAGTGACAAGGTATTCCTAAAAAAAAAGAAATTCGATCAGTACCTAATGATGGAATAAATACTAATCATAAATATGTATTTATTTGAGTGTTTACTTAATAAATTACTTTCTCTAAAGCTAGTCTCACTAAGTTTACATCAAACTACGAATTTTTGAAAGTAACTTTAATTTTCAACATTTACTTTTACATAGCCGATTGTGATACCAATTGCGATACGGCTTGATTCATTTTCGACTCTCAGTATAGGAACCTCGCTTACTATTAGAGAGAGAAAGTAGGTATAAACTTATGACATTTGGTTTTTTTCTGATCCTTAACTTTCTAGAACCAGAAAAAATCCTTAGTGCGTCCGCTACACTCCCAAGCTACTATTCGCAGTTGGGATAGAATTAACTCCCCTTCATCCTTTACGGCGAAAGAGTGACAGCAACAAGGCAATGGAACACTTTACACAGACCACTTACACATTAAAAAGCTCCTGAGGTTATGACAAGTTTTAAAAGCTTATACACCCCCTTGGGCCGTCACTACAGTAAAGAGAATCCCAAATAATGAAATCAGAAGCTAACTCGTAAAAATTAAAGTATTTATCAATAGAGATGAAAATATTTAAACAAATTAAAAACTGCCGTCGCTGTCAGTAGGCGAGTGATAAATAAAAACCCAAGGTGAGCATAAATCCTCGCGTTGATAGATGTCTTCCGAAATTTAAAAACCAATACAATATCGCAGATACAAACTTTCCAGACTAAAAACATTATAAAAAATCCGCGTGCTTGACTGTATTGAAAAGAGACTGCGTCGATCCGTACTTAAGTGAGATCGCCAAGATGAGAGTCAAAAACTTGTATATATAAGTAATATAAAAATATTTGTCGATTGCTTTAGATAAATGTTGAGTATGGGGTAATTCTTGGCGTTTACTGATCAAGTGTATATAAAAGAAAAGGACAGAATAAATACTCCCATTAGAGAAAGAATCAGGTAATTGCCAAAACCTGCCAATGCCTCTTCCTGTCCAATGAATGATTTAAATTTACCATGACTCGGTCCGATTAAATATGGCACAAACTAAAGCGAATTACAATTTGATTCGATTCGAAAATATTAGATGTTTGTTTATCAGGCTTGGCATAAATTAAAGCGACTTCGCCTCCAGTCGGTTTTAGAAACCATTCGAATTTTCAAGTTGGATTATCAACTTGATTTAACCAGTTCAAGTGATTGATTCGTTACATCACTAAATACAATGGAATAAAAAATAGAAGGATATTATGTATCGGTTTTAATATTATATAGTCCGATTATTTGATTTGATCCGATTGATCCGATTTGGTAATCAACAAATAGATTTAGGTAATGTAAACAAATTACAACATAACTTCTACGATCCGAAGGTTTAATAATCTGAAAAAGCTTCACCTAAAATTCTCATTTCATTAACTCGATAAAAATTTCGATAATCCGAACAATATTGATAAAAATAAATTACTTAAATTATTTTCTGGGGAACAAAACGTACAATTGTGTCACCGTACGCTTATGAACATTTGTACAGTGCGTATATGACCAATAAAGAAACATTCCACTTCTTATCGTAAAGCGGTTGTTCTACAATCTTGTGGATTGTTACTTTTAGGGTTTACTACTAACTACTTACCGTATCGTCTTTCCGATACCAAGGCGTTACAATTTTATTCAAAAATGTTGTTTCGGTAACTTCTAACGCCAACCTCTCCTTTAAGGGGGGCTCCCGAAATCTGTCTCTCAATTGCTTATGTTGTCTGATTAATTCAAAGTTTATTTCCTTGCGATCTTTGTCGACGGGAACAATAAAATTGGCATCTTCTTTGTTAACTATCAAAAAATTTTTCAAGAGGCCCAAAATATCGTTGTAAACTAAGTAATTGAAATGTTGTATCTCTTTCAAATTTTCTGCGTCAATATCAACTGTTTTGGCGTCAGTACAGATATTTACCTTAATTTCTCCAAACTTAACATATAATGGAAACGTGCATACTCGGGGAAATTTATTCGGCGATATAATGCCAAAACAAAGATTTGCAGAATACAAATCAGATAGCGCTGACGCCCACATATTAGAAAGATCAAAATTGGGCGTTAAGTTTATAATGTACAAGTAAACAGGATTCCCTGGTATAATTCGTCCTATACAGCAACTTGGTACCTAAAACAAAATATAATGGAAATAAAAAAAAAAAACAAATATGTGCAAGTGGCCCGGTTAGACAAATTTGGGGAAGTAATCGTAATCGATATTTGAAAATTTATAACGTATAGTCTAATTTGCTTATAGTGGCCTAGTATATAACGAACAAGACTTGTATGCTCCCATTTAAACTACGAAGACAAACACAGAAACAAGTGCTTTTTACAAATTCAGTTTTATTTCTCAACATAGTTTTCTTGTAAATCTATACACTTTCCCAGCGATGTTCCCCTATCTTCCATCCGTCCAAACAATAGTTGACATCTTGTTCTGCAAAATATGCTTTTGCAAGGCGACCGCTGAAGTGTGAGACCGTGTGTTGTATATTGTTCCTGAAGAGAATCTTATTGATGCAGTCGGTGACACCTTGAACGTAGGGGATACGCTGGTTTATCGAAATTAGAGTTAGGTGAGGGGACTTGCTGTTTTTTTTTTTTTAAACCTCGGCATCTAGGTTATGAGCCATGGCCATATAATTAATTAATTATGCACTTCACGTCACAGGGTCCGTCATGACGACTTAGTTGACATACAGTACTAGACCAGGAGTATAGCGACAAAGGGTCAACAGCTTTGCCAATCAGCACATTAGTCTTTCCACATTGCGCTGGGATAAATTATATTACTTATATCGCGCTATCAATTACCAATTTCTTCGAAATTACATAATGATCTGAACCTAATGCTTCGTCTAGCACTGTCCAAATACATTTCAGGAATAGGTTATTACTACACAAAGTCAAGTCAACGATTGAAGCAGGTTTAAACGGGTAGAAAAATTTAGTGGCAGAGCTATCGTTAATAATCTGTATAACTACTCCAATGTTGTGACAATTTAAATCGCCACAAATAATACTACTGACTCGCAAATTTTAGAAGAAAAAACTCCATTGTTGTTTTGTGATTTTAACGATGGGCGGTTTGTACAGCGACAGTATATTTAATTTGGTATAAGAAATATTTATAACAACACCACATACTTTTAGATTATTTAGGACACTATGACGCACATATCCATCTGTCCTATCTCTACGTATACATTTGTACCCTCTAATAGAGCAATTTTTATTTGCGTTTAACCACGTTTCCGACAAAATAAGTATGATAATAGATTTTGAAATATAAGCTATTAAATTGTTGTCCAATAAATATTTATTGCCAACAAGCATATTAACAGTAGAAACCGTTTCTAATTCAACTTTTATTCTATTTATGCTTATTCTGAATATGTTAGCAATAGAATTTTTGATATTTGGAATATTATGCAAATAGTGTCCTAGTCTTAACGGCTGCAAACTCTTTTCTTTATGTTCAATATAAATCCAATACGGACCTATGTCGGTGCTATTATATTTAACAGAATATAATAGCACTTATATACTTTGCTCGTTCTGATTACTTCAAATTCGTCAAAATTGGCAAGTATCAATTCTTTATACTTACGTGAATTTTGTGCAACCTTAGATTTTTCTTATTTCCTGCGGATTGTTCTTTTATTGCGGGCCAATGTTTAAACAAAAATTCCGTTTCTTCAACCAATTCCGTTCTTTTTACAGGCCGTAAATTATCATCTAGTTCACCAATTTGATGCAATATTTTGCAAGCTTTCAAGGCGGCTGCACGCTTCGCTTGTTTCTTGCTTCCCATAAATTCTCCCTAAATGTAAAAACGAAAATCAATATAACAAAAGCAATGTATAAATGTAAACACAGAATGTAAACACAAATAATTAAATGTCATCTAGTGCCAACGATGCAGGGTGCATCTGAATTGCTTGGCCAAACTTTACTAAAGTGATGTAAGACGTAAAAAAATCTTATCAATACGTGTAAAAACGCTTCCTTAAAAAATTACGCGCAGCAACAAGAAATTTCATATCGTATACGATTTAATTTGATTAACAATGTTCATTAATTATACATTTTTCATGTCTAAACGTTTCTAAACTAATAGATTGCATAGTAATTTCAGCTAGAATTTCCCACTTTTATACGCATGTTTAAGTAGAGAAGTTATCAATGCAAGGAAAGAAAATACTGGAAACAAAATTAGTCCATTAACACGAACGTTTATTTTGTAGTTGGTAATTCCGAATATCAGCGTAATGCGCATGTCTAGTATGAAACTTGGAAGAAAAGATAGGATCGGACTTAGTTTGAAAACTAGTTTCTAATATACAAACTTTCCGATTTACATTATTCAAGTCCGTTTAGTTTAGAAAATAGTCACATTTCTAGACGAAAAAACTACCATATAAGTATACAAAGTAAAAATCGGCATAAACTAGATTTTTTAGGTGATCCAATAAAAAAATCTAACGGATTGCAGTCCGGATCGATTCGGAAAATGATTATTTAAGTACTTCCTAGTAACAAGACTGAAATACGGTGGATGCATAAGTGACGGCGTGTTTCCAACGGAACGTCTTGAAGTAAGATAAATACATCATTTGCTAAGAAATTCCTGTAATTTAGCTCATTTGATCTGTGTGGTAAAAATATTGGTCCTATTAAATAATCCCCAATAATGCCACCTCAAATGTTACATGAAAAAGTTTGTTTGCGTATTGATGATTTAACCGCGTGAAGATTTTCTTCGCCTGCATTTGCTATATATGGTAGCTGTTCCTGCAGTACTCCCCATAACGTAGTATTCGAAGCACTCGTTTCTAAGAATAATTTCCTCGGACTGTTTTTAGGATTCTCTGCAATTCTATCGTGCACATATTCTTGAAACTACGGTGGGTGTTCTGGTGCTTCTTTGAACCCCACAATCTACAGCATTCTGTTTAGAAGGTCCGGTCTCACAAAGGCGCTGGTGAACTGCCCTAAATGTTCCTTTAACTAGATATCTTCAGTTCTGAAATGATTCGACATAATGCCGCCGACAGTTGCCCCTACTCATAACGCATGTCTGCCACTTCTTCGTTAGTAACATTCGTAACTTGAAAAGCTCGGATACATGGTTGAAATAACCTTAGTTGCCTGTCATTTGTTTTATTAATTGCACCGTACCGTTCCTTAGAGTACTGTACTGAGCGGTACTTAGAGTGAGCTAAAAGGAATATGCATTTATTACACTGGACATTGATGAATATAATTCTAACCTAATCTTCTTCTTGAGAAACGTAAACAAAAGGGCATTTATTATAGATAAGGCCAGTATGTAATGTAAATCAGATTTCGAGTGATAAATACAGGAATAACCTAACTGTAGTGAGGATAATTGTTGAGAATATCAATAATCCTATGTTTTCCGCATGCGTGAAAATATCAAGTAGGGACACGAAGGGAAAGAGGATTTAAAAAAAGTACAGTTCGCAACCATCCTTTTTATGGAACACACATATTTGAAATCTGTATGGCACAGAATGGTTCAGTACAGTACTTGGGATCAAAAGCCAGCTCTTATTAAATATTTGCTAGTATCAATTTTGAAAATTGAACGGAACTTTTTAAGGAAACACAGAAACTTTCTTTTGCAGGTTTGTTCCACACATTATGTTGGTAAAGCTTGGCCAAGTAAAACAGATACATGTTATAATATATAAATAAAAGTGAAATTGCACGTCTGGAACTCTATCAAATACATAATTTGTAGTATTCGCTAATGTAATCGAAAGAAGAAACAATATTAGAAGAAAGGTTGCTTTATATTAAATACCTACTTTTGCTTGTCATTTCTGGACGTTTCGATGTAGAATGGAAAAAGTCGAATATCGACTCGTCACTAATTTTTTGCATTTGAAAGACAATACACCTAGGCAAATTAAAGCCGAGATGGACTTTGTTTATGGGGACGCTGCGTCATCATTTGACACAGTGAAATTTTGGCCAGTTGATTTGAAAGGTGATCATACCAGCATAATTGACGGTGAACGTTCGTGACGGCCAAAAACTGCAACCACTACCGACAACATCGGAATAGTACTAAACGACCGTCGAATTAAGGTTAGAGAGGTCGCAAAGGCGGTATGCATATGAAAAAACGTGAAGATTTGAGCATCAAAAATTAATGAACATTTCCAAAACAGCTTAAGCAAAATAAGTTGGAGTTTTAACGTCGATTAATAACAGAGGGATACTATGTTTCGATAGAGTGGACTGTATATACTGCTGGTGTTTTGTCTGGATAACAGTGATACACAAACATTCAACTTTCCTAACTATTTATTATTAACTGAAATGTGACTGAACACTAAAATGGCGAGCGATTCACTGCACACATACTCTCTCTTCATTCAATAAGCGACATTCAAAGTTTGATTTACACTGTAACATACTTTCATTATTTGACTAGCTGAAGGCAGAAATAACGCAAAATTGGTTGCACTTCAAAAAAACTGTTCTTTCCGGAAGATTGGAAACCATCGTATATCATACCCGTCCAAAGATAAGTCGAGCGCAAAAATGTAATGAATTCCGACTCATAACTACAGTGCCAATGTACGAGAAAGTATTAGAACATGCAGTTAAACAGCAACTGAATAGAAATTGTGAAATAAATAATATTATAGACGGCCGCCAATCAGGATTCAGGGCAGATCATTCCTGTGAGTCAGGTGGACTTGTGTGACAAGCGGCTAAAAGAAATACATAAGGGGAAAATAGTACTGGCAGTATTTCTAGACTCGTAGGGCATTTGAAACGATAGACAGAGATACTTTAATAAACAAGTTAGAAGGGATAGGGGTCTCTGGTGTAGCTGTAAATTGGTTTAGAGGTTATTTAAGTAATTGAACACAGCGAGTAAAATATAATGACATATCACAAACAATGCAAACTATCTCCGGAGTACCTAAAGGTACAGTTCTTGACCCATTGTTATTTAATATATATGTCAACGATATGGTATCACGTGTGAGGGAATGATATGGTTAACATAGTAAATTGTAATACCATAAATGAATTTAAAAGATTAGTATATTGCCATATTTTATTATATTATTGAGAAGTAATTATGTAAATTATGCATGTAAATAGCTTATGCTAAATAAAGACCTATCTATCTATCTATTCATTAAGACAACACAACGGTCTCCCACTCCAATGGACGCCTGGGTAAAAATTCATGAATTGAGGTTTAAATTGATAGACCACCCACTCTATCCACCAGATCTGACCGCCAGCGACTTCTTTCTATTTCCTAGGGTCAAAGGTTCGCTCAGAGGGTAGAGATTTCCATTGAATTAGGAGGTCAAGCGTCTATTTTGCAGAACAAGATGCCACCTTATTATTCGGACGGAGGGGGGTTTCGCTGGGAAAAGTTTATAGACTTACAAAGAGATTATGTTGCGAAACAAAGCCTAATTTAACCAATAAAATACTTGTTTCTGTATCAGACAGGACATTCTTCAGCCTACTCTTGTAATTTGTATTTTCTAGCATAATAATAATAATAATAATATTGTTCAACAGACAGCAAAGATTAACAACTGGACAAAAATATAGAAGATAGCAATCACCGTATGCTAATTTGTTACGAACCAAAAATAAGAATATATGTCAATAAATTTCTAAGAAATGAAAATTAAACCACAATTATTAAATTATAATAATACTGGAGAATAAATACTCACTAAATTTATTTAAAACAGCTCAAAGATTAGAACAATTAATATCAATATTAATATCAGCAAAGTTATTAAAGTTAGAGCATATTATATAAAATGTTGGTTTTAGCGGAGGGGAAGTAAGAAGTTAAAGTGAAAACGAGTAGAATGGGGAGATCGTCAACATTTTTCTTTTGCCAATAGTTAGGAAGCATCAACCTTATTGTGCAACATATATAAAAATGTAATCTGAGCCCAATTGCATAAAACAGATATATGCTTTATATTACCTCGAACATATGCTGCATCTCTTTAAGTTAAATAAGTTTCCTACCGTACCTATTTCTTTCTCTAAACATTAACAAAATAACGAAATAAGGAATACTATAAAAATCGCACAAGCATACAATTCGTAGTTCGTAATTAAGTAGTGGGTATATGTAAATATATTTACCTGTATTGGATCTATATAAGGGCAGACAATTGGTAACTCGATAACTACACTTAATGCCTTGTCTTTCTTCTCTGCATACCAATTTGGGGCGTAGGTAGTATAAACATCGCCTTCCAGAGAGTTGCAATATGATGATAATAAGGACACCGCGGCTGTCATAGTAACATGCGCAGAACCTGGCCCATTAACATAATATGGACGTAACGGGTCTTCATTGTATAATTCCATGATATGGTCTTCATTGGGTCCTTTTCGAATACCGTTTTGACCGATAAGATACTAAAACGTGTATACATTTGAATGCAGGGAATATGTTCAGGATTGATCTTAAAAGTGTCGCTTGCATCGATCGATTTATGAAAGAGTACACATTGGAACATTCTGAAAATTTGCCAGTACACAAAGCGTATATTTACTAATGAACTAAAGTATTTTCAGTAATCTAAGACTTCCAATTCTGGAGACATTTTGTACCGTGTAAAGATCGCTCGGAAGCGTGGTAATAGGAAAAAAAAAATGCCACTTCAAACGTACGTAAAATTGAAGTCAGGTAAGTTTTAAGATTTTAAGGGTATGTTTTTTCGTTTCTCTGATCAAGGCACTCGGATCATTACCTAAATTTAGAACATTTAAAATTATTTACTTACAATCACACACTTAAGGGTTTTTCGAGAAATAAAGTATGATTTCTTTTTCTAATTAATGACGTTCTTCAAATTCTGGATTATTCGTTTAGCTGTTTCTGGGACGGCTTCTATTTTTGCGGATACCGAGCGGCAGAAGTATCGCACGTACTCGATATCATTTTACTGCATTCTCCATATACTAATAGTAAAGAAATTTAAATAATCTTGCTTCGTATAATTTAAATGCGGCATTGTTTCTAATTGAAAACGCTGTAATTTAATTAAAAGATATAAGGATATTTCTGAGAAAAATTAACTGTGCTATATTATACCAATTGCAACGTCATCTAGAGCTACTTCTGGCATAACCGAAAGTCTTAGATAATTGAAAATATTTTAGTTCAATAGTACATGTAGGTTTTAGTATATTACTAAGTTTTCAGAGTTCTTCAATGTATACTCCTTCATATATCGACCGATCCAATTCCTCGTGAAGCAGCCTGTATAGTTTCAGTTGCATACTTTTAAGAACTTACCTCATTCAGTTGCGCCTCTATTTCTTGAAATGAATGGTATTTCTGGGAATACCTTGCGTAATCTTTTTGTTCCACCATCATATAGTATAGGCTCTCTCCGTGTCTAGCCCGTCCTTTGGATTGAATATAAGATCGGTAATCAACTGGTTCATCGAATTTTACAACTAAAGTACAGGTTGGTATATCTATACCTTCCTCTAATACATTAGACGATATCAAAATGTTATATTCCTTTGAGAAGAAGCCTTGAATTATTTCCCTATTAACTTTGGTATAGTACAATGATTCGCGTGTGTCATTGTATGGATTCGTATTGTAACCGACGATAAAATTTGGTTTTAAAAAGGAAAAGTCACTCACATTTTCAGCTAGAATTACCAACAAGTGATAAAGAATTTTGGCTGTAAATCGCCGCTGCACAAATATAATTGCGCATAATTCTTCTGTATGATTCTTACTATACTCTTGTAGTATCCTAAATAGGCTTAAAACCTTTGGAGATGAAAACTTATAAACATCTTTTGTTTTGTCTCCAGATAATTGTTTACTTAATAATCTCTTAGCATATGTCAATGACGTTATGGCCGAATTTAAGATATGGTAAAAGTTTTCATCGTCACAAAACTTTTTCATGCATTCAATTTGTATGGTGTGAGCAACAATTGCTTGTAACCCTCCGTAGGTGCCCAGCATTTTAATGTGGATTACTGCATCTGTTAGTAAATTAGCCAAGTCCTTCTGTCCTTTAACAGGGTCTAGATGTACTAAATTTCGAGGTGGACTAGTTTCTTCACTATCCAAAACAACTACTCTTAATATGTCCGCCGAATCTTCTAAGAATGTAATTGCTTCTTCTTCGTGACGTGTAAGTACGTTCGTGGAATAGCATAGAATACTCTCACTTGGATTTGTTGCATATCTACAATAACCAGACTTGTAATTTCCCATAGAAATGTTGTAATTAACAAGGCAAGGAAATAGTGGAAAAAAATCTTGCATAGACAATACAAAATGCTTTTTAAACAAAATTCTTATTTAGGCCAAAAGAAATCCTTTTTTAACGGATGTACACAGGGGAAGTTTCTCGCAATTGTGGCCATAATAGCTTCTTCAATGAAGATGAGTGCTTTGTGATTTGTTTAAACAAGTTGGTATGGAACCTGTTGCTGGAAATAAGTAGATCACTTTATTCTAAATACAAACTCATTGTTTGCTCAGTATCTTTAAAAGTAAGTGTACCTCAAATGATTGAAAGAATGTTTTTTTTTGCGTTTTTTTTTCAAACAAAAAGTTGTCTATCAAGCGCGATCAAGTGGTAAATTTTTGTTTATGTTCTACTAAGGTGTAATTTCCTATACGTTATCAGCAGAGATGAAGCAAGTCTCGGCGCATTTTACATCACACTAAATAGGCCGATGCGTCCAGAAATATGCAAATATTTCGCAATACAATCAGAGGTTGATGCCAACATAGTTTCCTTGACACAGAACCGCATCATTCGTCTGAGAAACAAAGTGGTAGGTCACTTGCCAATTTTAGTAGTATTCAAAATTCTATGCAAGGTGTGTCAAACTGGGTTATCTAAAGGACCATTTACAAAATTTAGGATGTATTAGCGGGCCAGACTGTAACAGAAATGATAGTAAGTATCTTTATTTGGGATATAAAGGGGGAATATATTCTACTTCCTTACTAAATCTATAAAAAAAGGCGTAATCGAATCTTGTAATATTTTTCCATTCTTATCAATAAATGTTGTTATTTAAATAAATAAAATACACAAAATTGGTACCTAGGTTTTATTTTAATTACTTGATATGTTTCTTTCTTATGTCCACCTTAGAACTAACTATATTTCTAGTAAATATTCTTAAACTTCATTTCATTACCTGGTGGTTTTACTTGACTTTACTTAGTTAGCGTCATATGTTACGTAAAGTCCGTTCGTTGGCATGAACGTATACATAGTGATCATTGTCTTGTATATAGTAATTCGTCAAAATATCGTTTAATAAAATTCCATTACAATCTGCTGAACTACTTAATATCGTGTAAGTTAAAATCTTTAGAGCTGCAATGAAGGCCACATTATAATGGACCGTATATTTGACATGAAGCTATTACCACGGCTAGGAAAAAGTGCTATCCTGAAGATGTGAACGTTACTGAATTTGCAGTGGAGGTGCCTTCATAAAGAAAGACATTTTGTGAAGGCACCTCTGCTGCACAAAAAATACCGAAGGGACAATCCTCAATGACCAATTGCTAATTTAGGAGCCAAATTACAATAAATTTAGACACATTAATGCTTGAATTTTCTAATAAAGTTTCGAGCGGTTATCAAGTCAAAAAGAAGACATCACGAGTTACCAGAATTATTAGTTATATTAATCTAATTTGCGCCCCAGCCTTTATTGTCAAAATTTGTGGTTCCTTTTTTTAAAATCCAATGTTTTCTTCAAAATAAAAGCAGAATCTCTTTTAAACAATCACGTCATATTAATAAACATTAATAAAATAGTATAGAATGATTACTTTGCGTCCCAACATATATATATATATATTATTATCGGCCGCCATATTATTCCACATTCGCATCATTTCCTCAAATAATTCTGCTTTACTTTTATAGTATTTTGTCTCACTCTTCTGTTGATCTCATCCCATAGATTTTTTATGGGATCGAAGTCTGGACTTTGAGCTAGCCATGTGAGACATACAATATTGTTTATGTTAAGCCATTCACCAACTACCCTTGCAGTGTGTTTTGGATCGTTATCCTGCTGAAAGATCCACCGCAAGGGCATGTTTTCTTCTGCAAACGGTAACATCGTGTTCCTTAAAATGCCTATGTAAAAAACCTATTCATTGTTGTTTCAATTCTATGAAGTGGACCCGTACCAAACCCTGAGAAACAACCCCACACCATTATATTACCGCCACCATTCTTCACAAACGGGCGAGTGTAACGAGCATTTAGTCTTTGGTTCTTTGGCCGCCTTATATACTTTATTCCATCGGAATTAAATAAATCAAACTCGCTTTCATCAGAAGATAATACTGTTTTCCACTCTTATACGGTCTTTGCAAATTCCAGACGTGCGATTCGGGTTTTCCTCGATAATAAAAGTTTTCTTGGCAGGACGCCTACTTTGCAAACCATAAGATATGAGACGTCGCTGTACTGTTCTTGTAGATATATTTTGGACATCTAATTCAAACCTGATGCGTCGTGCCGATTTAAAAGGGTCGGCCTGTGATGCTCGTTTAATGCGTCGATCCGTTAGCAGGCTAGTTTTCCGAAGACATCCCGTTCTTTTTTGAGGTATTATCATTCCATACTGATTAAACTGTTTTACTGTGCAACATACTATACTTCAATGTAAACTAAACCCATGCGCAATTTCGCTTTGTTGTACACCACGTTGATACACTTCAATAATCTTATTTTTTAAGTCCTCCGAAATATCCACTCCGCGAGGCATTTTAAAAAGATATCGAAACACTTTTACAAGTATTGGTAACTACTTGACAAATTTGCTAGTTCGACGAATTATGACTAAGTGTTTGCAAAGCGTACTAATAATTTCATCTTTGTTGCTCCATTTTTGTCCCACTTACAATTCGTTTGTTTTTTTTTACAAAATTCCGACAATGTTTTTTTTATCATTATATTTTTATCTATTTTAACGTTTATAAAGATCTGCATTGTGCAGCATTTAATAACACGCAACAAAATTACTAGTACTAATAATTTACTGAAATCAATTACAAACATTCGCTTGCAACGTTTGTTGCTCCAGTTATGTCTGATACTGTAGGTTTCGGCTTTTGGATATTCTGAGCCCATTTCCGAGAGCCGTACTCCTGCCAGTGTTATACATTCGCACAGCATATGGACGGCAGTCTCTTCTTCCAGCTGACAGAATCTACATGCTGCTTCCTCTGTCAGGCCCACATTGCTCATGTGCTTCTGAAGCATCCTGTTAACAGACCCACTATTGTTCCAACAGACTACCTGTCTCCTGTGTCCAATCAGAAATTCCTTGGCCCGTCTCTGACCTGGAAGGACCTTCCACCAGTCTTGAGATTTCTTATCTTTCCATCGTTTAATGGTTGCTTTTACTACCATATATGCCATTCCCACCGAGTGTATTGGGCGATTTTCAGCAGTTGACAAGCCTACTCGTACTAATTCGTCTGACTTTACGTTCCCTCGATGGCCTTCGTGTCCTGGTATCCAGGTCAGGGTCACCTTAGTTCGGCTTCCCAGCCTATTGAGTGCATTCATGTAGTGCTACACCAGTTTTGAATTCGCCTGTGTGGAGTTTAGCGTTCTTATTACTGCTTGATTGTCTGAATAGATAGCAACAGAACTGCTTGCTGGTCTAATTCTTCAATACACCCCAGCACGGCTACTATTTCGGCTTGAAATACTGTGGCGCTTTGGATTAGACTTAGTGTTTTAGATATTTTAGGTCTACTTCCACAAATCCCGACTCCAACTCCGCCTTTGAGCCGTTTGTGTACCAGATGGATTCGGCCTTTCTTCCACTCTTCTCTATCTGGTATTACAGTTTTATAGCACTTGTCGAAGTTGTATTTAGGATTAATGGCATCATTGGGAGTACTAGTTATTGACCCAGCCGTGAGTACCTCTAACAGTCTCTGATTGTTTGCACCATTAGGTGGTTGGCCATTCATTAGTCTGTAGTTTATTACCTTGGCCTCCCCTTGGATCACTATATAGGCTGTTCTATTAAAAAAAAATTGAGATATGCCTAATTGATGATTTACTGAGTTTGCGTGACGAACACGAACAAGTAAGTTAATTTTTAGGAAATTAAAGATATCTGGGAAATTAATGGTTTTAGGGCTAAGATATGTTATATCTTATTTATGCTACTGGACGATACCACATGTGCTTTGAGTTTTCATGTCATCACTGAAGGGTTAATTCAAGGTCGTACTTGTAATGTAATGTACTGTACTGTAATGTAATCTACAGGTACAATTCCAATATTTATCAAACAACCAAGCTTCTGGAACTTCCCTATTTTTGTCGCTTTCTTTTCTCTGTTCTTAAACTATTGTTTGTAAACTATTTCTGCAAAAAAACTCAAGTTTTTTAACAGAAACGGAAACCGGTATTTTACACAATTCTATAAGGTCTACAGAGCACCTGAGATTCAATAAATTCTGAAAGTGCAGTTTGGGTACTCTTCCTTGTGGATGAAAATGAATTTTGAAACAAGGAAAGGACATGAAATGCAATTTCTTTAATAACAGATCTTTTTCAATGTTTGGATATGACATTAATCTATTAATAATCCTTTTAAAATTCCGTTTTCGATAATCCATCACTTTACATCTTCCATTTCATACACCTATTGTTCATATACAAAATTCAATGCAACGTTGCTATTGGTTGTCATTTGATAATCATTCACTGGAATTTAAATATTTTAGTTACAAATACTTATATGACATATATACGACAAATTAAATTATAGCCACCACCTTCCACATAGGTGTACTGATGAACTCTGCTATAGCGAAACGCGCGTCTGCACGTAGTGGTTGTTGGCAGCTTATTCATTAATAAACAAATATTTATATTTATCAATATGATTTCATTGTCTCTCCTATAGATAGTACGAAAAGGTGATCTTATCATATAGAAAGAGAAAGGGCAACCAAATGATTAATATTGTAATAATGCAATGTTGTAATCTGACAACATTATTTAATTATGCACATATGCAGACGAGCAACATGAAATGGAGCCGTAAATTGGATTACCGCTTTTCTAAAAATATTTTAAACAATATTACATACCCTAACACATCCTTTAGCTCATCTACAGTTGCAACTTTACTATGATAAGTGATTTCTAAGTTTTGCACCATATCCTTCACCCGTGAAGGGGCACAGTTTCCATTCAATAAAGTCGCAGTTAAACCCAGAACTCTTGGTTGTTCATCTATATGCTGGAAGTTTTTCATTAATTGCCGCATTGGTTGGTCATTAACACCTCTATGACATTCATCAAATATTAACAAATTTACTCGATTTAAATCTGGAAATGCATTGTACAAATACGATACGTAAATTATAGAATGTAATTCTTTACCTAAGACCTGGCGTTCTACTGCACTAGTTAAAATTTGACATGTCATTATCAATATTTGATAATCTTCACATTGCTTGTACCATACATTTTTATCCCAAAAGTCAACATTCAATTCACCTGTATACTCGCCAACACTAAAAGGAGTATGTCGCTTTAGATATTTTCCATGTTGATGAACTAGGGCTATAGTATTCACTAATATTATTGTAACTTTTCTTCCTTCGTTCCATGGTCTACAAAATGTATTAAATGTAATATATTATTTAAAAAAAAATTATAAACTTACTTAATAAGAGCTCCAGATAAATGTTTAAGTACTAAAACAGCAATGTAAGTTTTTCCTGCGCCTGTGGGTAAATATATAATTGTATTATTATTAATAGCAATTTGCATCAACTCTACTTGGTAATTTCTAGGTACAAAATCAGTTTCATCTGCCATGCTTTCAAAATCAGTTTGATGAAGAAAAGAAGTCTGTATACTCCATATATGAGTACAGCTTGTTCTCGCTTGTCACCATTCACGACCACAAAGCAACTAAATTGCAGCCTGAATATTTTCGTGTGTTTTTGGCAAACACTGCCGACCTATATTGCCACTACCAGCAAACTTCAGAAGACAACTGGCTCGTAAATCGTGTAATTTAAGCTCAGGTATTGTAAACGCCAAATTAGATGGCGAGCGGTGGGAGTAACTCCGCGCAGCATTAGAAATAGTGGGAAGCTTTGTATGGGGTTTTACATAAAATTGCAAGAAACCATAGGCGGCGCAAACTACACATCTATTACTTAATGAATTAATTTATTATAGTAAAATATATACAAACTTATTTTTTTAACAGTATAGATTTATTGTGAAATTAATTAGACGTTACAGGAACAATTAAACATATGCACAATGAGATTTTAATGTATAAACAGGTATTTAAGAATATTTTTAAAACAGTATAAATTTACAGAGCAATTTGATGTTACAATTCAACAATTTATATATGAAATGAGATTTAAATGTACAAACAGGTGGTTAAGAATATCGCAAATCACAATTTCATTTGCTTGCATACGTACAAAGAATATTTAACTTATAAATGGTTTATTCCTTATTACTAACAGTACAATAAATCACATTTCTTAGAAAAATTTGTAATAGCAAATTACAGTTTTAAATAAACAAACTAATCTTCTTCGGAACTGAAATTGTCGTCACACTATCACTCTCATTATTTACATTAAAAATTAAACTTTCTGTCGTTTCATCAACTAATATTTCTGATTCTAAATATTTATCTTCAGTATTAACATGTTTACAACGTTGTTGCCAATCTTCCTGAGAAATTTTCGAAAATTCTTCTTCCACTATTTTAGGAACATCTATCTTAAAATTTACATTTCTTGCAGCGACATTGTTTTTGACAGTGGCCCAGTTCAACTCAATTGGATTTAGATCGGGGTGATACGCTGGAAGTCTCAAAACTATGCGTCCATTACGTTGTAGAATTTCGTCAAATTTATACGTTATATATTGACCCTTATAGCGTTTAATTAGCTGGTTAGTTGTGGCTTTAACATTCTAGTGTCAAAAGGAATATTATTTAACGTTAACCATTTAATCATTTCATTTTTCTTACTATTATTTGTTTTGGCATGATTTGTTTGTGTATTGTGATACGACGCAGTATCAATTACAACAACAACGGAGTTTTTGGGCAAGTTTCGTATAAGCTTCTGTTCTATCCATCTGCCATAATTTTCTGCGTTCATATCCGAATGGTAATCACCAGTTTTTACGCCGCACTTAAAAATCAATAGGGCGTTAGGGATAAACCCCATGTTGCCTCCTGCGTGCACTATTATTACTCTCGGTCCTTTAGATACGTTCTTGAAAAGATTTTTGTACTTTCATCACTCCACATGTTGGAAGTCGTATGACTATTGTGAATGTAAGTCACATCTATTTACACAATGGGTCGATTTGTCTCACGAAAATATTTAATCTTTTACAAGTAATGAATTCTTGTCCGAATGCTCGTATATCTAATCGCTCTATCAATACTTTCCTATTATTCTGTGTACATCGAAACTTGAATCCCAAATCTGTTAAAATTCTTCTTAATAATGTGTTTGATCCTCTCCATTCCAATTCATCATGATTGCTTTGGCGTAGAGCTGAAACCGTAACTCATCGCTCGTCAGTTCTATGAAAATCATAGGTCATATCTCGCACTATTCTTATTTGATACTCCGGCTTCTGTCACTCTTTGTTCTTTGTCTTTTCTTACCAGGACTTGTAAACTTTTTCATCGCTATTCGATGCTGTATTTCCTTCTTGAATAATTCTTTCTATTGTTCGCACCGACACACCAGTTGCTTCAACACATTCTTTTATTTCACTTAATGGCACTGATGTACTTTTACTTTTATAAAAATAATTGTAAACATTAAAAACTACTTCTCGCGTTTGAGCGTGTATCACTTTGTGATCCCCTAGCAAAGACATTATGATCTGCCACTAACAAATATAGTCTAACTATTACTTCAGTAAGTGGGCGTGTGTGTTTTTAAAAACAACTACGGCGCATCCCCACCGCTCGCCATCTAATTTGGTGTTTACAATATATTTGTTGTGTTATACCAGACACATGTTAGTTCTCATTACAGACACATTGGGTGCATTCAGTAAGTTATAACGCAGCTAACGTTGAACTCCACTAAATCTAACAATGTACCGAATGCCACCGCTAATTTCTAGGACTAGCTTTAGCGACCGCTATATTGCTTAGCGGAAAAAATTTACTAAAATTAATGATGGACGCTAGAAAGGAGTTACAATTCAAATTCAAGTCGACGCGCATATTTATGTAGAGTAAAAGAATTAATAATTATTTAAATTTAAAAACTAGTACTTATAGATAATCGTTTCAAATTAATGTTATATTTGAGTTTTAGGTAATTATTTAATAACTAAGAATATTAAAATTACTTTTGCAAATTAGTAAATGAATATGTTAAAATAAAGCATGAAAATGCTGAAATTCCTATTTTGTCATACCTGATGTTCATTTCTTTTAGATTTTTACATTGTTTCCGCTCATATTAATTCAATACAATGCACGGTAATAATTAAAAAAAAAAAGAAAGTAAAGATCACTCCGCATGCGTCAGAATTCTAGCTATTCAGCACCATTCATGTCTAGCGTATTTGGCTTTTAGCGCCGTAACTCACTGAATACACCCATTGTTAGTAGAATAGTAAAAATTTGATGTTTTCAGAGTAAAATTATATTGTTCTGAAATATAATAATCCCCTGATAATCCCTTCATTGCTATGGCATTACCGCTACATAGCTACAACTTATGCTTGTGATATATAATGCAGGACTACTTAATTTTAGTCCATATTACATGCACGGACGCTCTGTGTAAGTTACATGAAGACATTTGAGTATGTTGGTATGTTTTTGATACGAATGCACAATATGAGGACTTCACCGTATTGCTTATCTGACTCAGAAAGAGGGGGTTTCCGGAATTAAAATACTTGTATAACATCATGCCTATAAATAAATTTATTCCTATATAACCACGTATATCGACTTGTTATGGGTTACGTATATTAACTTTATTTGATTAACCCTACAGTGTATATGTTAGGCCTATTAGGTCCATACATATTAAACTGTTAATAGTATTTGTTGACCTTTATACGTTAAACTATTGGTTTATTTTATTTCAGTGATAAGCGATTATACTTTTCTGTTTAATCATCTCTTTACTTATAAGCAAATAAAACTGTTTATTCTATGTAGCCATTGCTTTTTAATTTCTGTATAACATTTAAAAGCAAATAAACAAATAAAAAATTTTCTTTGTGTCTTACTAATTTATTTAAATAATATTGCATATTGCATATATTGTATCTGTGGGGGAAGTACATGAAAATAAATGTAAATGATAACTTAGGGTCGTTCGACACGATGCATAATTCTGTAAAATCATCGCCCTTGATTTTATTACGTGTTGTTTTCCTTGCTACAGTTAAAAAGCTGTATCCTAAAAATTTCACTTTTTAAATAAAAGAGTGTATTAAAATTACTTTCATATCCCCTTCATCCACAAAAATGCAAGTAATACTATTCGATCTTCAAATTTAATTTATAAGTACTACAGCAAGTGCCTAATTGTATTTCGAACATTCCCGCGTGGAATGGTTATTAACGGCAAGCTTTCTATATGGCACTGAAACATGAGTTTGTGTTATATACAATAATGTCCATTTCCGATATAAGACCCTCGCACGTCTTTCACTCGCACCGACGGTAACTATATGAAGAGGGAGTGAGAGATCCGCGATAGTCCTGACATCCGAAATGGACATTGGTATACATTGGTACACGCGGTGCTATGTATGAAGAAGTAAGGTTAGAGTTGTGCTTTTATTTTTTTTTCCCCGATGAAACCTTTTTGCCATAATTTGTGATGCTACCAATGTAAAATCAAGGTATGTTGAAAATTAAGTTCTTCAATACGAATTTAAATAAATTATATATGCATGGACGAGAATGTTGGCTGCAATATGCAATACAATGCATATATGTTTGAAGACGTACTGATGGATCTAACAATGTAGCAATGTTTAGATTGGTATTCGGAATAAGTCACCATGCTTACTGCGGAGTAAGTATGGATACAAACTTAAGGCTGATGTTTATAGAGAGGGTATGAATTGTAATAGATTGCATGAATGTAAAATGTAAAGTATTCACGTCTACAAGAGACCCCGTAGAGCGTCCGCCCGGCAAACGGAAGTAGCAAGACCGCATCTTAAGATTTTTACATAATAGTATTTTTCCTAATTTATCTAGCTAATTTCTTTTTTTTTTTACAGATCTACTAAAGATGACAGTGAAGAAAAGTGCCTCGTCATGTTCTGTAGAGGATTTCATACCTTTGCTGGATTTATCTTTGACTGAAGATTACTTAAATGGAATTATTACACGTGATCAGGAAAACCTTCAACTTTTACATATAAGCCTAAAAGTAAAATATTATTATATATCCCAAGGATTACAAGGGAAGCTTGCATTTTCTTTGGATAGTATCTGTAAACAAATTACAGTGTACAACCTTGAACATACTTGTGAAATATTAGAATTATGTCTATTGGTACAAGATATTGATAGCGCAACGTTCTGCATTACGAGCTATCTTGAAGAGAACATCAGGAAAGAGCAGGATCTTTATATTGCAGTAAAATTACTTTATATGGTTACAAATGTCTATTATGAGAATAAATTAAAACTACCTGATAGTTTTAATTATTGGGTTCGATGGTCTTACAGGGAAATCCTTAAAGACAATTCAAGATTATTACAAAATCTATTTTGCAAACTATTAGTTAAATATGTTGCATGTACTGATGAAGTAAGCAATATTCTCAGTTTTGTACTATCTGTTGAAGATTTATATACAATAGCTTGCTGTTTTCATATTTTCGTAGAACAAATATCAAGTACAGATTCAAGCAATTTCTGGTGGATGATAATAAATAATCTCAAATCGCGCCATTATAATAAGAAATTGGCCCTTCATGTTCTGAAGGAATATATTGAGTACATTAATGAGTGCGGAAGCTTTTTGCAAGAATCGGACATTATTAAAGGGAAAATGCAATCAAAAACTGAATTTATTAAATGTTGGAATGATTATTTTATTCTAATGGAAATAAGTCAAGAAAAACCTTTGCATCTTATCAGTCCAGCTTTGTCATTAATTCCTAAAGTTTTAAATTTACACTCTTGCTGGATATTTTGCATGTATAGTGTTCTTTTGTCTCACACCCAGAATACCGTTGTATTTTTCGTAGCTGATATTATTTTACAGGAGAAGCTTTCTTCTTATGATGAGAATCTTTTACAAATAGCTATTCAATGTCTTTTACCGGCATTAAATAAGTACGAATGTTCAGATAATTTTTACAATCTATTCAATAAATTAAAGCAGCTGCCTATATTATACAACGATTCGGTGCAAATTTTGTTAAAGGAGAGCTTGAAAATCACTTGGGGCCCAGTGCCAGCTTGGTATTTCTATTCAAACGTAATTCCCGATGAATGTAAATGCGATATTGATTGTACTCTCATTATAGACATTTTTAATCACGTTAAAAGATTACCACATTCGTTCATCAGAGATAGCTGTTATCATATTCTGTTGAAGTTTCTTGTTAAACAAAAACAATTTGTTAATCTGCAAATAAATGGATTCTTAAAGATTGCAGCTGATCTAAAGAAATGCGATTCAAAATTATTACCATTGTT
Organism: Oryctes borbonicus; assembly: GCA_902654985.2. NCBI lineage: Eukaryota > Metazoa > Arthropoda > Insecta > Coleoptera > Scarabaeidae > Oryctes > Oryctes borbonicus. Next base: position 249,431 of record LR736927.1, on the reverse strand, counting down.
TTATAAACATGCGACAAATGCTATACAATCATATAACGAAACAAAGGCTGTATTAAAGAAGATATATGATATTGGATCATCTACTTTAACTGATCTTGATGAAATAGAAATACTTTTACAAATAATCAATTACAATACTGAAATTTTCAATGCTTTGCAGACGATGTATTATAAAGTTACTGATTATAACATTTTAGATTGTCTGGTATTGTATTTGTGTAAGAATAATGCTGTAGCTTTTGATGTTACAGATTATTTGCAAAGTAAAATAAATTCTTCAGTCAGTAATAGTCCGTACAGTGTAACAGACTATGTTAAACTAACGAATTTACAATTATTGTCACGTTGCAAACAACTACTTTTACTTCCCCATTCAATTAATCTTCAAAATAATATTATTTTCGCGTATAAACTGTACTGCGACAGTATCCAGAGCGTAATAGATAAAGATACTTTTAATATTGTTAAAATTTGGAATGAAAGATTACTCAAAAGAGATAAAATCGGGAGCGACATTTGCAAAAGTTATTTTAAAATTCACATGGCATATTTAAATTCTATTTACAGTAAAGGTGACACAACCATGTTTGAAACATTTTATTTAACTATAGTCGCAATTTTTGATACACAAACGGAAGATGTTTGGTTAGTTATATACGAAAACTTTGGTGTAATAAACGCATTTTTGAAAACCGCCACATATAAATTAAATTATTCAATACAATCGATTCTCGATAGGCTACTAGATGAGCTCCACAATTTTAAGACTACTGAAAATTTTGTTAGAGCGTGGGTACCTTTGATTGGGATAATACTTCAAGATACACACATCTTGGAACAAGGATCTTCTCTACTCGATAAGATATCTCAAATTGCTTTGATGAATGACAAAATCGCTTACATTTTTGTAAAAGAACTAGTAGATGCTCCTGTTGAAAACTCTGTGTTATTTATTGATTTAATAGTGAATTTACTTTTGTACGGAAATATAACAAAAAAAGATAAAAGGCGAGTATAATTTGTTATTAATAATGTACAACCATATTCGGAATAACTGACAATGTTTATATTTCAAAAAGAAGTAGATAACAAAAGCGGTAACAATACCTCGTTAAGCACCACAGTGGTTTCTTTTGTTACGAGCAGAGAGGAGCACATTTTAGGTGACCTTATATCGAGCGGGGATTATTAATCGATATCAATGCCGCCACCACTGCAAAAGCATTATGCGTACGTTCTCTTGTTAGAGATACGACCAAATGTTATAGAAGAAAAGTCGCTCTACGTTTAAATTTCTTTTTTATTTTTATCTGCCACAGCCAAAAAAACAATTAAGCATCAAATGTGTCAGATGTTGCAAATACATTCAAAATGCTAAATGGAACGTTCCCAATTTTATTACGTATTCTAAAACTGTAAAAAAGTTGTCTTTACGACATATCACATGTCATAATAATCTAGTTATTGAAAAACATAAATCGATAAGACAGTAACAGTTACTTTCACCGCTGGCCATTTCTTGTGGCGCGTGCAGTACTAAATCTTATCTTTCTCCAAGCTTGCCCAACATACAAGCTGTCCATAAATGTAAATGAAACATGTACATGTTTATTTACAATGGTTCGGTTGTGTTTCCATACAATAAACGATACCAGCTACCTAAAATGTGCTCCTCTCTGGTTATGAGCTATTACTTATTACTAAAATTCACCACTTTCTGTGCGATTCACAGGCGTCGGTATGGAAGTGGTTGTTCGGGTATGTGATTCGTAATATATGGGCAAGCGATCTTATTCCAGTAGTAACGCATCCAGTATGTTATTTATATATACAACGCTGCTATATATGTACTATTCTTATTTTTCGTATGTTTATGCGTATTACTTTAATAGCAGAAAACCAAATGCACATTTCATACTACCAGATAGACTAAATCTCTACTTCTATACTTACATCGTTAACAAGGTGGTCTCGCGTCCACACTCCTTCGCATAGTCTAATATGCAAAGCATAAATTTGCACATATGCTACGAATCATACACTCGAACGATTACTTCCATACCGACGCCTGTAAAGCGAACGGAAAGTGGCGAACTTTACTTATATAGTTTTCGTGCAATAACTTTGAAGTTGGTTTAGTAATATATTTTGAAATTGGTTGTACATTTTAGAATTAATTTTTATAATCAAATAAAAAAAATGTGGATCTCTCCGTTTCAGGTGTGAATTTATTGCATACAAAGACATCGAGAGTAAAGTAAAAAATAAAAATAAGTAAGTAGAAATGAAGGGTTAATTAAATTTCATATCGAAAACTAAATGTTGTTATAAATTCAAAAATTCGTTTAATTATAAAATAGTAGGATTTTTTTTTTATATTTCATAGTAGTCAAGTTTGTTAAAAGAAAGGATTGCTCCGTATGTAACTTTTTATTGTGTGACGGTAGGACATATTAATCGGTATCTTTTAACGGGAAATTCAAATATACAACGAAGTCATCCTTCCATCCGAACTAAACAAGTACACAAATTTATATAAATGAATACCTTGCGTATATTAAATTTTTTAATATAATTTAATTTGAGACAAAAGTTTTGATCAAACACAGTCCGAATGCTAGAAATTTATTAAAGAAGACCTTGTGTCATAAATAGAGTGAGGACGTTCGGTGCAGTTTGCTAGCGAGTGTTAGTCAGCCAAGCTTCGATCGGGTATATGCAGTAGCGTAAATAAATTGAATGTTATATTTTGTTAATTGTCAAGTACGTTTTCGATACGATTGTAATAGGGATTAACTATGATGTATTTTTCTAAATTGTTCGTTGTAAATTGGTTTCGTTGGCCAGTACTGCCATCGTGCCTATCTCCTACGTAGCGAGTTTCATACATACGAGACTTATTGTTAGCCTGCCACCGAACGTAACGCCAATGACAAACTCCACACAACGTCGCCACTCTAGTAATAAACTAATGTATGGGTATACATTTTAATGATGCTTGTAATCTTAATTTCAGCCCAAATTACATACATACAAACATTAGAACTGTCGCTGTAAATACCATCTTTCATATTCTGGAAAATCGTGAGGAAGATATAGCCGATTTAGTCGCTGATCTACTTATTGAAAGGTACCGACGACACTACAAGAAGAGATATTTTTATGATTCAGAAGTAAGTGAATACCATCAATGAACTTTAAGTACTAGAACTATCATCGTAAACTATTCACCGTTGGATGAATCCAACATAACATTGATTTTGTATACGCACATGGTCTTACCACCACTATTCAGTAACATATTGTTTTACTTTACAATTACAAGATATTTTATTTTGGTGGCGTAACATGGATTAAAAAAACATACACCACCCTCAGACAGTTGGAGATCCTGGTGCGACATGTGATTATGTTAATTTCACGAGACAATCTAAGCATTTGTGGCATATAGAAATCGTTAAGGAAATTGTCGGTGAACGCAATTACAAAACTTACTATTTTCCTCACGAAACCTATTGTAATGGGTATCATGTACAAGTGTCTCACGAGGAACTGCATTGATCAATAGATAATAGAAAGTGTGTACATTGAAAAATTTCGAAAACTTGGTAATATACTAAATCCTACGTACCTATATACTATTGAATTAAAATATTTTCAATTTTCTAAAACCGGTTGTATCGGAAGTAGTTGTCAACTTTATTTTAACACCCTATATATCATTACATTTTTGAATTGACAATTCAATTTTAAGGTTTGTGTGATAGAACGACTATATTGCTATTTCTAGCCGCATTTGAAATATTTACATTTCTTCTCTCACCGTATTAATTTTTCGAAAACATTATACAGCATGTCGGATAATTACGCTTAAATTTTCAAATTGAAAGTGTGTAAAAACTTAATTTCTTTAAATACAACTACCTGTTTTTGTTTTTTTTTTTTTTTATCAAATTGTTCTTACAAAAAAAAACAAAAATATATTTTATTCATTACGCATCTGAAATGTTTATTGCAAAGTTATTACAAACCGCCATGCGTGTACGCATGTATGTTCAGCATGTGCGTATTTTGCTTACACTCTGAACTGCCAACCCATTTAATTTTACATTTCAGAATAGTTGGCTATATTGTTGTTAAATCAGAACCATCTCCTGACCCGATAGCCTATCTTTGGAGCGCCGTATTGGGTGTCATTCTTGGTTTCAATGTGGCAATACTAGAACACATACCGTGGAGTATTTCCTCAAAAAAAAAGTTAATTAAAAAAAATTACCGTGAAATATGTGCCTCTGTCGTGCATTTATATGAAAGTCTTCAGAATTTTAAAATTTGCATTGGTCACGCTGTCCCATTCCAAGACACACAGCGTGTCCACCTAGCGCTCGAGTGGAAGACAATTCCTTTCAATTTAGAGAAAAAAAAAATTCAATAATGATAGCAAGGACTGTGGAGTAGTAAGTCAATTAGCACTAAAGTGTGCCGATACTTTAGTGTTTTTTGAAAAAACTTTTTAAATAAAAATTATTCGGATACAAGTCCAACTGTACAGAGACTTCAGTTTTCACTATACGCGATGCAAGTTTATTGTGTAAAATTAAACGCCTGAATATTTTTCATTTGAAAACTTTCTCTTTAAATTACCCAGGTGTTGTTGTTTCATAAGTTCTGAATTGCAGATACACTTATCAAAATTGAGAATTATACAAGCCGTTTTAACATTGAGATGGTACATAAGCGTACAATGCAAGAGAACTATAATTGATTTTATTATTGAGAGCATTTGTGGAGAAAATCACCAACCTTGCGTTAAACACTTAATGCAATGGTTGTTGATTCTTTTTGTGCGAGATGTTCCGAAACACTTACCTGAAATCGTGGAAAGAATGTATACTATCCATTGTAGTCATACATCCAGTATGATCACGTTTATTCCAGTTCTATGTCATATCGGCTTTCAAGGATCTGAGCAAATGGTTGATTGTTTAGTACAGACGATGGTGCCAAGTGCAATGGGCGCACATTTTAAACTAAGGGTGTATTCTCAGGTAAATCACAAATCACTTATATTTAATTATTTGTCATTCAGTAGAATTCAATTTAGGTAGCTATATCCAAACTAATCGAAGCGTCAAAACGACGAAATTATGTAGACATTCAGCGTAAATATTATGTTCTTTATATTAATATAATAGCAATTCTGGAAATGGCTGGTGCGGCTGTTGTTAATATTCTACAAACGGATCGAGATTTCCTGGACGAATTCGATATTGAAAAGTATTACCATCTTCATTCATTGTACATTGATATACCGCAATTGAGGAACGTTCCCGAGACCGAATGGACGAGTATTGATACAGAATTGTTTTATTATAGTGGTATCATACCGGTAAACGGAATCGGCAAGAATATAAAATATAGCAAAACTACAAACACTCCAACGGATGATGCAGTAGTAGATTATTCAATAAATAACATACAGAAAAAAATTTTGCCTATAAATGATCTTGGAGCATCTGATAGGGATGAAACATGTAGCGAGTTAATTCTTGTTGCAACATTAGTAGATAGCGCTGCCAACTTGGGAGGCATTGCAAGAACTTGTGAGATTTATGGTGTAAAACAACTAATAGTTCCTGACCGCAAAGTAATAAATACCAAGGAATTTAAAAGTTTGAGTATGTCTGCGGAGCATTGGGTTAACATACTTGAAGTTAAGCAAAGTGATTTAAAAGAATATTTAGAAAATGTAAAAGAGAAGAGGTATACTATCATCGGAATAGAACAGACGGCTAAAAGCGTTAAATTACACACTTACGAATTTACTAGAAGATGTGTTCTTGTTTTGGGGTAAACACCTTTTTGTTATGGCTAAGAATTTTTGTATCTATTTTACACTACTGTTTATTGAAATTGCACCACCATTTATATTTTTACGGTATATTATGCATACTATAATAAGAAAACAGTTCAAGTGTGCTAGTCAAGTCGTACGGGATGACTCGCACGCAGTTGGCGAATATGAATGAAATGCGTTATTTTTGTCGCTTTCTTAGACGTACCATGCAATAGGTTTTATCGTTCTGGTTTCAGAATCTGTTGATACTTGTTAACAATATTATTGAAAAACATCCTTAAATTAAAATCGTTACCGGTTACGTAAAATAATGTTTTACATTTTTAATTTACAGAAATTGACTTTTGCTAGAAGCGACTGTTCCAAATTTGCAGCTGTAAAGCTGGTTCTTCTTGACGTCGGTCTTTCCTTAAATGTAGAAAATGTTTTTTCAACATCGTAACTAGTTAATAGTGGGATATTTTCCGAGTATATCGGTATTTAGATTTTCGTTAATAAACAGTTCACTTAGTGTATGTAAATCTGGGTTTCTGTTGAACACTGACGTAATTTTCTAATTTAACTTGTTTCCAAATTCTCCGGGAATAACTTTAATTGGTTTATTTTGTTATTGAAGGTACTTAGAGCTTCCACTAGTTTTATGTTTCTTTTCTTAAAATATTTGATTGTTATCGTGTTTGTAAAATTGTTATAATTTGTTTAGTAAGTTGCTATAAATAAACCTGCATAAATACGAATATTAATAAAAAGGTTAAAGAAAAAATAAACTGGAAAAAAAACTAGATGCAGGTAATATAATTATATATATGATTAAAACCTAGACTTACAAATAATTTGAAAGACAAGCGCCCATATGTACGATATCAGAACGATGTGTGTTTCCTACTGGTAAGCACGAACGAACGGCTATGCTAGCAATGGCGTATTCGCGTACTGTTTCCGGTTTGTCGATGAATAAAAGAGCTTTACTTGCCTCTTATAAAGTTTCATATAAAATAGCCAGATGTAAAAAGACTCATCATTGGTGAAGAACTAATTCTGCCAGCTACGATTGAGATTGTAGAAACTATGTTTGGAGATAATTTTGTCAAACTATTGCAGTCGGTACCTCTATCATATGATACTGTTGCCCGTCGAATTGGCAATATAGCTGAAATTATAGAGCATCAGCTTTCGGGAAGTTGCGTGACAAATTGTTTTCAATTCAGCTTGATGAGGCAACAGATCAATAAAGATACTCATTTAATTGCCTATGTTCGATTTTGTGATGGTATGTCAGTAGTAGAAGAGTTACTTTTCTGTAAACCAATATTTAATATCTTAAATGATTTTGTAAACGAGATGAACATAGAGTGGAAAAATTGCGTCGGAATATGCACCGATGTCCAAAGCTTGTAAAGCAAAAAATCTCCACAGTGTATCTGGGCGAATTTATGATTCACAGAGAAACTCTGGCTTCCACAGAAATTAGTCTTAGTCTGAATAGTGTGCTTACGACGGTTGTAACCGTAGTAAATTATATGAAAATGAGACCCGTTATATCAAGAATCTTTGCTGCACTTTGTAAAGACCTGGGTGCAGTGAGTCAAGGTGGTTATAACACGGGAAAGTTTTGCAACGTGTTTATGAATTAACAAACGAAATCGCAATTTTTATAAAAGGGGAAAATTATTTGTAATGAAATTGAGCTACTTGGTTTGGAAAATTAAATACCTTGAATCTTTAACTCCAAGGAGAAAACGTATATATCTTGGATACGAGTGGTAAAGTTGGTGCCTTTTGTAGAAAATTGGGATTGTGGAGTAGAAATATAAAGCAAGAAAACCCACATATATTTGCAAAAGTGGACAACTTACAAGGCCGAAGAGTAACATGGAAACTCATTGCCATGCTGGCAAAGAATTCTAAAACGTATTTTTTTTTGGCTGACGGCAATTTGATAGCAAGTTACGAGTGGATTAGGTACCCATTTCAAAAGACTTACGAAGGTCTCACAATTGTCGATAAAGAAAGACTTCGCTGCAAGTGGACAGTTTAGAAATAAATCACTGTTTGTATGTTGGACAGGGGTGAATGATGAACCTTTTGCACTGAAAACAATAATATTTCGTATACAATTACCAATTTTTTTACTGTGTAGCTGCTTTCAAGACACAATAGATCTCAGCTAAATGTAGAAAAAGAACTCAGTGTCAATTTCAAATATTAAACCATCTTTCGAAAAACATTGCTCTGTAAGACAGACATATGGGAGTCACTGATAATTATTAAACTTGTCTGTTTAGTATTGATAAGTGAATTATTAAACATATTGTGTAACAATCCTATTTAAAAGTGTATTATGTCAGTATACGCGTGATAATGTATTTTTTTAGTATGTCAGAATGTACTTTATTGCCTTTCTTATTTCTTATTTTTTCGATATGCTCGCGCTACCCATTTAGTGGTATTGCGGTCCCTGCAACAGTTTTTCAGAACTATTGTGTGGTTCCACGCGTGGATTGGTTATTTGCATTTCTTGGTGCTGCAATTTGAATAAGCAATTGAATATATTTACTACTTACAAACTCCTGTTTGAAATTAATATAGTATACAAGGTTAATTACGACGACTGCTACTCAGAAAATTAAGAAAATATTGTTTTGAAATTTTGGTATGCGGTATATTAGAAGTAGTGTTATTCATATTTATCTTTCGAGTTTATATTTTGTACGGCATATGAAACATTCCGCATATTATCGATTCATTAAGAAGCTCCAGCCTTGAGAAATTAGTGTTTTTACTAATGTAGAAACCTGCAATTTGAGAGAGTTAAATAATAATAAGTAGTGGTTCCAAAAATGAATTGTTTGATGTAAGTGTTTCCTTTTATATGAAGATTTATTTATGATAATGTAAACCTATACTTTTTTGTTGTTCCATTTGCAATTATACCTTTAATAATAAAAATAAATCCGAAAATCTTATCGATACGTTAATTTTGAATAGGAGTTTATTTATTTTATTATAGTTTACATAGTTATTCCAAAATATATTACATTTTAGAAACGAAAAGGAAGGCATTCCTTCCTACATTTTTCCATTCCTGGATGTGTGCATAGAAATCCCTCAATTTGGGCTTTTGAGATCTTTGAACGTTCATGTAGCCGGTGCCATCACAATTTGGGAATACGTTAAACAAAATATCCTGTTGTAAGTTGTATGCCATCAATAAAACTTTTCCAAAACGATTACCCTCCTATTTTTTTTTTATATTTCCTAATTACATTTATGTGCAAGAACAATTTCCGTGGCTTCGTTTTATTCCAGTGTATATGACAGCTATAGATAGCGCCAATGCTAAAAACACCAAAACAACTACCGCAGGTATTAAATATCGCGAAGAACATATGATTCTTCTTTTTGAGGTATTAGTTGCGGCGGTGCGGTGCACTTTTACATTATCGTTTGATGGCATATTAGTATTTGACAATACGAAGTAGCAATTTATGTAGACTTCACGAGTGTTTTTTTTAATATATTAGAACATTAAATGGATTGATGCATTTCATAGTGTTTGACACTGACAGTTAGTCAGTCAATCGAGAGAGTTCAAATGTCTAGATCGGAGCAACGACTACATAAAAGCATAGAGATCATTTATCACTTTATAAATTCTTTACTCCATACTCCGATCGAATTACTTCTAAATAACCGATGATAATATGAACGCTCGCTTTGTACTCATCTTCTACTGTTACATCCTTATCTAAACGTCTAATAAGTGTATGGCTATCCTTGTTGAGAACATGTATAGCAATGACAGTCACAATATCGCGTTTATTTGCCACTTGCAAGTTATAAACAAATTTGCGGGGCCATTAGGAAAACAGAGATACAATAAATTATGGAACTAGGTTTCCGTGCAATCAAATACTATGTAAAATATCAGAAAAGTAGCAAGAAGTAAATAAATAATTACATTAAAAGCGTCGTATAAGCCAACGCGGTGGCGGTGGCATTACGATCACAGTATCGATCGCGGTCGCAATATGCGAAGTGAAATTGTCAAAGAATATGCCCCTTGTACTTGTCATTAAACACGATTGTTATGGATATCCTAAATTGCCTAATACCTATGTATTTCTTTCCATTAAAGCAGTTATTGCTGAATGAAAGCATCGTGGGAACTTCCTGGGTATCTTGCATTAACGTTTAATATTTCAATTTTGAAATTACATATTAATGGAATGAAATTATTTCCTATTTGCATAGTTATTTTCCTCTTGTGTAGGTACTGTTATAGCTACATGTGTGCAATCTATGGCACCCACACATCCTGAAAAACCTACATTTCGTATGAACAAAGCAGGAAGTTATTTGGTATGGATAATACAAGGCAATTGTCTAAATCCGTGTTTCTCCGAATTAATAACCGAAGTAATAGCGACTATTTTACGGATTGCCACCTAAGAAGTAAAGTTCGTCACTTTCCATGCGCTTAAGGAAGTCTCATGAGAATGGGTTCGTGTTGCCCACTGGTTTCCCCGAGAGCCGACAAAACACGAGTCTGTCTAGTCTCTGCTAATTTCGTGAAGTGCACAGAAAGTGGCGAACTTTACTAATAAGAGATGAAGCCTAACTAAACCTCTATCTTCAGAGCTCAAACCTTGTTCCAACTCGTATTGTCAATAATGTTGTGCATAAATCTGAACTTGATTTATCCGTCCGTTAGTTTTATATAAATCTACGAGTATCTTAGGCACTATGTTACTTATGATGTAAGATTTTTTTTTTAATACCAATAAACATTCAATAGTATGATGATGACTCTCCAAACTATGTGACATCTATCTGAGTTTTAAGATTATTTTGCCGATTAGTTATCTCCTCATAATTGCCAATGATCATGTCTCTCAATTTCACTTAACTTTGCGTACAAAGCATGTTTTGTCTAGAGAAAAATACACCTCGTGGATAGTATGTAATTTTTTACATTTACCGTTACTAAACACTTCAAAAGTGGAAACACATTTTAATTATTTTGGTAAAGGTGACAGTGAAGTGCTCCACTGCATTCCAGTATCTGATTCACAACTGTTATTAAAAACATAAACAGTACGTAACTATAATTTCAAAAGAACTAACAGAAACAGAATAGTTAATATAGACTCCCTACAATTAAAATTGAAAACCTTGATACAATGTGTGATGATATAAAGGTGTGCCGTATATGCGTATCTGTGTTTGGATCCGCAAATATCCACTGAAAAAAAGCATTATTAAAGGAAACAAATGTCGTGAAACACTAATTCCTAATGAAACAATAACTGTATTTCCTACATATAAATAAAACTTAATTTTAAACAAAATGCTATTTTTTGCATGGGATGGCGTGACAGAGAGAATAATAAAGCATTTTTTTAAATAATGTCCTTAGAAACAGACGATATCAGTTCTGAACACGAATGATGCAGAAGAGGATTGTCAGAAAAGTCAATAGATTACAAGACGTTAGTAACGAAGAAATTGAGGAATGGTTACAGATGGACAATGAAGAAACCAGATACTTGTTAACAGAAGATGAAATACTAGATGGCGAAAACAATAATGTCTTAGCACAGGACGAAAATGAAAATGTGGGTGAGTAAGAGGAACACAAAGAAACAAAAGTATCCCATAACCAAGCTCTCCAATGTGTGCATGCTTTGCTGGATTATTTTGCAAATCAGGACAAAAAACGTCACCATATGTACATATTTGTTTCGCGTTAATAAAGAAATTATTAAGAAAAGTCAATTCCAAACGAAGAAACACACACTACTTTTCAAATGCAGAGTAAAATTCTTATTTGTATTTGCATTGCGTATATACATATGTAGTATCTAAATACATTAAATGTTATTATTATTTTTACCTAAATTTATGGTTTGATTAACATTTTTGTTTTCTATCAAGCCTTCTTCATCAAAATAAATTAATAAATCATGTTATTATCTGTATTTTTCAGTTATTCGTGCCAATTTCCCCCTGTAAAGCACGGAATAATCGAAGTTTTGCTGTACTTGAAAATTAAGAATTTTATTTATCTACTATGATACTAGCATTAACCAATGGTTTACAACTAACGTTCGCACTCACAGCCTAGGAGTTGGGAAAGTTAAAGGTCCAAAATTTCTCACAAATTCTTTTATTTCAAATTAGGCGATCGGTTTCGTGTCTAACACATCATAAGGCCAAGCTAAAAGACAATACCAGGACAGGTTTATTGAAGTGTGTGTGAAAATTGTAGTTAGCTTATAAAACTTACAAAAGTTAAGTACAATTTTTACACACACTTTAATGAACTTGGCTTGGTATTGCCTTTTAGCTTAGCCTGATGATGTATTTGTTAGACACGAAACCGATCGCTTAATTTGGAATAAAGGAATTTGTGAAGAAATTTTTGACCTTTTCTTCAACTTTCCACTCACACAGAATCCCCATGGATTATTTAACAATTGGAAGAGTTTTAATTAAGTTACGGGCTGCTATTGTTACTATTATTAAATTACAACTAACAACTTTTATTGCTACGAGAAACGATGCGGCTGGACGTTAAATGCCATTGCCAACCTTCAGATTAACATCAACCGTTACAGTCGCCAGCTCGGATCCTCGTAGGTCGAGCTACCGTAGGCTATGCACTTGAATCTGTAGTTTTCTCGATTGCTTTAGCCAAGCCGTTTCTATTACCTGTCATGAGCTTGGAACTGCAGTAGCCTCTTCTTGCAGGAATCCTCTTTACAGATTCGCACAGTTTCGAGCTTTGCAATGTAAAATTCGTGTTGTGCAAGATCTTAAGCCCATTGATCACGTGAGAGTGCAGCAGTTGATGTAAATGAATGATGACAATATCCTTGACAAATTCTGCTTCTCAGACAAAGCTTGGTTTCACTTTGAATGGTTAACAGGTAAACCATGCGTATACGGTCCTTATGTCATGATAAGGAAATCATTTTGAAAACGTTGATGTTTGGACGTTTGCAGCTTTGCGGAGAATTATTATCCATTATTTTTTCATGAAATTATAAAAAAACAGAAAGATGTCGCAATAACCTTTTTTAAACCAGTTCATGGTAATGAACTAAAGGATTGATACTTCCAACAAAACAATAGCATAGCTCATAAAACATTACAAACAACGAATTTTCCTCTTCTCTTAATCTTACTTTAAATATTATGTTTAAATATACCACGTATAATACAAGAACTTACGGAAGCATTTACTATAATTGTTTGCTGTTGTCTTCTTTTACCCTTGCAAGGAAATATTTATTAGCTTTATTATTAATGGTCGTATATGCTTTAAACACAAACTTATTTGCATCATTACTGTCAAATGTAATTCTAAGATTCAATCTTGGATTTAACTTATCCGACATAGTTGTAACAAAAAATAATTCATGGCATAAAAATTTAATGATGCAAGTTTATTTGGAGTTTGAAATAATATATTCTTTGCCTTTTTGGAGCACTGTTAGCTCACGTAGGGATTTTTCATTACGGCTTTTAAAGATTGAATTATTCCCTTAAGTACTTTTTAGGTTTCTGTTCCTCCATTATTTGTTTTCGACCTCTTACGTTTCTCCTGTAATTAAACGCATTTCGAAACATGAATTAAACTTAATTAATTAAATGCCCCTAGTTGTTTATTAGGAACTATGCGGGTATATTTCTAAAATTATTCCAACTCTATAAGTAACATAATAATAGCAATTTTAAATAAATAAAGTCGTTAATGGGATCTAGCTATGTCTGAGAAGAAATTCAGAATATCGTTAATAGTGAATTCTAATGTAATCATGGAACCTGGGTAACACTGTTGCATTAGGTCCTCCAGCGTTTTATATTGTTGTATAAATTCCTCCTGCATAGCTCTCCAAACTACCGGTAACAGATTACTTTCCTCTGATAGATGTTTTTCAACTTTTTTGTAGAGCGCTTCCAAACCTCGCTTTACGGCTGAACCGGGATATTGGTTAATTACTTTTCGCAACTCTTGTTTGCTAAACGCAAGTTGGTAGCTCACTTCTGAAGTCTTAACGCCGCTAGAAACTCTAGCTTGGACACCATCGAAAAATGTCTGTGGACAGTAGAGCAATAAGAATATATTTGATACGGTTTTTCTTGGTATTACTTACATTCAATTTTTCCAACGGTCTTCCAAAGTAAAGTGTTACATATGCTGATAAAGCATCGTTGTATTTTTGTTTAGCTTCTTTTCTCTGATTATCCAAAACAGATATTTTCATCTGTGATAATAATGAGTAAAGATGATGATAGTTTTCTGAAAAACACGTAAGTGGAACTAGATATATGTCTATATTATTCTATAAAGTCTTTGTGATTAGTCATGTAAATTAAGTTAACAAAAATGCTTTTCTTAGCATTACAGATATCAGGCATTGAACGGGATATTTATTTTTTTACTTTACGTACACGAATCAAAAGCTGACATTCGGAATGAGGCTTTTCCAAATTTGGATATTATTCATAGAATTATATCCATATAGTATTTTCGACGGTGTAATTCTAATACACCGTAACTGTATGAATCAGTATTTTCCAGGAGAAGCTTTTTTTTAGACGAACGCCGGGTATAGTTTAAAATGTGTGGTGTTAGAATATTTAAATTTCTCGCGCCTATAATTCAGTTGTATTTCATCTAATCATATCGATTGGCGCAAAAAAGTAAAAATTATTACATTTTTGCAGATACGGTGTTATTTCCGAAAACAGTTTCCGCGGACGCTATAAACTTTCCTGCTTCTTTAGTTTCAAAGCAACTGTGTCTGTGCGTTATTAGAAACCAAAAAATACGCAAATGTAATATAAAAATTTGAAATGCCCAAAAATTTCATTATTTGGTCATGTTATGAGAAAAATTTGTTTACAGCTACTTAGAGATTCAAAATGCAAAGTGTGAATCAAAAATGTCAATTTATTTTTCTTACGTTTTGTAAAAAATACATGCTTTCACGTTGGAAATGGGATCGCCTTAAAAACAAAAAAAAATTATTTATGTTTTATTAATGTTTCTTTTTTTTAAACTAAACCATTTTGCATAGAAATCTTAAGGACGCTCTTGCAGGATTTTCGTAACTGAAAATGTTAATGGGGGTCATACCGAGTTAAGAATTTATGGAGGATTCTCTTCAAACAAAAGAAATTTTGTTCGAAGAAATCTTTTTCCAATAAAACTTTCTTGAAAATCTTAAAAGTTAATAAAAACCATGGTCTATTGTTATAATTAAATAAATTCACAATTAAACAAAAGAAATCGTTCTGTTAAGGAAAAAACAAGACTTTTGGACTATTTTCGCGTTGAGTGAAAAACAAACAAAATACTAATGTTAGATTTAGTACAAATTATGTACCTTAAATTAATTTTTTATGCAAAACTAACAATTTATAAAGTCATAAAGAGTTTCATTAAAACATAATTCAAGTAAATTCAATTAACTATTTACAAATTAAAACACTATATTTCTGTATCTTCCTATACGCCTAATAGTTCTTCTGGAAAATTCTCTTCATGGATTTATCAAAAATCTAGTAGATATGTTTAGCCACGGGCCTCCTAGATTCGTAGTGCTAGCGTACATAGTTGATTGATATTTTGAAATGGACATTTGTGACATACTTTCTCTTTGAAATACGCCCACAGGAAAAAATTCATTGTTGTTAAATCAGAGGTTCTTGTTAGCCTTGGGTACTAATATCTACCAATCCGTTTCTCCCCAAATAAATAATTTAAATAGTTTGGTACACCAAGGGTACTCTGTATCAATGTTTTATCAGCATTTAAATTTTCTCGAGAAAAGCTGGGTCCAATTAGTCCAATCATTTAAAACACCACACTGAAAACATTAGTTTTAAAGGAATATTGATCTCTGTATTCAATTATAAATTTGGGCCTCTCATCAGTACACTATTTAGTTTTGAGAAGACTGTACCATTAAAAGCAAAGGTTGACTCATCCATAAACCTTATCTGTTTGACAAAAGCACGGTTCTCGACGAAACCATGAGCAAAAATCAAACCTGGGATCAAAATCCTGAACTTTCAGCATGTTGTGCCAGAAATAAGAAGAACTAAAGTTACTTTATGTTCCACCGCATCCAGTAAAACAATTTCTTCACTGTAATGAACTTGCCAGTTGATTGTGTGATTTCTTAAATTCATTTTTTAATTGAATCGGTTCGCTTAATAAAGTAAAATAATTTATATTTCTTCCGTCGTGAACATTATACATTTTTAGAGTCGGTAGAGGAACTGACATTTATCCGATAAAATACGTTAATTGTATTCTCAGCCAACTTGCGAATTTATTTAATTGTAAGAATAAGCAATGCTATTTATTAACTGTTAAGATCTTAAGGAAAATTTTATCGGAAAGATTTCGTGAAGCAAAATTTTTATTAATCATAAAAAATCGGAGGTACCTTTTTAACTTCTTAATTCAGTATGACTCCACCATTAAGATTTTCACTTACGAAAACAGTCCAAGAGCGTCCTTAAGTTTTCTATGCAAAATGATTTAATTTGGAAAAAATAAACCTTCTTAATAAAAAATAAAAAATGAATTAAATTAATAATACTGTCTTAGAGAGATTAAGACAAAACCTTCGATATCCAACTAATACTGATGAAAAAAATACACTGAAAAGATATACAGTGTATTTTTAGCAAAGTGTAAGAAAAGACAAAAGCTGATATTTTTGAATTACACTTTAGATTTGGAATCTCTAGATGTGAACAACTTTTTATGACATTTGTTCATACTTGACCAAAAATTGGACATTTACGCATTGATGTGAATACGAGGGGACAAATATTTTGGAAAATTTGTTGGTTTATGGTGGCGTACAGACAAGCAGTTATTTTAAAACTAGAGAAATACGAAAAAAAAAAAAACATATGATGCAGATTTTTCCCCGGACAATGTACAATAGTAAAATAAATTCTGAACACAAGGTAATGTATATACCTGATACCTGATGATTTAGTTATAATGACGGCATTGGTAAATTTTTTGCTTTTTTTTTAATTTTTCATGGAATGCATGGTATAATAAAGCCAAAGAACTGAGTGGCGGTGACAATCACGGCTTACGGCGAATGGTTGCGTTCAGCGAGAAATGGAGCAAGGCGATACCTCGGGGATGAATGAAAGTTTTAAAATCCTCAAAACTTATAAATAGGTACATATTTTGTGTAAATCATTTAAGTGCGTCACAGTTAGGTAGCGCTATCAAACTTAATCTTTTTAAATGAAAATACCATGATTTTTGGAATATTCAACACATTTGTGATAACTTTTCATTGCTACCCACCTATCTGTTGTACCTTTCGACAAAATGATATTTTTTATAAGGTTAACACGAAAATGTAAAATATTGGATTTGTAGAAAAATCACATTAAGTAATTGAAACTTAAAAGACATATGAAAACGAAAATTCCTAAAAGTAAAAGCGAAATTAAATTAAATTAAGTGCTTAAAAGTTCCTTCCATCACATTCTACACATTTTTGACACTGCTTAATTATACCTTGCGTACATACCCGGAGTCACCAATAGGTTGAAAAAGACCCTAGGAGAAAAGAACATCACCACACGATCCAACACGGTGACCAAAATCGACCAGTTACTGCCTCCCAACAAGGACATGTTACCGAAACTACAAGCAAAAGGCATATACGAACTAAAATGCCAATGTGGAAAAAGCTACATCGATCAAACAGGGCGGGGTATTCAGTGCTGAGTGAAAAAACATGAGAGGACACCCACGCCTTAAGCACATTGAAAAATCTGCAGTAGCAGAACACCTGCACCAACAAGGAGACCACCGCATAACCTACAGAGACGTTAAGGTATTAGCCAGGACCAGCCACTACTACCTGAGGATAATACGCGAATTGCTAGAAATAATGAAGAAAACCAACAACTTCAATCGCGAAAACGGATACAAAATCAGCAACACATGGAAGTTGGCACTGCGGAGTCGTTATACAGCGAACGACGCGATTCATCGGAGCGGAACAGAAATGGGGTATATAACGAGGAGCAACAGAGACAACAACACCAGTCTTTAGAATTCTTCTAAAGAAGCTGACAGCATGATCAGCGAAACGTCAAGTCAAACATCAAGTACGCGACAACACCCGAAAGACATTTCTACTATGGATTACAGTCGTGAAAGCCTACACTCAACTATTGATTAGTCCGTTGTTTCCAAGTTGCTCTTATCAGACCACAGAATACTAGCTAGGAAATTTGGAATTTGTGAATAAAGCTATATCGTAATGCTCTTCATTTGAAAACTTAAAGATGATGTTAATTGTTACAGTATGAAAATATCAACGATTTTCAAACGTAAACACATTTTGATTGGGTTTCTGTTAAGTTTTAATAAAATTTCAGGTAAATTAATCATTGCAACTATGAATGATGAATAACTTTTCAATTTATTGGAGGACATTACCGTATTATTTGGGTATTGCCTGTATTATCTCTACAGAAAATACTCTTTCATCAATGATTTGATATAAAATATATCAAGTTGTGCATTTATGTAGGTACCTAGGTACATTTTCGTCTTAAATTTATAAAAATTATTTGCCGGACAAGTAAACCAGACAAGTTGGTAGCATTTACAAGGAAAGTTATTACAAAAATGTTGCAGTGCCTCCTCTAGTGGACGGTTATAACAACATTTTAAAATCTACATTCGTTCCCGAGATACCGCTGTATACTGTCCCATTCTTCTCTGAACATACTGTATAACATATCTGAATTCGTTTCACTTACCCATCTTAATAACCTGGGGAGGAGTCTTGGAATGATCGTTTGAATGATCAGAAATAGATTTTATGATGGTTTCGATGAGTCTTGTATACCATTTTTCGAGGTCGGCTCTTCTATCGCTTTTCAATAACACATTAGCATTCCTCGAGAATTCTTCCAAATTTGAGACGTACGGCAAAATACCACACTTTGATTTTCTAGGAATTTTACAATCTTTTATGGATTCGATTTGCATCTGCATAAAACTGTCAAGCGACCGTTTAACATGAATAAGAACTGAAGCAAAGCAGTTACTCAAAAAACTGCTTTTAGCCGACATCACATGTTGATTCAAACAAACCAGTACGTACATTGAATAACTGAAATTAAAATAACGGTAACAGTATACTGTGCATTTTTCCATCTCTATACAGGACAGGCATTGCTCCTACATTCAGACTGTATCGTTTTAAAAAGAGCGCATAGAAATGTATGCAACCAAGTTACATCCACTAAAGCGGTGAATTGTTATAGCGTTTTCGGTAAAGTGATTTGTTAACAGCTACAGCAAAATGTTAACAAGTAAACTATACATTTGTGCTGGTTTGTGCATATAACATTTTTTCAATTTAAACCGATGTTGCATTTTTTAGTTTCGTTTTCGTTTGTAGCGCTACTCGTACTATTTGTTATTTTTGTACCTACATTTCTGTGATAAAAAAACATAAGATTGTCAGAAAAGAAGTCTATAGAAACGGAGACGTATCACAAAGAGAATATTAACCATTTAATAAAGGTTTGAACCCGACATCCTTAGGGTACCAGGGTCTGAGAAAGACGAAAATAAAGGTTCGAAATGTCTACTTTCACATTTCACGCAATACTTTAGGCGATTTCGAAGGTTCCCTCAAGGAATTTGCAAAAAAATCAGGGTTTGTTCGCAATTTATCGCCGGCTGCACGCATGCGGATTTTTAAATCATGGGTATACAATATATCTATATTGTTGAATAGATTTTAGATAATTTCAAAGAAAAAAAATCAGGTGAACAAGCAGGTCAACCTATCCACCCAAATCTTCCTATCCATCGATCACGAAAACTTGAATTCAGAGAAGTTGTAATAGATACAGTAGAATGGGTCACGGTTCCGTCTATTTGGAATTAAGAGTTTTCGATTGTCATTTCTTGAATTCTCGGAACAATGTATTTCCGAAGGAATTCTAAGAACTTAACAGAATTGAGGTTTCTGTCAATGAAATGTAGACTTACAAGTTCAGTGTGAATTATACCTGGCCACATATTAACTCTTGCGTATATTGCGTATTTGCTAAATTTTGGATATGATCGACTGTACGAGACCAAACCTACTCATGTCATTAAAAATGAAAAAGTAAAATTTAATGGTATAAAGAACATTAATGTACCAACCGGAAACTTTGTGAGTTTACGGAGTCATTTCAATATTACAGAAATATATAATGATGGGAAATACTTACAAACTATCTTGTTTTTCTATGCAGCCAATAAAATTTAATAGTTCTTCTTCCAGACATGAAAAAAGGCTACTCATCACTCTCCTTACATCTTCATCCATCTTCTTCTCCGGTTTTTTATCCACGGGCGTATTATCGTTCTCTATCCCATCCAGTGTTGTTTGGGTATTTTTTGTGCTGGGACTTAAAACGTCGAGCTAGTTTAAGCATGCATTAATGTATAAGACTATTGCAAATACTATGGCGATAACAAACCTGAAAGAAAGACACGCAGAACTGTTGTTCTTGTAAGCACACCGGTTCTAGTTGAAATAATACATTATCGAGAGTAGATTCGAAGGTATCACGTTGCACTGTGCTTGGCTCTGAGGTCCACTGATCGCTATCCAATCCTAGCAACGCTGGATTTTTCGTAGGGAGCACCGTTGCATTACTAACTGTAAATATAACAAAGTTAATAAAGCATAGTATTTTTCTAAATAATACAACGCGATTAATTAATATTTATTAAAAGGAAACCCCACAGAGCCCTTGTAACCCGTTTAAACAAGAACAATCGAGATAATTCCTCAGTACTCATTATTTGTAAATCTAGTACAGTAACCGATGTATACTTTGGCGAGCGGTGGGGTTGCGTGTGCGGAGATAGGGTGAAGGGAGGTACAGTAGGGTTGTGCTGGTTATCAGTAGTATCGAAAAAATTCTATTTCGCTTATTTCTTCAATTTATATGTACCGCCAACTTGTATAATGCAAAGGGCGAATTCATGTTGGGAGATCACCCGGGCAAAGTGTGCTAGATGTGCTACAATCATTAAACGGAAACAGACTTTTCTATTAAGATGACCTCACACGGAGTCAACCTCGATTCTTTACATTTTGTAGAGTTTGTCTTAAACAAGTGTTATTGTAAAACTTTATGGTTTCATTTTAATTTCTTTTTCTGTAGTTGTAAAATTTTGTCGGAAATAAATTATAATCATACTTGTAAAATGACAAAAACATTAACGCACGTTAACGTGTACCAAATATCAAAATGAGGTAGCGAATTAAATATTGCGGTTGCTATTTCAATGTAGTGTTGTGAGTCTTTTGATTTCATTTATATTATGTCCTCAGATTTAGAAAAAAAAAACAAGGAATGAACTAAACAGTAAACTAATAGAATAGCACCTATAAAGCGTTAAAACATTACAAAAGTAAGAATAATAATACTAAAGGTATCGCTGATAAATGCAGTATTAGCAACAATCAACAACGAAGATGTGATGACATGGTGTCTTGTCACAAATTGCGTTTGTTGCGAATTCGTATTTATTGGCGGTAATTGAAAATAAATCTATGTAAAATTATGTAAATAACTAATAACAAAAAATTATTTGGCGAGTACTTCATTCGTTATAAAAATGTACGATGTGTTCTGGAACACCTGTATGGGAATTAATGTACAATTAACAGGGAGTTCAAAGATTTTTAATATAGTTTGCCAAAATTAAGTTAATCTAGAAATCTTTTAAATATAAAAGTTAATGAAAATCAGTAGTTAGCGCACAAACCTCCAATGGCTTCCCTGGCAACATCAAATAATCGTCTTATATCTTTTTCATATAGCTTCCCTAATGATTCTGTATACAAGCTCCGTAAATGTTCGTAAGCTTTCCGTTCCATGGCCTAAAATTTGCAACAAAAGAATTCAATAAACAAGGGTTATATTAGATAATACTTACCTTAGTCCAATGCATAAGTTCGGTATAACCTTGTAGCTCTTTGTGAATTGCATTGTGGTGAGGCAGAGAGAAACCATCTCCATTTCGGATAGTTTCGCCCTTGTGGTTACCATAATGGATGAATAAATTGTTGAGTTGTCTGTTTAAACTATATGAGAATCTATCCTTATATTTTAGAAAGTATTTCTTTTGTTCTTGTATGGCGGCCTTATCAAGCAATGCAGGCTCAATGTCTGCATTCAAAGCATCTTTCAAAGCTTTGCTGGCTTCTATTGCTAATTTTATATTCTCCGGTGATGAAAAGTCGGGATTTTCTAGAGTGGTTTGGTGCCTTTTTGGTAAATCTAATTGATTCTGCAATATTTAAAGAAAGGAATTAGATCAATAGATCATTGTAAGTAATACCTATCCTATTTAGATTAATTTTGGTAGTAAAAAGACTACAAAAAATATACTTACCACAATATTTTCCAATTTTTTCAGCAACAGTATATTATTTCTATTAGCAATACCTATCATAGAATTTTTCTTTTCCATATTCTCCATCGAGTTCCGTACATGGCACAAAATCTCATCATACGCATCAAGTCGAGTTTCTATTTTTGTCACCTCTTCAATAGCCATCTCTAACTGTTCCATTAAAGTTTCCACTTCAGAAGCTAGTACACATTGCACATTTTCACCATCTAATAATGAAAGATCTCTATCTAATACTTGCATAAAAGCTTCAGCATTACTAATAGCGAATTCACAATCGGACATTAACTTGTTTAGATCTTCTTGTTCCTTTTCGGTTATTGGTTGAATGTCTTCTATAATATTACTTTCCAAATCCATTAGCGGAGAGGAAACATAGGTATTTTCAGGCGTCATTACATCTTCAATTGTCCATGATTTTGGAATTTTTTTAAAAACCGGTTTCTCCGCAGAGAAGTACTTATTGCATTGTTTCCAAAGGTGTTGAATAAAGAGCTTCCTTTCTCGTGCATTAGAAGCTACCCATCGGTATACTTTATCCAATTGTAAATCAAATTCCACTACATGTTCTTCTTCATTTTTGCCATCAACAGCTCTTAACTCTTCTAACTGCCATATTCGTTTTCGTTTAAACGTTTTATCTGTTTGTTTTACTTGCACAATAGATAATTGTATTGGAGGATTCGTTGTACTAACTATACAAAGGTAGGAACACTTTTTCTTTTTCAGGAATTTACTAACACTACATGAAATATGTAATTTTTCTTTGTTTGGTAAAAATAACTCTTGTTGCAATGTGTATGTAATAGACATAATTATTTGTAGTCAATGTACTTAGACTTCATAGACCAATAAATTAAGCGCAATTTTTAAGTTTTATAATAGTACTTTGCAATTACATTAAACAAATTAATCTATTACTTAGATCTACCTAGAGTCTTAAACATTGAATTAATTATTGTATATTCAATAAAAAAGAATGTAGGTTATATATTTTGATGTATTTGTCAAAAAATCAAATTGAACCTGTCATTAAATGTTTATAGTACCAACCTATAAGTATATAAAGATGCAGCAATAAAATATACATTATTTATTATAATCCTATAGACTAAGGTTCATAATGAAAAAACATAAAAAGGTTTAACTGCTTATTTTCTTAATTAAGTTATAGATTTGCTATCATTTTAAGAAAAATATTTTGTGGTGGTATTGCTGCCACGACATGTACTTTGACTATTTTGTGTTGGACTGTTGGTATAATCACCATTCTTGTTTTTGATCTCGTTACGGCGTTTACTAATTTACTTATTTAAAAATATAAGTTAATCTTGAATTCCAATAATAATTTGAAAAAATGGTAAGTATAAGTTGCAAACATGTATGCACAATTCCTTATACAGCCTCATACATGAAACTATTTTTTTTTTATTTGGTGGGCGTATATTTATATGAGCTTTTCTTATTGTTAATGTGATTCTAATTGTGATATTCCAGACAGATCGTTCTAGTACAGATGAGGGAAATACGATTCCCTTGACAGACCAGAGTTTAATTGTTGATATATCTGATGCCCTCAGTGAAAAGGATAAAGTGAAATTTACAGTTCATACACGTACTACACTGAAGTCTTTTGCTAAACCAGAGTTTCTGGTTGTCAGACAACACGAGGAATTTATTTGGTTGCATGATAGATATGAGGAAAATCCTTTGTACGCTGGATATATTGTAAGTATAAATTTTATTTTTGCAATAATGATAGCAAGGACTGTGGCGTAGTATGGTAAACAACACATAAGTATCGACACCCTCCGCACCACACAAGTTTAATTTATTATATAGCAATATAATAAATAGTCCGGGACGGCCGTTTCGAGGACACGAATGGTACTCATCATCATTCAGTCACCGGTTGATGATGAGGACCATTCGTGTCCTCGAAACGGCCGCCCCGGACTATTTATTATATTACTATATAATAAATTAAATTTGTGTGGTGCGGAGGGTGCCGATACTTATGTGTTGTTTATTTTTGCAGTATTTATCAATCCATACCAGGATGTGTAAATATTTAATTAATCTTTTTTTGATAAGGCTATCAGAAATATGAGCAGTTGTGTGTAATATACTTTTATCCATACATTAAAAAAAATAATTATACTAAACACCATATGTAAGTTATAGATATGTTTCTAGATAATTGTAAGCCATAGTATAAGTTTCATTACTTGGGATATATTTTAATCTGGTATAGCGTATCAGTTTGTTATTTCAATTTTCTTGCAAATGCGTTAAAATATGAAGACAAGTGAATGAAAGAAAGAATGAATCAATGATGTACAATAATAGTCATTAAAAATCAGATGAATAACTGGAATCCTCGAAACAGCTGTCCCGGATTAATTAAACTTGTGCAGTGCGGAGTGTGCTGATACTTTTGTGTTATTCTCTATACTACCCTACAGCCCTTGTTAGCATTATTGATCTTTATTACACAAAACTTTTATCTCAGCAAGTTTGCTGAAGTTTTTAATGCTACTACTTAATCCGGCTTAACCACCCATCAAAAGATGTCACCTTCAAAAATTTGAATAATGTCATTGATGGTGAATTTTAAAATTTAAAATGAGTAATAATACGTGTTTCCCATACTCGCACCTTGAAAATACTATAAATGTTGAATAAAATTAAAGGAACACTATCAAACATTTTCAAGATTAAAGTAAGGTTTGCAGAATGAAAAACCTTTGGATTTTACACTAACAGATGAGGGGCAGGATCACTACTTAGTAATGTTGAAAACTTGGTATTTTTTGGTAGGAGTAGTATAATATAATAGTAATAATAGTCCCTTCATCACTTACATTGTATACACTGCTAAATACACAGACAGTAATTTATTTATTATATAGAATTAAGTATAAAACAAAGTGTAAACTTAAAAAAAGAGGTTATAATTGTTTATAACAAAAAAAACGATACATTAAAAAATTGTCAACGAATTCATGTTACATTTTTAGTAAATAGAGATTCACCTGTAAAAATTCTGAAGAAATTTATGTACGCTTTGTTGTAGTTATAAGAAATTTTCAGTTTTTTTCTAAATATTTAAAAAATCATGACATAAATCAATTTCAATCAAATTTTAATATGTTATAGTTAAGCCGAGAAACGAGTTGCGCGTCACTAGTTTTCGAAATGTTTTGTATATGTAATAATTAGTTTTTCATCAGTTTTGTGTATGTTATTATGAAATTTGTTTGACTTGGCCTGTATTACACATACCTTCGTTATTATGTTTTTGTTTGTTTTCTATTGTTGTTATATTCATTTATTATTACTTATATTCATGTTCACAATGTCTATGTATATATATATATATATAATATATATATAATGATTCCGGATTACAAAGAATTATTATTATTAACAAATAGCAATAACAAATTTTGATGGTCTATTTTTTTAACTGGTTTCGTTCTTTATTCAGAATTTCGTCAGGAGTTACTGTAACCGTGTGCGTGTAACCGCGTGCGTGTAACCGCGTCCGCGCTGGCCGAGCATAGATTGGAAACTGGCCACCAAATACAATTTAACTCTTATTAAATGTAGAAGAAAAGCGGTTAAAAGAAAAAGAAGAAAAACTTCACAACCTAACTTTGTTTTTGTTTCAAATGACTTCTCGAACAAAATGTCAAAGTTTTTTTATGTTAAGTAAATCATTCTGTATTGCATTGCATTTTGGAATCTTCGTTAAATTCTGAGGCAAAATGTCATAAAGTACCTACTATTGTCCTAAAACTAAGGCTTTCGGAGTTATTACAGTTTTTTTGAAAAGGTCGACATTTACAGAACTCGTTATTTCTCTGAAACTGCGCATTAGACAGAAGTAATATGCTGTACCTACATTAGGCTTATGTGGTCCTGAATGCTAGTAACATGCGCGTGATATCGGATTAAGTTGTCTATGATCATTTTTTGACAAACAATACGTAAGACCTAATACATAAGCGCATAGGTATTAGGTCTTTAGGGCCCTAGAAAGTTTCTTTGGAAGTGTGCTTCAATGTCTGTGTCGAATTTGTTTTAATGTTAACAATGGTCTCAAAATGGAGTTGTTTCAGCACTAATTTCAATTTTGGAAATAAAAAAAAATGTAGTGAACTAGATTTGGCGATTAGGCAACCTGAGGGAGGACAGTCATCCGCCAGAGCGAGCGGGTGCATTCTCGTGGTGACCGAATCATGACGTGTCTTTCCACAACTCTGGTCTCTTACAAAGTTTGTTACGTAACCGTTGTAAAAGGCCTATAGTGCAGAAATAGACGACCGCCTAAAATGCATCGCTAACAATGCAACATTTTTGAATCTTTGAGGCAAAAATTCAAAATACACACTCCCATTCTAATCGACGAACAGTGATCATTTTGACATCAGATAGAGACTGACATGCCTTTTTGTATGTGGAAATCCTTTGCCAGTCCACTGCTCAATGTTCCTCATGCAGAATTTGACGTTGCGTGGTTGCTCTCAAAAATCGTATAATAATTGCTAGTAACACTGAAGCACCTTGCTCAAAGAACAATGACATCAGAACGAGATGTCAACAATTGAAAAGATGTGGTTAAAATTCAAAAATATATATGTATGTTTCATTAAAAAAATACAACTTTGGGTAGCTATGAAGTTATGCGACGTCTTGTGGTTTAAACTCTGCCCAGTCGTAGTAAAAAAAAAGATCTCCATTCGCAAAGGCACAATTTTTCGAGGCCGCGGAGATGACTCGCCCTGTTGTTGCGTTTTGGCGATTATATAAACTGATTCATGTTTAAACTCAACAAATACATAACAGTTTTTTATTGTACCATTTATTTTTCCCGAAGAATTTGTGAGAACAGTTTTTGGTTTAATAAAAGCTTACTGTTGTAGATTCCTCCACATCCACCACGTCCAAATTTCGATGCTTCCCGAGAAAAACTACAACGACTTGGTGAAGGTGAGGGTACAATGACGAAAGAAGAATTTAACAAAATGAAACAAGAATTAGAAGCGTAAGAATGTTCGAGCTTAGCACTAAATTAATTTCATCCAATATCGTTACAGAGAATATTTAGCTACATTTAAGAAAACTGTTGCTATGCATGAAGTGTTCCTTACTAGGCTAGCTAGTCATGCTGTATTTCGCGAAGATGAACATCTTCACGTTTTCTTGGAATACGATCAAGATTTATGCGCCCGTCCCAGAGGCCGTCTTCAACAACTTGGTGGTCTAGTTAAGTCATTGGGTAGTACAACGGATCAATATTATTTAAACGCGAAAGTAAGAGATGTCAGTGATTTTTTTGAACAACAAATGAACTCTCTTACTGAATATAATACCCAATTAAAGGAAGCTACCATTAGGACTGACAAGATGACTGAAAAACACAAAGGTGAGCCATATAATGTTACACATCAACACTAATATATTGACACTGCAAGATAATTAATTGGGAACATATGTTTCGACAACTCGTGGATTCCCATTGTTAATTGTACAACTGACTGGTGTGAAAAAAAAAAATTTAACGTGCCTCGTCGAAAAAATGCTGGCTTGTACCATAAAACATAAACTATGTGTACGCTTTACACTAATGAACCCATTAACACAGAATGACAGAGGGTCATCTTCGCGATTTAACAGATTTTTGTTTGTTTTCATATGAATAATAATAATAATAAGCGTCTAATTCTCGGGACGAAGTTATGTTCTTAATTAATCTTAGGGTTTCTAATTTAATAGTCTGCCCGGTTTTGTTTGTGTTGTGCCACACTTGACAATTCTCCCATATGGGCAATAAATGGTATAATTTCCAACGTTTAAGTGTAAGTTTGCAGCATTTGTAGGTAATTTAAAGTTTGGTATGGTTGGCTGCATACAGTTACATACGTTATAGTAGTTAGGAAGTTAATAGTAACTTGTGTGTGATTTCATCGTCGTTGGTAGTATAGTTCACATCTATGTGGTTTAGAAAAAATGAGAGTTGAGCTTAGGGAGAGCTGATATTTTTTTTGAAGGAATTTTGAAGTTAAATTATGTCATCGTGTCTGCCAATAATATGTTGTATTAAAAGCGCTGTATAGATCACAAATGAGAGGCAGACGTCCAGACTGCTGCACTTTTTTGTAATAATACATACAAACACGAAAAAGAAACTATTAAATCATTTCATCGTCTTCTTTCTTAACACTTATGTTCAGTGGAGTCTCAAGAAGTATATAAAAATGGAAACAGACATGGAAATTTATAATTAAAAGTATAATCCCAAAAACAAATACATATTCCAATTTTCTATCATTAATTTATTACAGCTATTATTGAATTTCCACCTCACTTTCATCTTTACTGGTATCTGTAGTTTCATTCATAGTGGCTTCCTCATCAGAAATTATAAATACATTAGAATGTTCATCACTACCTAGGCTAATAACTTTATAATCAACGCTCAGCCAAAACTATGGTCACAAACAGAAAATTTGACAGTAGGTATATTTTGCGTAGGTACGCAATAGTTTTTGGAAATTTAGTCCTTCAGGGTGTAAAACAGAGGATGGAAGTTCATTTGGGAGTCCCGTAGTTTTTGAATTTAGAAATATGTAATTTCACTTAGGCTTCTCAATTTTCAAATAAATAAATTTCTCAATCCATACGGTTGAAGCCGCGACGGCATGCTAGAATAATATAAAGAAAATCAATTGAAGACTACACAAAAATTACCTACTTGTGCTGAGTATCGTGAATGATATTTTTGTATCTTCGATCGAGAATGGCTAATTTGAGTTGAGTTGCGAGTATTGTGATCCCATTCAAGTTGTCATCATTACCAGTTGTTATCAAAACCTCTGGATACCAAAATGATTACAGTAGGTGGGGCCTTTTGTATAACAATTTTCTCGCTGTGCCAAATGGCACTTTGCATTAAAAGTAATGATAAATCAGTTGACAACGCAAAATATTTTCTAAAAATGTTGTTGGTATTTCATGTTGGTAAAACAATCAAAAAGGTTTATTAAGGGGTTTTGTTAAAAAAAAGCAGGCAAAATATATTTTATTCGAAAGAGCTACAAAAAAATAGTTTCTGGATTGCATCCACAAAGTACTCTTACATTGAGGGTTGTTTAAATGATTCTATTTTCATTTAAAATTCAAATCTATATTTGGAAGCGGGGAAACCTTATTTTATACATAAACTAGAATCCTTGTAATCCATAATAACTGAGTGAGTTGAAATTGATGAAAGGTAGAATGAAAAAAGGTTCAGCGGATATTTACTTTTGACATAATTCGTTGCCGTTGTCTTTTCTTCTGGCCTGAGGATGTGTTCCTAAATATGAAACCAATTGCCTGACAAATTGTAGAATTTTGTGAGATTTGGATCTATTTTCATCAGGATTACTCTTCTGAGCCTTAGCAGTAGACGCAGAGAGAATTTTTATTTTACAAAAGAAGGCTCTAAAATCATCATGCGGCCTAAAAATAGACGGGAAGCGCTGACAACACGTCAGAAACGAAAAAATACGCTTCCATCTATATTTGTACTTACTTTTTTTTATTACTTCGACCACTTACTGATTTTAATTTTGACATATGTACACAGCACTGATTAATGTACAGGTATAAATTTGTTACTGGCGAATTCTGTAATGGTCCTATCAGGAATAAAGCATTATTATTATTAATGACGTGGAAACATGGATGAGAGTATTTAATTAAAGATACCCTAATCACGTAATTTGTCTAAATATTTGCAAACAATCTACAGTTGCAACCAGGGATTACTAGCTTCACGATCTGTGAGGGCTGCAAGGATCGATCATTAGCTTGATTAAAGAATTAGTGAAGTAATAATGAAGTTAGACTACTATGTACCATGTACCTTCGTCTCGCTGTCATACGTGATCATGTACACATTTGTGGAAGGTGGTAATCAATCGACTAATTATTGTATAAATACAGATGACGTGGAACCATATATGGTGATGTCAGCAATCTCTGGTCGAAATTGTAGAGGTTGTTTGCAAATATTTCAACAAACTATGTAATTAGACTATCTTTAATTAGATACCCTCATCCATATATGTTTTCCCGTCATCCGTATTTATATGACAATCTACCACCTCCCATAAATGTACACTGATAAGCGAAACGCGCACCTGTACATTTTCCTCAGCATCAAGATAACATACAGTAATGTACAAATCAACAAATGAAAGAGTACTTAAATAAAAACACTAAATAATAATCAACCAAGCACAGGGTTGCCGCGCGCAGCCTGAATACCCGCGTGCAAAACCTACTAAACCGCTCCCGTCCCAATGCAATAACATAATGTTATATTTGCCATTTCCCTGAATATGTCGCCCGCTTATGGCGGGCTTGGCAAAGAAAAATGTCTTTTATTGATTAGAAGACAAATAAATTAGCAACTTATATTGTATTTTTAGAAGTAGCTGATAGTTATATCAAAATATCTGGTGGATTGGTCCAACTTGCGAATGTCGACCCTGGTCCATTAGATAAATTTTTAACTAAAATAGCCGACACTTTTGAACGCGCAAGGGTAATGATTTACTTATTACGCTGTGACAATTATTAAATTGTTTCTGTTTTCTTTCTAGAAAGTGGAAAGTAGGGTAGCCAGTGACGAAGATCTGAAGTTAGCCGATACATTACGCTATTATATGAGGGATAGTCACGCCGCTAAACAATTGCTAGTTAGACGCTTAAGATGTCTAGCGACGTACGAGGCCGCTAATAGAGCTTTGGAAAAGGCACGACACAAAAATAAGGATATTCATGCTGTAAGTATGCTACGATACAAACTTTTAAAATAATTAACTTTTCTTGTGGTTAATGCGTTTTCTTAAGGCTCCAGAAGTACAAGAGGTAATTTTTTTTATAAACGTTATCGTGTATTTAACATTTTTTTTTTTGTAATTAAGTAACAGTATATTTATTTTTTTTTTGATAGAATTAAATAAAAAGGTGTTCCAACAATAGCGGGAAATTTAAATTTGGCGCCATTCTAAAATAGTTTTACGTTTTAGAAGAATATACATGGTGTAAGATGGAAATAGAACGAATTAAACTTGATAACGACTTCGATGGCAATTTTGCAGGTGTTAAGTTATAAAAAAAATGTTTCGAGGTGTTGAAAATTCTATTATCGCTCCAACATGTAAGGCGTTTCACATATCGGCCATTAAAGAAATTATGTCAAAAACTAATATAGAATATAGAAGGGTATAGATAATATTGAAGAAAGTTGACACAAATTAAAGAGAGGCATCGAAGAACGTAATATACAGCATGCTTCATTTAAAAAGTCAAACTTGTATCGGGTGTGAAGAGCAGTCTGCATACTTAGACATAAATTTATTTTGTGCTTATTTTACCTTCGATTATTTGAACATTTTTTGCGTAAATTGCTCAGAAAATTATTTTCTGTCCACGCATTAAATGGACAGGCTGTACTTGTATTTTTTATAATTAATACACATTACATATTCAAAGTATTCTGTTTTCATGTTATAAATATATTTCACGTTCTTTTTGATCTTGTACAATATCTGACTACATTAGGTGAACAAATTTTAAAACATCCTTCGACGTCTTCGATTATCTACTCGCGATTTCAAAAAACCAAAACCGATAAACGCAAATGTCAAATTGAATATTGTTTACGGTTGCGACGTTTTTTGATATTTCAAACGTTAACTATTTTTCCTCGCCCTGTAGGGATTTAGAAAAAATTGGGCAGCTAACAACGGGTTCAAGACCACATTTTATAGTGATTGATTATGTTCAATTTATGAAAAAGCCTATTACTACAAAGAAATTGAAGGAAACAAAAATACAGTACAAGTTTATTAAAGCCAAAATTGTTGATATTACCTTAATAATTTCAAAGTTCATATTCAGTTTTTAATATAACCTATGACCAGAACAAATCTCCGCTACTCACAGTCGTGGCTTTAGAAATAGTAAGAAAAAAACCTTGTCCTAGTACCCTGACAATTTTGTGTTAAATTATATAAATTAAAAGTTCCAATTTTCTTCGTAGTACTTGAATATTTTAATTTGTAATTTAACTAACTGTATCGGACTATTTTGTAGTAGTAGAGAGGAGTAGGAGAGAGTTCGAAGATAGAAGTTGGGGAACCTAAGTTACGTTGAGTTGTCAAATAGTCTATACTAGCAAGTAATGCCTCAAACGATAACGCCTATAAGTCGATGTGTAGCACTGCAGAAGAAGGAATAGGCCAACATCGTGGAAAGTGTAACCATTTCTTAGTTTCGTAAAAATAGGTCCAAACATTAAAATGATTAAAAATTATTCGAGTAAAAATCTTTTTAAAAGGAAAGGAAAGGAATCTTAAAAGCCACATGCGCTTGAACTGACCAGGTCGCAACTAACCACGGAACGATATTACTGCTGCGGGGTCAAAGATTTTCTGTGGAGAGGACTATAGAATGGTACATAAACTGCATTGATATTAATAAAATTGAATTTAAAATGTTTCAAGAACAAAAAACCCAAAATGATTTTTATTTCATTTTTTTGTATATTACTTTTGCGATAAATAAAATAACTGTAAACTTTTTGGACCTTCAGAACGAATTAATCGATTTCCCATAAAAATCTATAGCAACTCACCGAATGGTTAATTAATTGAGTTTTGGAATGGATTATATTCCTTAGTCGACCAGCTGTTGTATACACCATTCTTTCCAGAAGTCTTTAATGTTCCAGGCACCAATATTTTGAGGCTTTTTCTTTTCTAGTAATGTCGTAAACCCGCTTATTTTTGGCGTAAATAAGCAAGGATCTAGAACCTGCCACCATAACTACTACTTACTAACAGTTTTCATATGGCTTCCAGTAATCTGTGGACCTGTTCTACTTTCTACTTATCATGTAATAAATGAATTTCCGAGTTCTCGTGTTCAATTTTTGGGAAACAAAATGATCCAAGTGGATCAGCTGTGAAGAGAATAATCGAAAAATTCGACTACTGATGTCGGATTATCGACACGTGTTCGTCTAGGTCATCCAGGAGAAAATATCACGGTTGTTCGACAAGACACTTATCAAGAAAGAAAGATTTGGGTCTTGAAGTTTATAAAAATCAACTGACCCAACAACTCAAGCCTACTGATCATGTATAGAGAGTTCGCCAATTGGGTCATTGAACAACTACAAGTGAACCTTAACAAAATCATTTTCCACGATGAGGCCCATTTTCATGTTGATAGCTTCGTAAATAAGCAAGATTGCTGCATTTGGAATGATGAAAACACATGTGTTTTATGAGAAAGAAATGTAACTCAAACGAGTCACTGTTTGGAGTGGATTCTGAGCTGGAGGCATCATTGGACCATTATTCAGATTTGGAGACGCTACTGGAAAAGCATAAACAGTCAATAGTGGACAGCATTTGGGTATGATAACCCAGTGTTCTATGCTCTAAATGGATGGTATGGATTTATCAGTTGTGTTGTTCCATATATAATTTCAACATGCCTACTATATGATTAATCAAAATGTTGGCATTTTCTCAAAGAAACTGTTTTATTTAAAATTTTAACTCCGCTTTTGTTGGGAT
Organism: Oryctes borbonicus; assembly: GCA_902654985.2. NCBI lineage: Eukaryota > Metazoa > Arthropoda > Insecta > Coleoptera > Scarabaeidae > Oryctes > Oryctes borbonicus. The sequence continues at coordinate 215,425 of LR736927.1, read as the reverse complement.
ACGCTTTAGTAGATTTGTGAGTTGATTTTGTTATAAGAAATTGCTTGCTACCTTGTTTTATTTTTGTAGAACACAAGAAAACGACATTTTGTAGCCAGTTTACTTAATACCGGGTATAAATAATGATAGCAAGGACTGTGGCGTAGTATGGTAAACAACACATAAGTATCGGCACCCTCCGCACCACACAAGTTTAATTTATTCTATAGTAATATAATAATTAGTCCGGGACGGCCGTTTATTATTATATTACTATATAATAAATTAAACTTGTGTGGTGCGGAGGGTGCCGATG
>LR736927.1:141184-214730 GCA_902654985.2 Oryctes borbonicus | reverse complement strand
AATAAATTAAACTTGTGTGGTGCGGAGGGTGCCGATACTTATGTGTTGTTTAATACCGGGTAGTTTATTTGACATACACGCATGTCTTAAAAATAAGTCACTTTATGGAAAAAGTCAAGCGAAAGTAATATATGGAGAGGTTATTAAAATGTTGTTTTCAATAATACATTCCTTCACGTAGATATATTGTTTTCCTAACGATAGAGCTTAACAACCACTTTTAGTCTTTTGTATATTGTTTCAAAAATAGAGGCAATTTCTGAAAGAACCCCTAGTCCAAATTACATACTATATACGAAATCTAGAACCATTATGGGCCAAAATTTATATTATTTTCATATCTGCAATATGTATAAAACCAGCGCTTAACTTGAAGTTGTCTAACTTGTGTAAATTTAAAAGATTTATTTTTTGCAGCTATTTCATTTTTTAATTGCGCCCACACAAGCTCAACAGGTTTCAGTTCGCAATGGTAAGGAGGTTATCGCAAAACGGTTTTATTTTATACAGAAGTTAAAGCTTTGAAAACCTTGAACATTACCAATTTGTTTTATTTTGTCATATTGCACATTACACTTTCTAAAGTGGATGGCGAAACTTTTTGTTTATTTGAACTATTTCGTACAGGTTGCGGAATCTGACCGACTTACGATAACATTTTAAAATTACAGAGCGGACTAAGATCTTATCTCGAACTAGTAAAAATGAACCAAATGTTAGTAAAATTAGTAAACCTTCTCTTCAGAAACCAGTTCCTCCATTCTAGGAATACATATAATATGAGTTATAATTTTTGTATTATTTGCAATAGTCCACACTCAATTTTTAATTGTGATAACTTTCCAAAGATGGACCACTTGATAGATACAAGTTCATTAAAGAAAAGAATTTATACCCAAATTGCTTAAGTTCACGCCATAATATTAGTAATTGTAATTCGCAGAAAGCTTGTAGTTCTTGTTCGAGCCGCCATCATACGCTATTAAATTTTAAAGGCTCGCATATTGGAAAATCGGAGATGACACAAAATAACATTGCTAAAACAAAAGTATAAAAACTCATTTGTCTAGGGCTAGTACGTAAATTTTAACATTTGTAGGATTTGCAACGGATTTGCTTACTGGAGTTAGTTGAAAAGTTGAAAGTCGCTTTGGATAGTTAAGTTGTCCCATATCAATCGCGCGCATAGTTTTATGTTCGGACCGCTCCCGTGATTTTCTACCTACCCTACCCCTTGTGTAAATTATTATCACGAATACATTGTATCACTGTTGCTTCATAGTTAGTGCCACAACATTTCGAAACGATGAGCTAAACATTTCTTGGCACGCTCTAGTGCCAAGAAATACATGCTTGCTGTTTAGAAAGAATCTTTTTACATGTGCAGTACATATATTTGGACAATTTACAAGAAAAATTATATCCGTAAATAAAGGGGCGGAATAAAATGATATCATATTCTTAAAACAAATACATTTTTTAAAATAAATAAATGAAATCAATGTTGATTCTTTAATAATAATTATGTATAAGTAAAAATAATATTTGATATGGGGATCCTAATACAAACTTACTATTAACTATAACTGTGGACTCCTGAAAAGAACTAGAATACTTTGGAAAACAAAAAAAAAACAGAATAATAATAAATACAGCAATAATGCGCGATAATATACAACGTTAAAAATTTTGACAGAATCATAGGATTGGCGCAGTGTCATTTGGGGTTTCAACTAATGAGAGTTCACTATCAAAGTGATGCGTTAAGAAATTCGTCTCGCTATTTTTTAAACAATAAGTAATAATAATTAGCATTAACATTAGTATTTTGTTGGTATAGATGCTTCAATTACTATTAATGCTCTTGTTTCTTTTACTAAACTTGCTTTCTCTCATGTTATGAGTTGTATGTATGAATTTGAATTACTTTTTGTTCGATATTGATTACTTTTTGATTTTATTGTTGAAACTAGTGTTGCATTAAAAAAAAAAAAATTATTATATATATATATATATATACAGGGTGTCAGTATCTATCATTCAAACACGTTAAACTTCAACCATTAACATCTACGTAATTTAAAAAATACCCTGTATATATCTATTGTAGATGTTACATTTTCCTATACTTAAAATGAATTCTGGGGCAATTATTCACAATTATTATATAGAGATCACTTGTATGTCGGTGGGTCGCTCCGTCTTTTTACTTGCTTCTCGTGCGCTAAATAAAATAGGTACGTTTCTGGAAAGTTTGTTAATAGTCGTCGGATTATCTCGTTATTGGGAAAAATAATAAGTAGGGGTGACCAAGGCAGGTGAAATTATTACTTTTTTTGCAGCGACTAAACAGACTCGTGTCTATTCGTCTCATAAGAAAGTCTAGTCGCTGCAAAAAAATAATTTCGCCTGCCTTTCTCATCTCTAATAATAAGTCGTAATCGCTTTATTGTCTTTTATTGGTTTTTAACACAATTTTACAAAATTCCTTATTTTAAGTGATTATAATATTTCATTAATACAGTATTTCTAACAATCACTTGTTTCTGAATTTAAGATACGGCATTGCAAGTTATTATCCCGTCTTTAGAAATTGTTGAAGCAGGTGGTGTTACACGTGTTCAGAAATAACAAAAATAAGGAGTAATCATGTCGAAACGAATTGAACTAAGCCCGTAATGCAATAATAACCTTGCGCAAAGAAAATTTTTCACTGCGTGTAATTGTGAAAAAATGAAAATTAACTTATTGTTCTGGAACGACCTCTGGAACCTCTGGACCTTCTGGAAGACCAAGAGTTACCAATACAGAGGATAGCAGTACTATCTAAGCGTAACAATGAAAGCCGAAGCAATTCGGTATCACTAACTACCGTAAAGAGATACTTCACGAAGGTAGAATTGCTTGGACGAATTGCTGCCCGGAAACCGTTGCTGAGGCCACAAAACCGCCAGAAAAGATTGCAATGGACCAAAGATCACCAGAATTGGAGCGTGGATATGTGGAACAAAGTATTGTGCTCATTACTTAAACATGGTTATTAAGCGGCATTTACAACATGTAGGAGATGCTCGTATAAGAGTACTACACTCGTAAGCGAAATTGTAAATATAAACGTCAAATTAAGCTCGTCCGATTAACTGTCAGAGTAGTGTATCCAAAATGGCGGGAATTAAAATGAACAGTGAGGATATAGAAAAAATCTAGATTCGTAGATTTATATTGTATTTTATACATAGACAAAATAACTTAAACTTCTTCAAATGGCGTCATTTTGACTCTGAATGAAAGAGAATTAATTTTATAAATATCTATTTTTTGTCCATGATGCCCCGCCTTGCTATCTAGGACACCAAATGTTTGCTATTATTTGCTAGTATATAACTTTTCCCATTTGGGTATTTTCAATTTTGTTGAAAAAAAAAAAAAATACGTGCATAACGCCATAAAAATATGTGTGTAACCTATTTTACAGAAAAAAGTTATTATTTAAATAGTTTATTATTTTTTAAACAGCCCATACAATGATGAAAAATTTTATTTTATTTGAGAAAGAGGGAAAAATACCCTCCGTACGTAATAAAACAAAACAATTTAATTTGCATTGTTGTTATTTTTTATTTCCGAAGACCGAAAATACCCAAAAGGAAAAACATATACTAGTAACGTCAGAAAAACCGCCAACTTAAAAATTATGCAGACAAAATTATTAATACTCGTAGATTATTTTTTCTATTATTCAATAGACATGAAATATTAATGTTTTGTGCAATTAAAAATATTAGAATTTTGTTATTATACATTTTAGCAAGAGAACTATAAGTGCAACTCTTATCAAGCAACAATATTTCCATTTTTTTGGTTTAACGTAAGTGTTACATGTTTCCTAATACCAGACACTTTTATGAATTAAGAAAAAATGCGCATGGCCATATAAGGACGAGAGCGAATGCATGCGTAACCAATAATGATGTAACGTGTTTTTAGTTCGAATTACGGAAATCAATTTAAACAAGAAGGTCGTTCGGATTGCGGGGATGTTTGGATTACAGGGATTTGGTCTATCTGTACATTACTTACAATTTTATGAGTTACGAGCTACTGCGAATGATACCACCTGAATCATATTTATAATTACAGTACTACTAAGCTGTGTTTGCAAGCAGTTTAATGTTTTATGTACATTTCTTTGCAGAAAATTGTAGGTGATGATTTTGTTAAAATATAAGTTACTTACGTTGTGCCTTTGTTAATAGGCTGAACTAGCACAATCTGAAGCATGTGAAAGATTCGAATCAATTTCGGCACAAGCAAAGGAAGAACTTCTCGATTTCAAAATTAGGAGATTACATGCATTTAGAAAGAGGTAAGCACAATATCTGTTTGTTCTAAGTAGATATGGTTGAGAATTCGTTATTACTACATATTCGTAACTGGTATAAAATTGTTATAACATTACAACATATACTACTTTTTTTTTCATTTTTGCATTTTCTATGTAGTAATTTATCTTTTAGCCTAATCGAATTAGCTGAATTAGAAGTGAAGCATGCTAGGGCATTGCAGGAGTTGTTTAGAAAATCGCTCCAAGGCATAGAAGAGCTCTAATTTATGTGATAAATTAAATATGTATATTGTTAATACTTTTTTCTCCTACCATTATTACATTTTTATTACATTCCGAATGTATTAGATTTTTATATTGGTATGGAATGTTTATATAAACTTTATCATTTTATGCGAAGAAAATGTATTGAATACAAAAGATATTAATTCAAATTATATGTATTGTATAAATATAATGTATAATGTATGTTGTTTATATTTGAATAAAAAATATTTAAAAGCGATTGTATTCGGCAATAGGTTGGGAAAGGAGAGATAAGTCGAAAAAAGCAAAATGGAATTCAGTCTTCTACGACACTTATAAAGTCACCTTTGATAAAAGGGATATAAATCAAAGCGCCTTGTATGTGCCAGGTACTTTAACAGCAAGCTGGTGCTGTTATTCTTAAGCGCTAGTTTTTAAAACTGCTTCTGGACATATATCCCTTTTCCCACCAATGTGCCATTCTTTCTGAAGAAGGCTATAAGTAATGGTATTGATAATATTTTCATTGCCTAAGCAAATCAATACATCCTCAAAAGAGCAATAGCAGATGCGTTATCGCAGAAAGTAAAATGCCGTACTATCTTGTCGGTTGTTTTAACAGGAGAAACATGCGTGCTTATCTATTTTACATACTTACAATTTACTGTAGCCTTTATGTTGAATTAGCTTTCAATGAGTTGTATGGTATACTAGAAACGGAAGTCGCTGATGGAATGTGGAAATAAAGTATTCTAATAATTGTAACAATTATAAAAGAAAGTACTCGATCGTACAACGTCGAGAAAAATCAGGTATGCGGTCTGTTTCTGGATGGTTTTATTAAAATTTAATTTATCTTATACTCAATATTTTGTTCATCAGGAGTTGCTGTAATAATTAAGAGAGTCAGACATGACAAAATCGACCTTGAATTTGAACTACATACAAATAAGAGTTGTTAACAACAATTATTGAAGAGTTAAGCATTATAAAAAAACAACAAATCGAGAAATTAAAATTTACAACCACTACATCTCAAAAATATCCAAGATGACAATGTGCTTAAACTATAATGCAAGTGATTTTTAAAAATATACGATAGATGAAAATGTTTACATTTCAGGAGAAATAAGGTTTTATGGATATGCTTGGAAAATAGATGAAAGTAGATACAATGATGTACATGAAAGTAGATACAATGATGTACATGAAAGTAGATACAATGATGATTCATGAAAATCGATTATTTCTGAGATTTCGAACCATTACAATAAATATTGCTTAGTTGATGGTGTGTGTGTTGAAATTGACTAGCTATTTTTTAATAACATAATTGATTACTTTAATTTTGAACTAAAGTCAATGTAAGAATATTAAAAAAAAATAACAGTTCATCGATTCTTCATAATACTCTACCACTACTACTATTATTATTGAAACATTAAACAGGCCTATTTCTTCCTTTCATTCACGGCTGCAGGAAATATCAAGTACACATTTTCAATTGAAGTTTACAATGTTTCTATGATATTAAAATTCAACACAACACAGGAATGTTATAGCTTAAAAGTGTAGCTCGAACGATACGTAGTTAATGTCCCTTAGTAACTAATTATTAAAACTAGAGTTTAAACAGAAGGCAGTGTCCTGCAAAACGTCATTTTCCTAATGCTAAAATAAAGTAAAATATAATTCAAATACAAAATAACATTCTTTCGTAATTAGAATAATAACAATAAAAAAGACAAGTGTATATTCTTTTAATCATTACAGTGGAATATTCATATAACTTAATTAACATTCGAGTATTGACAAAAATGCATATAGCCAAGTCAGGTAGCCGCAGACTGTAAGTTGGCGAATACTGGGCTATGTGCATACCTCCCTTACATTCTAAATTACACTGCATATGAAGAAAACATAGCCACTATATAATATATTTCTATTTCTTCGAATCATTATGTAGAATTCATCTACTATCTTTAAAAAATACTATAATTAAGTAGACGAGGAAAAAAAAAAGCAGAAACAACAGCACACGCTAAAATATTAATTGAAAATCATATAAGTCTCGTGTAGTTTCGGTTGCATAAATCAGGCAAGAATTACCGAGCTTCGATTCGCATTTAATTTCAAAAAGATGGTACATTGTAAAGGATATTGGTGGTAAGCAATCCTCTTAAATATGTTTTTAGTTTTTTTACCGGTAGGTTTTTCAAGTGTAACGGTAAGTGATTAAAATTTTTTTTAACCATTTGATTTCTAAAAGTTAAAAAAAATATGTGACACCAGGAGTTAAGAATTTAAAAAATTTTTGGGTGCGAATGAAGCTTGCAGAGGACGTATTTCAGTACATAAATTACTTATGTACTATCGCGTACAAAAGTAATTATTGAAAGTGTCATTTACATCCAAAAATTGTTTAAATTCTCATATTGGTGTACCAATTTTTTCTATGAGAAGTGTACAGGTTGCGTATAGTTTCGAACGTGCATAGTACATTTCCTACCATATCTAAGGTACGAATTTAGAGGTCGGTTAACTACCAAACAATTTCCAGTGTTTTCATTCTTCAAATGTATTATAACCAAGTATGTCTGTTAATCCTAATTTTGGACAGTATGGTTAGAGCATAGCGAAGAAACGGATAGTTTAATTAGTCGATTATTTGAAATATATTTTTATATATGTTTATTCAGAATTACTTACACCTAAACCCACAGGTAAAAAGAGCTTTACTTTCCCTAAAACGCTCTTCTGTATTTCTCATACGTGACTAGTTGTAACAGCGGAAATTGCTCCTATTTAAATGGAGGTTACCTTTAAAACATCAAAATACTCTAGCGTTGTGAACTTCTTTAAAGATATTTATTTTCTCTTTTATTATTTTTATATATCAATAAGCTTCAAATGAAAATTTGTATTTATTGCATCGATTAATAACTGCAAATGAAGCTTGAATACACCAGTATACTCCTGAAGCCGAAGTATAGTCCAAACAGTGGACTGCGAAGGATGGCTGCAAAAACGGCAAGACTTGATATTCATTGACTTTGTTGAAAAAAACAATAACTGGGCATACTACGCATCATTTTTTGACATTGACAAGCAGAAGGCAGCAATTGGAGAAAAGCGCCCGCATTTGAAGAAAAAAAATGTCAGCCTCATTCTTCAATGGATGCAATGGCAAAAGTGTACGAATTGTGGTTCGAATTGATGGACCATTCACCCCATTCACCAAATCTGGCCCTTACCGCCTTTTTTCTGTTTCCTAGGCTAAAGGTTTCGCTCGGACGCCAGAGATTTTCTTCGAATAAGAAGGCGATCACGTTCGTGAACGCCTATTTTGCAGAGCAGGATCCCAACTATTATTTGGACAAATCAAATAAAAAACAAAAGTGAATTTGACAAAAAATAATATATGTGTTAGGCTGGAAACTTCAGACTACCTGCATACTATTGCGTCGGCTTGTATACAAAAAGCATGGGTACATACAACGATTTGACTACTATGGTATAAAAAAGGATGAAGTCTGTATCTGGTGGGACGCTTGCAAGAGATCGATGATCCTAGTAGCTAGAACGGTTAGCATCACACCTCTTCTTGTTGAGAAACCCTACAAATCACCGATGCGCTAAAAAATTTCTGTCGGTGGACAATCTATCTCTTTGTGGGCGGATCAAAAATCAATAAACAGTAGGAGTATACTCGGAGGACTTTCACACGATTTAATCATGGATGGTAGGATCGGAACGATCTTGAGCGAGATAGGGGTAATGATAACATTTTCAATAAGACTAGATAGACTCGTGTTTTGTCGACACTCGAGGAAACCGGTAAGCAACGCGAACACCTTCTCATGAGACGGGTGTATCCAGTCACTGCAAAAATTTTATCACTTCCAGTACCTTGCCCATCATGGGATCGGAGACTGTGGATTTTCTTGCGAAAATTACGGCGTTGGTCCTAACTGCAAACTACTTAACTGACTTCATGGTTTCAGGCAGAAATATCAACCGAATTGACATGAAAAAAATGGCTATAACTAAAAAACCGTCGAGTTTAGGCGCTAATACGTTGTAACGTTTGGTCAAGATTTTTGTGAAGAATTCAAAAATAAAATGCTCCGTTAATTAAACACTCTTTAGATAGCTCTGAACATATGAAGCGTGATGCATACATGGTTCAACTGGAAGATTTTCATTCACAAAGGCACAGCTTGCTGAGCGCAAGGAAATAACTCATCTCGTATATTCTCTTTTCAGAAAATAATGCAGATTAACATATCATGTGCAAGTCTTGTTAACCAATAACTCAAAACCAAGAATTTTTATTATGAATCGACTACTTTCGCGTCCCGATATTCGAGAATTGACACTACTAATAACCAACACTTTCTGAACTATGAAGCATTATCTGAGAGTCACTCAAAGTTCAACGCTTCGATTTTAATTTTAATTAGCATGAAAGGAAAACCTGTTGAAGGGACTGGTAGATATCTATTTGTGAGCAGGCAGCTTTTAAATTTCGGCATATATCTTCAGGAATGGCTGAAGTTAGGCCTAGTAAACATAACTGTAACTTATCTTTATTTAGTTCGTATTAGCAAAATATGCATACGGTTACAATAAGGTTATGATAACGTAGGCTTCCACGGCCAAGTCAATTGCAAACAAAATACAACAAACATGTTCCGGGTTTGAATCGGGTCATGATTAGACGAAAACACAACGTTATGGAGCTTCTTCAGAAGAAGGAAAGGTAGTAGGCGACAGTTAGCGCGATAGCTCAACGTGTAAACTACGCCAGATGCGAAACAAACTGAGAGGAATGCAGTTGATCACGGTAGCTGAGCATGTGAACCATGACAGAGGCGAAAATCAACTGCTGCTAACTATGGCCTACCATCTTTCCCTCTCCTGAAGAAGCACCATATGATTGTGGGTGAACTTTGGTGTATAACTTTTTTTGTCACCCAGTATATATCAACACGATTTTAAAACTTGCTCTCAGTAAACCTGCCCTAAACAAAAATACTTTAACGCTTTCTGTATATAAACTGACGTGAATATAATGCACACAACGTATAATTTAGTCGGTACTTTGAAATAAAATCCTTTAAAAAATTACGAAAGTTCAAACGGATAACATTAAATTAACCCAATATGACAAAGTTTTAGATAGATCTTTCGGCAATTACGTGCTAACGATGTAGGAAGTTTCTCAAGCAACATCAATTAATAGATTCTGTAGAAAAATGTTTAACTGTTGCGATGAGCGATACAACTTGTGACTGATGTAACCCGAACAAACTGTTGCATCTACTTACCGATTTACGTAATTACTGGAATTATTTTCAATTTTTTGACGAGGTCAACCCTAGTTCCGTATAAACTTACAGCTACATAGGTAGATCGTAATCAAACGCAAGTGTATTATTAATAATCACTATTGTTGTATCGGTAAATACACGGTAGTACTTTCCCCTCGATAAACAGGTTGCAGTAGCTTCCCTTGCGCTAAATCAATACATTGTATTCACTTTTAACGGATAAAATGGATTAATTAAAATTTTCTACAGAATAATAGTGTAGGATTATTTCGCTTTTTTTTGCGGTTGTACTATTACTGTTACTTTAGTTAAAAATAAAATACCTTGATTTCGAAAAAAAGGTAAAATATTCGAAAATACACAAAATTCTGCCTTTAGGCGTCATGATACTCTGATTTCATTTGCTAGTAGAGAAATCAGTATTGGTATTTATACTGTTTTTTGATTGACTACATTCTCAAATGCAAAAATATATTCTCTTTGTTCCAAAATATAATATGCATGTTGTTTTTTACGGCAGGTTATTTATAAATAACTTAATGTTGAAATATTGTCTTCTCGCGAAATGATGTCGAGGCCTGGCTATTGCCGTCATAAAGATGGTTCTAATTATGAACCGTTTGCTTTTACAACACCTCTTTGCCTCTTCTTTAACAACAATGATGTAATATGACTTTAATTTGAGATAAGCAAAAGCATTTCATGTGTATGTGCATGTCTTTAAAAAATCAATTTGGTTTTACAAAGATAAACAGAACTCCAATCGCACTCGTTTGTATTGGTCCGTCAGTACTGGTTCCACTGTTGAGTATATCTGCATGGAATGTCGTCCTTTAAAAATGCGGAAAACGACACAATTTTGTTGTTTTCTCCGAATCTTACAACATTTAAAGTTTCGGCGTACTTTTTTTTTAATTTCTATTGATTTTCCATTTACCTATCTTTTTCTTAGCACTTTCCATATTTGCTCTCTTCGAACCATATCGAATGCTTTCTTCAAATCTATTGCACATGTGTATACTTTTCTATTTTGTATCCATTATTTTTTCAGATAGTTGTCTAAATAGAAACTTCATATCCTGCAACCATGCTGCCAGTCGCGGTATACACTCATAGAAAGGGATCCTTAAATCAAAGAAATTAATTTTTATGTTTGGCAAATATTAAATGTTCCACGTTATGCATGAATGGTGTGTTACGTTTGTTGTATGTCAATATTAATGACATTAAATTCCAAATTCAATTATCGCTGACAAGTAAAACACGTTTATTAAGCTACGCCCAAAGCTTCGAATTTGCCAGTATTTGCAATTTCGGAAAATTGCTCCATCAGTTGGACACATTTACACTGTCGCGTTGCGCATTGGTTACTGTTTTTCTCTTTGGAAGTGATATGCCGAACGAATTGTAATAAGTTTGTGTCTCTTGATGAAAAATATAGAAACAGTAGAAAGTTAGTTCAATGAGTGGGGGTTTCTTGATCGAATGGGCTTATTCTGAGGTAAGCAATCTTTGCTGTCCGTACAATTAATAGCGTTTCGCTAAAAATGTTACTGACTGAAACCGGTTTTGCACAATCCAACGCTTCAAAAGAAACTCTTTTCGGGGAGTGGTCCTTCTGGGTACGTTCGAACCTGCTCTAGGTGTTTTACTTCGTTGTGCAATCCATAAGTTCCAACTCCGTAATAAGTCGAATGATTACGATTAAGTCAACGGGCAATTTCCCGAAAACTAACACGTTCTTCATGCAGCCCAATATATCGGCCAGAGAGTTAATTGTTTATAAGGTTTCTTGTCTGGGAGGCGTCACTCACGATTGCTTGAAACATGCCGCACGCATTTTACCCATTTTTGGAAATTTGGATTGCAACTATCGGATTGTAACAGGTGTAAAAACATCTGGCTCTTGTAAGTGCTGGAAAATAAACTAAATCAATATAATTGTTTAAGTTTTAACGAAATACTTCAACAATTTAGGGGTGGTGCCAGTGTATTTTTTTCTTACGGTTTCGCACATTTTTTCAATTATATAAAGACACATTTGAAATATGAATTATCTACTATATACGTTTGTATACGTTAAATTTTGATTTTATCTTTTTTGAGAGAATAAACCGACGTTGCAAAACCATTGAGTCACTCTGTATATGTGTACAGACCCCGATTAGTTGAAATTGCTTGTTGAATTAAATGTCTTTTAGAAAATCAAATTGATGAAGAGCCATTGCAGAAATCGGACGATGCAGCGTTAAAAGAACTAACAGTTTATAAAATGATTGGATTCATTTACAAAGGAAATATTGTAACTCTAGTTGCTGAAATTTCTTTGCCGGTATGAGGTAGAGTAAGTCAAATCATATTTTAGAGTAGCTTATTAACAACATCGGCCTTAAGTGATAATCAGTGATTCCTGGGAACGTTTTACGGAAGTATTGCGAGGACCTTTTGCAGAGAAAAACAGTTTATCGCCGGCACAGTACCCTCAATCAAACAAGGAAAACCGATTAGTGGATCTGATAATTAAAGAAACCTTTCAAATAGAAATTCTACGATTATCTAGGAAATAAATACTTGAATTTTGTAAGTTTACGTAGAAGTGTAACAAACACGTTCGATAGAATCTATTTTATGTTGTTATACGCCTACAGATTAAAACGCAATTACTCAACTTTAGTAATAAGTATAGCTATGATATAATGACATATATTATTTTACTAGAAATACTACGTAGTGGTGAAGGTAATGACTCTGGTGCGAAGAAAAAACCGGCGTCATTTTAGTGCAAATGGGGACCAACTTATTCGGGGTACAAGAATTTTACATTAACTTTAAATTCTAATAAAAGTTTGATTGTCGAATTATGTTATAAAGTTTGTTCCACCGAAAGAGTAACTTAGCGTGTAGCAATGAACGGATGTGTAGTAAGAAATATTTGTTCTGTATCAAGAATCCTAGTTATTCTATTCAAAAAAGTATATTGAATGGAATGTTAATTTTTATGCATTTATGTACATGTCATGTGTTTTTGTATTTTTCCTGCAATTGTGCGTTGGAAACTTTATTACTATTACTATTAAATACAAAAATTCAGCCTTGATGTGTTTACTCTTGATTAGATCATTATAACCATCAACAAATCTACTATTGCCTTAGGCAGACTTAGAAGGTTGTATGGAAAAATGTAAAAATGACGCTGTGGTTATACATGAGAGTAATCAGACCAATGATAACGTATGGATTGGTGGATATGGTGAATGAAAAATTGCAGATAGAGGCAACAAGGCGGCTAAGTGGCATACAAAGACTACCATGTCTGTGCGCCACGGGGGCCATGAAAACCACGCCAACAGTTGCTTTGGAAGTCGTCCTGAACCTGGAACCGCTACATATATACATCCAAGGAGAGGACAGGCTAACAAACTATAGACTAATGAATGGCCAACCTCCTATAATTAAATCGCATGGTGCAAACTATAAGAAACTGTTAAAGGAACTCAAGGCGGCGCCAATAACTAGCAGGCCCAGTGACGCCATCAGTCCTAAATGCAGCTTTAACAAGTATCATTAAATGGTAATACCAGATAGAGAAGTATGCAAGAAAGGCCCGCCTCTAAAGACCGAATCTATCTAGTACACAAATTGCTCAAAGATAGAGAATGGAGTCGTAGTCGGAGTCGTGATTTGTGGGAGTAGACCTAAAATATCGAAATCACCAAGTCTAATCCAAAGCGACACACTATTTCAAGTCGAAATAGTAGCAGTGTTGGAGTGTATTGAAGAATCAGACCAGTAAGCAGGTAACTGTCGATCTATTGCTATCTATTCACACAGTTTAGCAGTAATAAAATCGCTAAACTCCACACAGGCGAAGTCGAAACCGGTGTCGGACTACATGAATGCGCTCAATAGTCTGGGAAGCCAAACTAATTAACATTTACGATAAATAGTATCCTGTATAAACCAATTTAAATGTTGAAATTGTGTGCGTGAAAAATATTTGTTAACATTTTTTAAAATAAAATTAAAATACTTGCAAATGGTCACTACAAAAATTGTCATAGAAGTAAATTACAGCTGTGAGGACTATAAGGACTACATAATTTGACAGATCACTTGAGTGTACATTGATATTGTTTAGTAATGCTCCGTAGTCTTTTCAATCTACTGCGTGTCAATCTTCCAAGAAAGTACTAATTCAAAACTACATTTTCTGAAAATCACTAATTCTAAAAGAAGCGATAGAGATAGGTATAAGAACACTTGTAGCTTTTCGATAGAGAAATCTATTCTACATTACATGGTGTAAACATATACAGGTCGTTTCATAAAAAAAAATATTTTGAATACTAAGAAGTTAGGCCAAATCAACCCTAGGTTGCGGGACACCTGTACAATTTGTTTACTTTTTATGCCTTGGTTAAATAGTAGAGCACCTGTACCCCCCACAGTTCACATAATAGCTTTCTACCTTTTGCTGTATAGCTTTTACACGCGTTTAATGTATCATACGTTTTTTTTTTGCTTTTTTTTCACAGAAGTCAAAATAACTCTAAAATGGTAACTGATAGGTAAGAAGATATTTTATAAAATTGGCTTTACAATGCTCAGTAGAATCTAAAAATGTAACAAAAAATACAGGTTTTTATTTATAATATCAAAGTTGGCCATGACTTTCGATGTAACGGGAAGGGTGACATTGATGACGTTATTTTTTCTGAATAGATCATAGTTAACTATGCTTACCCTAAAGTTTAAAAATCGAGATATCATTACAAATTCAAGAACTTTTAATGGACGGGTTCCGTGAATCACCCTGTATACATATAAAATTATTACTAGTAAGTCATTTGTTTGTTATTATCTTACATACTATGCATTACAACATTGAGCTACGTATTGAAATGTTCCCAAAAATGTGTTATTTGTAAAGACCACCACTTCCTTCACACCCTATACACAGATATTATAAATTAATTTTTATGTAAATTAAATATAAATAAAAATTATCATCTAGCTCGTAAATCGCTTGAACAACCCAATAATCCCTTTGTTTTAAATAAAATAAGGAATATTTTACAAAAAAAAGATGTGTCTTTTACATTTTCAATTACAGAGAATCTTAGAAGTTACAACGGGAATGAAGTTGTGCGTACTCATTAATTTCTGTAACTTGCGTGCGTCGATTTAATAATAATAGCTGTATGTGCAGCCATCCAGACTTTTTTCGGTGTGAATGGATGATGAAATAGTCTGTGATGTTGCAGCAGGCGAAAGCAAACCTAATTTCAGTCGTTGGTTCTTATTTTTAACCGTTGAATTATTTATTAGTCATCGTAAAAAGTAAAACCAATGTCGTCCATAGGGGCTAGAGAAAAAAAATCAAGACAATCTTACTGTTACAGTCATTATTACCGCTTATTTTTGCTGCTATCTCATCTACATCTGTTAGCCATAAAATGCGTAGGTTGGAATTCGTAAGAGTAGGTTATTTTAATATCAAAAAAAGAAAGAGTTAACGAAGTCTGTAGTTAGTCTCCGATCCACGAAATGAAATTCTCACTTGGTCGACTCTTCGTTCTAAATATAACCCGAATGCGAATATCTTTAGAACCTGTACTTACATACATAGATGAAAGTTGAATGATTCTTTAGGCATGTCTACGGTATGCATTTTCTTTTTTTTTGTCGAATAAACTATGCTATATTGAATAACCTTGATTTTTCGTAGTTGGTATATATATATATATATACACTTATAAGGCCTAGAAACTTCAAACTAATGCTAATTTTATCGAGATTTATCAGTAAAACATTGAATTCTCACTCGAATGGGGATGTTGTCAACAGTTATCATTTACTTACTTATACTTACTTATCCGCGTAAAAGTGATGAATTTCTTCTACTTGTTTCTATCGCTTTACTTATTTTGTTTGCTATTTCTTCTTCTATTCTTCTGTTTTGGTAATTACTGCTAGATACGAGGGTAGCTATTTAAGTTGAAAGAAATACCCACTATATACCGAAAAAAAAGGGAACTTTCATTAATTAAATGGAGGCAACTCGACTACTTCCATTTATTATAGGAATTTTACTCTAGATAGGTACTTTTCTACCATTCATGGAACATTGTTCATAGGAGGTAAAAGTTTAGTTTACAGTGAAACGAATCTGGTAAATATATATACACAAGTTAATTTCGCTTAGTAAGATTACCTTTTCATAGGTAAAATTCCTTGATAAGTTTACTTCGCTGGTTAAAGTGGAAGGGGACTAAAGTTTATAAGCGTGGTGGTATTTCTGATAATGCGGGGAAAACTACTTTTGTGGAATACGGCAAATAAAAATTCCTTAGTTTCAGTAGTGTAATTTTACTAATTTATTAATGACAAATACAAACTATACACTACACACAAGCTTGATTAATTATATAATAATTAATCCGGTTGATGATGCCAAAATAGCAGAATATAAAAGATTAACTTCCCTCTGCATTAATTAAAATTACTTTCAAATAGAGGGCAGGTACTATGAACAATTAGAAGGTACAGCAAATGGGCAACCCCCTGCCTCCCTTCATAGCCAACTTGTTCATGAGTAAATTTGAAACATGTATGAGAATGGATACCGCATATTTTTCTAGAATTTGGCTTAGGTACGTAGATGATATTTTCGCGGTTTTTGATACTAAGGAAAGTAACATTATTTCCTCGCGACCCTCAACTCAAAATTTGAAATTATTAAATTTACAGTAGAAGAAGAAATGAACAATCACCTTCCGTTCCTCGATAACTTAGTAATTAGAAACAACAATAAACTGGAAATTGACATCTATAGAAAGGAAACAAACACTAAGGTACATTACGAACGATTCTAACCACAACACAAAATGGCCGCGATTAGTTTCTTAATCAATAGATTAGTTAAATTCCCTTTAAGTAAAAGTAGATACAACAAGGAACTTAAATTCATAAGAAATGTAGCTATTTACAACGGTTACACTTCGATAGGTGTCGATCGCATGCTTAAGAGAATCCAACATAGACATTATGTAAGAAATTCCACGACCTCAATCCCCGTAGAAATTAATAGTAAGAAATTCGTGAAACTCCCCTTTCGCAGCATATCGAAAGGTAAAGTTCTTAGGGGTCAAGATATGAACGTATGTTTCAGTTCGCGTAATACACTTAAAAACCTTCTCGGTAATCCTAAAGATAAGCCTATATTGGTCAAAAGAGAAGAGCGATAGGCACCAGATTTAAAGAACATATAAGGTGTTACCGTTACGATAGGTTGGACGCAGTGTAGTGCAACATATAAACGAAACCGGGAATATTAAATTAAAAAACTTGACATTGATTAAGAATGTAACTTCGCCGCGGAAATTAGACGCTTACCAAAGGGTTTACATAAAAAGCAACACAAATTTGATGAATAGAAAGAACGGACCGTTGTACTCAGTTCTATTTGACCTTTTGCAGCAAGGGGCTTATAAAAGAGACCTTTCCGTTTATCTGTCCGTGTTTTTCGCATGTCGTAGTTTTAAGGCGTGTAGAGGGTAGAAATAGGCACTTGTAAACAATATTTTTTCTTGGAAGTAGGGATAGTACATGCATGTGAGTTTTAGAAGTTTCTCACATCATTTGGTTACCGGTTGATGATGAGGACCATTCGTTTCATTATTATATAATTAATTAAACTTGTGCGGTGCGGGGGTTGCCGGTACTTATTTGTTGTTTACTATAATTCTGTAATGTGAAAACATTTATAACACTTTTTTTAATTAACCTGTCTTCTACGATTGAATTACCTAATATTCATGTTTTAGTATGTTCATTAAAGTAACTAGCTGTGTTTTAGAAGCAGTCGCTTTTTTATTTTATGTCCACTGGTCCGGGAGAATTTGTAAACATAGCATTGCTTTTTTAAAGATAAACGGTAAATAAAAAAATTCCCAACTATACTTCGTAAACCTACTAAAATACCATCTGGAATAATAATCTACAATATAAATGGTCGTAATCCCTTTAATCGGCAGGTTAAACTGCAGAAGGGACCATCACCGAAGTAAATATTTTAAAACATTTTTGAAATCGTTAAATCGCCCGAATTTCCAAAGGGGTACCCCTTAGAAATTGTGTTCATCGCTTTCTTAATTTTCCCATATCTCTCGTTCATAGATTTCGATACGCCGGATCCATTAAAAGTTACCTCGATTTTCTATCTCTTACGGTAAGCGAGCTATAAGTTTTAAAATGTTGGGAAACTTTGATCCCTATCTTTGCCGTTTCTCGCTGTATAATTCGAAAAATAAACGAGATAGGTAAATGAGGGTGGCGGGAATCGATTCTTCGAGTCCGATTTTACTCAAAAACATGTAACTGAAGCCTTTGTATTGCACTGAAAAGTCCTCAAAGGGATTTAGAGTAAAACATGAGAAATTAAAATTTTGGTTTTATGTTGGAATTTATTAAAAATTCCAAAATTATCAATTTCGCGTAGAAATCATCTGATGGTATCTAGGCATTTTACTTAAATAAACGCGTCCTTCAAAAAATTCAAAATTTAAACTTAAACATTTTTACTAGGATGACTTCGTAGGTAGGTTGTCCTAATTGTATTGTAAATGTTACAACGACACGTCTACGAGGTTATATATCAGCGCCACTCCCACATCCTTTCTTGGCATTTCACATTGTCCACTTATCGAGTATAACGGTCCATCTAGTCGTAGAAAGCCCGATTCCTATTAGGAAATTCCTTCTTTTAGCCAAATATCTCAATAGGGAAATTATTATCAATTTTTTTCACACAAAAGTCTTAATACTGCTTCCTACCGTGCCTCCAAATTGTATAAGTTCTTATATTCGTATTGCAACCCTATTTTTGAAGGAAAAGGTTAATTATTACATCTATAGCGAGATTTTTATATTTTGTCTCCCTTTGAGACACTTTCTGCCACTCGTAGCCGTGCCCTTGGATTATTGTAGGATTCGCAGGTAGATTTTATTATTCCCATTTTAGTTTATGATGGGTATTCCTAATAAAGGCGGTTCTGTGCTTTTATTTACCAAACCTAAGTACTTGGCCTTGCCACACGGAATATAGTATCTAGTCGTTGCAAGGGGGAGACAAAACATATACCGGCCACTGTACAATCCCGTGCACAATGCACATAAGGTTGTCCCGAACAGTACTTCTTATTATTCTTTTAGCTACCCTCATGTTAAAGCATAATAAATAAGTATGTATGAAAGTATACTTATTTTTTTCGCTTAACAGACAAAGTACAGTTTGGATACGTAGACATACATCTTGCACCTAATTATACGTTAATGGTACTCACCTTACATATTTTTTGTTCGATGATTCTTCAGAGGGCTTGCTCGGGTCTTAGTAGAAAGACGAAGCATCCACATTTACAAAACATATAACCCATTCAACGGTACTTCGCTACCAACCACAAAAAGTTGGTGCAATTTTCCATTCAACAAATTTTTTTTCGGTTAACAATACTCCTTTCAAACTACTCACTACTTACACTGGCAAATTTATCTATTTCTTACAGTGTATGGCGCTATTTGCCGCATGAGATTTGACGTACAATTTTACATTTGTTAGTGTACAAGCAGCGATAGTATCGGCCGAGTCCACTGTTTACAGTGAGCTTTTAAAAAAAGCAATTTTGTGAAAAAAGGAAATTTCATGTGGTTTTGGTTGGATGATTTTAGTGAATGGCCAACACAACAACGATCCTTGAAATCGTTTCGTTCAACTTTTGCCATCGGAAAAGATTTGTTTCCCGATAGATTGCGCATAATTTGACCCAAATGCAAAAAAAAGTTCGTATTAGTTAGTGTAAGGAAACGTTCAGAAAATTCGACAGAGGAACCTCAAAATCTGTACAAAACTTAGTAAGAGGTGACGAAACATGAATATATTCGTATGAGCCGGAATCTGAGGCACAAGTACTCTTTTCAGATGAACTGAATCTAACAAAAGTTGTTCGTGCATGAAGCACTTCCAAGAAAATGATTGTTTGCTTTTTTGTTGTACTGGACATGTATTCAATGCTTTGGAAGATCAAAGAACAGTTAATAGTGAATGCTATGGTGTATAGCAATTTGTTCACTAGAAGCCATTAGCGAAATTATAAAAAACAATTGATAACCTCGCATCATCCTTCGTCATGACAATGTTCAGTTCCACACATTACGTTAAATTGATTGACGAATTATTTGAAGCAGAAAATATCGAATTGACGTCTTATTGCCCGGATTTACCTGATTTATTCCTCAATGATTTTTTTTTTGTTCCTGAATGTCAAAGGATAAGCGCGGATAGCCTTATTTTATGACATCAAAGAGCTGTTGAAACCTTCAAAAGTCATCTTTTGAAGATACCACCTTCCACGTGGAAAAACAATGGAACACAATTCATAGTTTCCGTTGGTAATTCGACATTAATATATTTTTAAATAGAAATATTATCAAAATTAGCTGTGGAAATAAAACAATCGCCAATGGGATAAAACAATGGCGCGAAATGACGCTAAATTTATATCTGACTTGAGTCTATCTATTATCGAGGCAACTTATGCCGAATAGATCTGAATCGAAAGGTGTTAATTTTAACAATTCAAATTGGAGTTCAAAGTATGAGTCGTATTAATTATTCGGAAATAGCTGTTTTTCAAAAAGAAACCACGTAAACATGGCGTTTCTGAAGTGGAACCTCGCTACATAAGGTTAGTTCTCATTTCAATTTTTCATTTAAAAATGTATATACCTTTTCAAATCAAATCTAAATTCCGGAAAGAGTGTTTTAAAGACACTTCCGAATTCTACGATAAATTTTATCTATATAGTTTAAAAAAATCCTAAATTTCTAAATTTTCTCAAATTTTCCTCTCGTAAAACACTACAATACATACGGAATGGACATCGACCACCATAGGTGCAAAAGGATCACTGATATCTATTCACTGTTGTTGTATAAATACATATATAACTTGTAAGAGTATACAACAACAACACGGGCTAACTTCAGACTAGAAGAAGATGACAGACACAGCCCAGCATTGTTGTTATATAACCGCTGAGTTTGGATATATAAACTATAAACAAACAGTTAGAGTTCTCGGCTGTACATTTTTAATAACGAACCCTATTAAGATACATTCTAAAGTGGTTATATTTTTAATTCTTATCCTATTTTTTGGTTTCCTAATAGCATTATAGACTACCTCTTCAGAAAACCCGTTAAAGTTGGCAATTTTAATAATCTCTTTGAGTTCGTTTTGGTACCGGTCTTTAGTTAAAGGAAAATTAAGCAAACGATGCACCAAAAGTTAATAGCCGAAAGTTTTTGTTCCCATGAATGATTGTAACCTTGTAGGATGAATCTATTGTTACTAGTAGGTTTTCTATACACGTCTATTAACTTATTTCTATTTCCTATTATTAACATATCAAGGAAAGGAATCCTACTGTCTTTTTCCTCTTCGTGGGTCAATTTAATAGAGGGAAATTTATAATTCAATTGTTTCAAGAAGTCGGTTATTGAGCAGTTGCTGGTGTCAAAGATGCAAAAAATATCATCGACATATCTGATCCAAGCCCGGGGAAAATAGTCCAAAGTGTTTTTAAGTTTAGTTTCGAATTTACCCATAAAGAGGTTAGCGATAAAAAGAGATAAGCTGTTACCCATTGCCGTTCCTTCAGTTTGTTGATAAAATGTGTTGTTGATTTGGAAAAAATGTTGTCCCATACAAAGTCTGGTCAAAGAAATTAAACTAACTATTTCTTCACTATCCATCTGGTTATCGAACAAAGGTTGCTTTAAATATTCCGAAGTTAAATTGACCGGAACGCTAGGAAACGGGGAACTTACAGCAAAAGAAATTAAAACTTCATTCTCAGTAAGCTCAATGTCTTTAATTTTCTCAATAAATGCGTATGGATTTTTAACTGAAAAATCAGCAATCTGTACTGGTAATTTGTTCAATTTGTCAGATAACCTGGAGAGCAAATAAGTAGGACTGTGGATGTTAGAAACAATGGGTCTCATGCTCTTTCGTGGCTTGTGTATCTCAGGTAGACAGTACATCCTAGGGAACACAGGGTTTGATACCGTTAGTCTATACCTTAAACTGTCGCTCAGGACAGCCTTACAATCTAGCAGTCTTTTTGGTTTCTGCGACCATTTTAGACAGAGGATTTTTAGTTAATTTTAAATAAGAACTTTGACAATGTTGTATTAGCTCGATTGAAATAATCTTCCTTATCTAAAATGACAATCAAGGCATGGATATTTACATAAACAAAAACATTTTAATGAATTCAGATTCAGGACAGTTAAGTTCCAGGCTTTTCTCTTTGTTAACGGTAGCCGGACCGAGGTCGGTCAACGGTGTTGACTCACGTTTGCCTCGCCGAAAACATTGATAATTCTGTGATTTAATGTACTTAATTATAATTATTCCTATAATTGTACAAATGAATATCAATATTTATTAAAACAGTGTTCACGTAAGGTTCTCTATTGTTTCCATGTTGCAAATTTTCGGATGAAAGCGGCAGATTTATCTTGCATCTAAAGATTGCAAGAGGTAAGCAATAACTGAAATAAACAGGAAATCTTGGACAGAAATAAAGGAATTGTTAATTCGTAATAAAACCACAGATATGAATAAAAAAACATCTCAATTGCGAACATAGAAAAAAACTGTAACACAACTTTTCACATCACTAATATAATAATGGGCATGCATCTGATCATTGGACGACTTGCAAGCTGGAGCAACTATTAACAAACCGTTAGAAATTAATTTGGAAATCTCCAGGAACGCCGGACACTAGATTTGTAATGCCATGTCCCTAACGATTTCAACTGATTCGAAATCTTTGCAGAAATCAAACTATCGTAAGCGCTATGCACTCCATGCATAATTTATCCGAATCCATTAAATTGTTTTTGTTTTTGTAAATTTCCATGCCTTCGTAACAATTTAGCTGTACATTGCTGTTTACATTCTTAATTGAACATACATTATCAATATTATGTCTGTTTTCAAGCATATGTAGGACAACACTGGATTTGTCAAATCTTCTGAATTTAAGATGAGCCAGGTACTCTTTGTACCTAATCCTGATTGATCTTTTTGTTTGCCCAATATACTTGATCACAATCTTTACATGATATTTTATAAATTCCCGATTTTTCCATGTTACTTGGTCTTTCGAGTTTCCTAAAAGGTTTTTGAGGTTATTATTTGAAGAATAAACAACTTTGCGTTCAATTTTGGCAAAGATTTTTTGAAGACCTTTCGTGTAACTGGGAAAAAACGGTAGTTTAACAAATTTTTTAGTACTATTGTTATTACATTCTGTTGTATAAATACATATATATCTTGTAAGAGTATACAACAACAACACGGGCTAACTTCAGACTAGAAGAAGATGATAGACACAGCCCAGCATTGTTGTTATATACCCGCTGAGTTTGGATATATAAACTATAAACAAACAGTTACAGTTGTCGGCTGTACATTTTTAACAACGAATCCTATCAAGACAACTGTCCTGTTTCTTTTGCATCAAATTGTCACAATTTATGCAGGCTCTATAGAAGCAACCAGGAATCCTTGTGTCTTGTAGATATATATGGTTGTCTTTTTTGGCAGCTGAAAGAATTAACATTGCAAACAAGGCTTGTAATTTTTTTGTGGTACGTGAGACGTTGTTACCGGTTTAATTTAGCTTTTTTGCACAATTTCCGCGTGTGTGTGACACCTTTTTCCGCTTCACCTTTCTGCTCCGACAGAAAATGGATGAGGTTTCTTGAAGCAATTGCATATTGTCAGCCGTATATGTTACGAGTGTGCCGTAATCTAGGTTTAACAACAATGGTTGACAATAGGGATTCACGAAACTTCGAAACAATCATTCCGAATTAATCAAGTAACTTGTGTGGTAAAGAGTGTGCCGATACTTTAGTATTTGCCAAATTAACATTAAAATCAAGATATTCAGATGTCTTATTTATTTATCTCATATAGCTGGCTGTACACTGTTACTTGTGCCTGAACAATATGTACACACAGAGTAACATTTCTATTTGCAACAGCGTATTTTCATAATCGCAGATATTCTTGGATTATACTGTTATTCAGTACCCAATATTTTTCATGAATGTGGTAGTGGACGGACCCAAATGTATTGTTGCATATAAAACGATTTGTATACAAATAAAACATGAGCGCAGTTAGAAAACGTTCCTGATTGGTCTATGGTAAAGGCCAGTACTTGCGTCACGTCACTATTACGTAAATTGGGTCATAGCAAAGAGTATAATAATATGTGGAGCCAATGGGATGGTCTAACGGAAACGAGCAAGGTGGTACGTAAATATTTTTCTAATTCTTATAGCTTACGAGTGTCGCTGACTGCACGGCAGGCCAGACAATAGTTCCATTTTAGCAAAGGAATTCAGGTGGTGTTACCGTAAATCTAACGTTTCATCGTCTTATCAATAAAATGCTTGCATTCGCAGAAGGACGTGTTCGTAGATAGTCATTTTTTGTACAGAGTGAGTTAACGATTGGCAAAGTCTGTTTACTTTTGAAATAGAAATTAAATTAATGTTTGACGTACATACGAAGGTGGTGCGATGTGTTAAAGAAATAACACTAAGGTATCGGTACACTCTGCACCATATAAGTTAATTAGTCTGAAACAGCTGTTTCGAGGATGGATCTTCATTATCAACCGTATGACCGAATGATGTGAGAAAGGAACTCTTAATTTTAGCATGCCTGTTCTATCCCTATTCTCGAGAAAAAATATTTATTTACAAATATCGACTTTGCTGCCTACACACCCTAAAACCTAAGACATGCGAAAAATACGGAAAAATTGATAAAGAAGTCTCTTGTCATTGTAGCACGAAACGTAAAACATACAATAATAAATAAAGAAGACCTATATAGGACAATGGTCCGTTCTTTCTATTCGTCAAATTTGTGCTCCCTTTTATGTAAATAGTTTCGTAAGCGTCTAATTCTCGCGGAGAAGTAACCAATTTCAGGTTTTCTAATTTATTATGATGCCCGGTTTCGTTTATGTGTTATCTGCTACACTTGACGATTCTGGACTAGACAATTTTTTTTTCGCGAGGTGTCTTTTTCTCTTTAGTTCAGCGGCGAGTTAGTCGCTAGCGAGTCCAATCAACATGGTACTGTCTCGTTATTGTTTTTCCCTTTTCCAAATAAGCAGGATTATGCTTTGCGAATCCCAAAGAATCGTCGCTATAACGTTCCCGGCTGACGGAATCGGCTTCGCCTTCTTTGGGTCACGCTCACCGGGAGAAACCCATTTTCTCATTTTTTGCAAAGCATCTTTTGTACATGTCTAATTCAAATGCTTATCATATTAGCAATCCCTCTAATCTTCACCTAGTCTGCCAACAATATTAGGAATTTGATTATCATTATATCATATCGTCAATAGTCACCACCTCGTCGCTTCTTATCAAAGACGGATGTTCGGCCACGGTTAGATTTATTAATCCAGTATCTGATGGTAGTCATCGAAAGCGCAAACTATATCCAACTTCTCTTTGATTTCTGCACACGTTTTCCCATCCAAAAAGATAAATCGAATTACTGACCGCTTCTTTTTCTATGATTCCACAGATACATGAACTTGCTCATACTACTCAATGAATCTCTTTGAAATTTTGACAGATATCGACTAGAGAACAGCACTAACAGTCGGTAATGCAAATTTTGACACAAAGCGCCGTCTGTTTCTAAACACGGGTACCTCTCATATTATCCTCGTATTTACATACACCAGACGTTGGATAGACGTTGCAAGAGCAAAAACTTTTTTATTAACGATTTATGAAAAAAGTCGTTTATACATTGTTTCTGTTTGTTCTAAAACTAATAAACTACACCAGACTATTGAAATAGATATGATAGAGCAGTGTGATTGCAACTTCATGGAGTTTGCGTAATGTTGCTTTGACTGAAATATTGCTAATTTATACAAATACACTGTTTAACCGCGTCTCAATAGCAATTTATTCGTTTGAGATATGTATTGGTATTGAAACAATTTTCTTTTTCGATAAACTACCTTTATAGATGAGAAATATAGAAATGCAAATTTAATGTCTTGAAACCGAATATGTTCGGTTTTAGAGACGTAAAAACCAGTTACTGTTGATCTATTGATTAATAAATATTCACATTTGTAGCAAAGGTATGTAAATTTACACTTCTTAATATTCAAAAATATTCCCAGAATTAGATATTGCGTCATTTAAAGGTATGTAAGTTAACGAGGTGAAGCTGCGGCTTATGTATTTACATTAAAACAATGTTATATTGTGGTTTAATAATAATAATAGTATTTACTGTCCAAGTTTTCAGTTACAGGACAACAATTTACAAAAAAATACGTATAATAATAGCAATAAAAATAATAATTGAAGAGAAAATAGAAAACTAGAAAAAACTCAAAAATCATTAATTCTACTGAAAAACACATCATAGAGTGTATTGGTTATGTGACACATAGAAGCAATGGGGGAAAGGATAACAAACTTGTTCAAGCTATGGGAAGGGAGAAAGTGGGAGGAGAACATCAAGATGTGCGAGGAACAAGGAAAAAAAACAAGGAAGAAAGCAATTCGGGACAATCAATGATACTATGCGCCAACTTCCACATAAAATGCGCACTTTGTCGTTCCTCATGAGGAGCCGTGATGTACATCCCATGCCGATCGAGAAGAGCACTATCGCACCGGGTAGATTTCATCAACCTTGAAGGATAAGAATTTGAGAAATTTCTGTTGAATCTTCTCAATCTGCAGTTGTAGGTAGATGTAGTGCGGTGACCAAATAATTGATGGAGTATGTAGAAGAAATGGAGCTAAATTTTCTTGTGAATGACATGTAGCAGCACTTGTTTGCATTAACCGGCAACTTGGAAGAGGTAAACAAATCGGTGATTATATTAAGATCTCGCTGTAGCTCAATAACGTCACTCCAGTTCTTAATGGGCATAAACATTTTTAAATCACCTGTCTAGGTTAGAATAAGGCAAGATACAGAAGTAAGTAAGTCCTTGATCCAGAGATTGAATAATAATAAACCCAAATTTGAGCCCTGTGGACCATCTGAAGACTAAACTCGAAGGATTTAAATCCTAAAACATAAAAAACATAGTTGCTTCTGTTGGTCAAACAGAACTTTAAAAGTCGAATAAATGATGGACTGAAGCAAAATGCAGAATACTTCTGAAGTAAGACATAGTGTCTTACTTTATGACATGATAATATTTAATTACAAATTAAGAGAACATGGAGTTAAGGTTATTGGGATGGCCAGGCGAATCACCAACGAGTTTAAACTACGACAAAGCCATGACACCATAAGGTGTCAAGATAGTTCAAATTAATCTGTATCACTGCAAGGCGGCTTTAGCTGTTGTCATTGCTTATATGACAAAACACCATAGATGTGGTCTTTGCCCAAGAACCTTGGACTGTAAGAGGGTTGATGATTAGGATGACAAGGGCAGGTGAAATTTTTTCTTTTTTGCAGCGACTAGACAGACTCTCGGGGAAACCAGTAGGCAACACGAACCCTTTCTTATAGGACGAATAGACACGAGTCTGTCTACTCGCTGCAAAAAAGTAATAATTTCATCCGCCTTGGTTATCTCTACTGATGATTCTGGATGTTAAAGGGACAGTTTACTGCGATATGGTGAGCACGGGTCTGAATCCTAGAACCTGCATTATAGTGTAGTAAGGGAAGAGCTAAACATAATTCTTCCGTGGGATTTTCTAGATTTGGTGGCTTTTAAAGTTACTATGAAAACGGAAGGTAGCATGAGGGAACTTTTACTCGAATCCGCCCTTCTTCTGTACGATAAAAAAGTAGGACTCCCCACCGAGGAAGTCCCACGCCTGATAGAGAAATGGCATCAAGGGAGCTTCCAAATGTTTCTGGGATTTAACGCAAACGCGCACTAGATTTTATGGGGAAGTAGGGACGTAAATAGGAGAAGTGAGTTATCGCTTGATTATGTTGTTGTTGCTGGACATAACTGTCGCTACCACATTATCCTGTACTACGGTAGTGGTACGATTTTGACGAACCATTACTTTTGGATCACAGGTAATTGAAATAGATAAACCTTGCGAGGAAACATACAGGAACCTGAGGACCACAAATTGGGAACTATATGGTTATCGTGGATCGTGAAAGGAATTACAAACAAAGTGCTTTGGAGGGATAACAATGCGATCTTGAGGGCGACTACCCGAAGGCTATTTGAACAGCCAACGAGTGGAACTCATATAGATTCTCTTTGGTAAAATATATTAATGCTATTAAAAAGGTGAAAAAGGCTTGGTGGCGGAAATGTTGTGAGGGCATCGAAAGACTGCTATACACGGCACGACTACAGAAGGTTTTGGTAAAGAAAACGAAAGGAAAAATAGGTTCCCTCAAAACAGCGGGAAACTACACAGAAATCGAAAAGGAGGCGTTGGGAATATTGCATCACACGCACATTCCGAGTTTTACAACTCTCCACGAACATGAGGTGGAGAGCGCTGCACGAAGCGACCCCTACAACAAAGGTCGCAATGAATAGCTGGCACACAGCTAAGTATGTGGTAAATGTGTCAAAACTTAAATGGGAGGTTAGCAAATTTTAACCGTTTAAATTTTCGGGGAAGGATGATATTTTCCCAGCAGGGGAACAGGATTTGAATCTGTTTCTCTTTTACATATGCGCGATGTACAGGGCGTGATTCATACGACCAGCCGAAGTCATTTAGACCTATATGTTTGACATTCTTCCCTTTAAAGGTCCTGGAAAGAATGACTTAAAGGGATATTAATGGCAATGCACAATGACTGTTGCCGCTCTGTGGTCGCCAATATGCCTACCGAACGGGCAAGTCGTGCCAGCTGGCAACTTGTGAGGTGGCTCGGACGATCGAGTATACGCTGAAATGTAAAAATATTTGTGCCCGGCGCCTTTTTGGATAGCGATGGTGTCTTCGATAACATATCTTTAGCATCAATGCCCACTGCTGTGAAAAAACAGGGGATTAACGATACGTTATGCATCTGGATCATTCATGTGCTTAGTAATTGTAAAATATATGGCACAGTGAACGACTACATCGTTGTGGTAAGCCTGCTAGAGGATGCCCGTAAGGCGCAGTGCTTTCGCCTCTACTTTGGTGTCTGGCGGTGGACGACCTCCTACCAGAGCCAGAGGGTGAGAGTTATGCAGTGGTAGATTATGCAGATGACATAACCATATTAACAATTGGTAAATTCAAAGATACCGTGTGCATCATACAGGGACTATCGCTAAATCCTTCCAAGACTAACCTTGTCCCGTTCACACATAGAAACCAGAGGATTAGGAGGTGCTCCCATATTCTTATGTGGAGTTCCTTTAGATACAGTGGAGGAAGTCTAGAGGTGATCCTGGTTAGCAAACTTATTTTCAAATCGCACGTTGAAAGAGTTTCAAATAAGGCAATCATAAACGAACATTTAGGAGAAATTGAAAATTAACAACCAGGATATTCGTTGGATCTATACGGTGATGGTTATGCCAATAATAATTTTTTCCAATTTAGTATGGTGGCAGCGCACCAATTATTAAGAGCGCCGAAATAAACTAAGTAAACTTAGCATGTCTCGGCATAAACGGAGCCATGACAACCTCGCCGCATTGGAGACCCTACTTTACCTGTCACCTTTGCATTTGCTACTAAGGGCAAGGGCCTTGGCAAGAGCATATCATGTGAACGGCAGTATGCCACGGGAAGAAAGTAGGGACGGGCATGCGTCCATGTTTAACAAAATAGATGAAACCCTCGTATTAAGTATGGTACCAGATGCAATCCCCAGGCCATGCACCGCTGTGAAAACCTGCGAGGTAGTTCTACCGACTACAGAACAGTGAGAATACGAGTAAGTTATTCTG
Organism: Oryctes borbonicus; assembly: GCA_902654985.2. Taxonomy (NCBI): domain Eukaryota; kingdom Metazoa; phylum Arthropoda; class Insecta; order Coleoptera; family Scarabaeidae; genus Oryctes; species Oryctes borbonicus. The sequence goes on along the minus strand of LR736927.1, from coordinate 184,778 downwards.
AATGGTCTGGGAACGGGCGCGGGAATATATGGCACGGTCAAATTGAGAGGGGGCATTTTTGCCAGCTTTGGGAAGCTCATATTCCAAGCGGAAATCTATGCTTTGTTATTTATATTATTTATGCTTATCACTTTATGTGCTCGGGAACTGCCTGCACCTTGGTTGGAGAGAACGGGATCTTTATAGTAACCGACAGCCAAGCGGCTTTAAAAACATTTACTGTGCCCAAATCGACGCCAGGAATAGTCAGGAATGTATTCAGTTACTGAATATACTCGACGGAAAGATTATACTAAACCTGGTATGGGTACCGCGGCAGACCGACTACCAAAGAACGGCAGTGCACTCCCGCTGATCCGGCCCACGTCCTTCTTTGGAATCCCTTTGGAGATGGCTAAGGTGGGGATTAACAGACAGTCATATCAGTGGCATGAAAAGCATTTGAAGGAAGAACCAAGAAACGTGCATTCGTAGGCTTTCCTGGTAGGATGCAAAAAAAAAAAAATAGGAGAAATTGCTGGCCATAAGCAGATCGTTGTTAAATTGTTGACCGGCACCGTAACTGGTTACTGTCCACTAAACAAGCATCTACACAAAATGGGACTCGTACCTGAACCTTTATGTAGAGCATACGGTGAGTAAGAGGAAACTCTTCTACACCTTGTAGGCCACTGCAAAGCATATAGTATAAGACACATGGCTTAGGGGTACGAAAGGTAAACCCGCAAACATAGAGCCGAGGAAAGTTCTGGACTTTTTAGAGGTTACAGATATGTACGGGATTAAGTTGAGAGGCATAATAGGTCAACCTGGTCGCAGTGCAGGAAACCGCTAGGGTCCACCTTGTAATTATAACAATAACATTAACAATATTCTTGATATTTTTTCACAAAAATTGCACAATATAACATATTGTTTTTAAATCATTAGTAAACAAGACTTTTAATGTCAATCATCTAATTGTGAATTAATGTGTAGGTGTGATATAGGCGAATCACTACTTAGGAAAGTCGTCAGATTTCAAATTTACATATGTATTCCATCGTAAACATTTTATAAAAACTGCATAATCATTGCGTTTTTCATATATGTGTTGCTATCACATGATGTGTCTGTTTGAAAACAGGTGTTATATTTCTTTTACACTTTACAATGCAAATGCGCTGTTTTACAAGTACAATTCAGTCATGTGCTGTTGCAGTTATATAAGAATACCAGAGATATTTCAAAGATATTTGTTGCTTATTATAAGATATTGTTGTTTATTCCATTCAATTTCTTTTACCGTAAAACGGGGCTACCTGAAAATAATGGGGCCACTTGAAATTATATGTAGTTGGCTGCAAACGCGTGTGCCACTAATGACTAGCTTCTTGTAAATGTATTACCTAGACAATTTGTTGAAAAAGAAACAATCTTGCAGAGAAAAACTAAAAACACATCTTCTAGGCGATTTTCGATCTTTCTAATGGCGTAGTTGAAATTTCTATACGATGTTTTGGTTCTTTCTGTTCGTCATCAACTTTCTTATTTCCTATCAGCGCCATATTTAATTTTTATGTCGTCTGAAAGAGGTTATACGTAGTTGAAATCAGAAAAAAAAATTCTTTCTGAGTGTATCAAAATCCAATACGGTGCCGGTAAGAAATAAGAAAGTTGATGACGGCCATAAAAATCTGAAATCATATCTGAATCATATAAAAATTTTGAGGAGGTACACTATTAAATAGAAAATCGAAACTAGCGTTGAGAATGTGTTTTTAATTTTTTCCCTGCAAGACCAAATAAAGGTGGTAAAGGTAAATGTAGAAAATTAGTATTTTTAGTTTGTCGTAGACCCAGTTTTCACTCCGGGTTTATAACAAACAAAATTTAGCAACTTTGTCAAATTAAACTTTCCTATATCTCAACAATAAGCGAGATCCGTGCTAAGGGTCGAAAATGAATCAGACTGTATATCGGTTTACTGGAAATTCAAAATATCTTCATTACCGCCTTGTCAATTGAGTTGCTTTATTGGAAAATTGGTTGAGTTCATGAATTTCCATTAGTTGCTTCAAAAACCAGTGAATTTAAGTATATGAAGTGGAGTATGTTTTATACCTTTCTTTTTTCGAATAGGATATAGAGCAATCAAAAGCGGGGGTCGCTTGTTAAAAACACTACTTTTTTCTAGTTGAATATGCTCTCGTTTGGTCTGGACTTTCAGAACACTTTGCACAAAATTTCGATACCTACCTATGATCGTAAATGGCTATTTATGTGATTCACAAGAATCTCAAAATTAATTTGCATACCTAATACCATAGAAGAGACACTCATGTTTAAAGTTTTCAGGAAAAAAATAGGATCTATAGAAGTTACCTGCTGAAAGATGAAATGATCATCAGATTTGTTAGTCGGAATATGAGGAAGTTGATATACAATGCAAAAAGTACATTATAAGGGTAGATACGTTATAATTAAAGAGAGTTTAACCAATTTTAGAATACAAATTATGAAATTAGGTACTAAAAATATGGTGTACATTTTTTTTAATAAACAATGTCCTTAAAGTAATTAAAACGTCATTATCTCATTGTGGAGTCCGTGTGACATATGCCTGGTCTTACCCTTTCTTAGTAAGGAAAATTATATCTCTACTTTCATTAGTACCTGCAAACGTACATACTACATACATATATATTTAAGGAGTCGTTTCTAATCGAAAGTGATGCATTTCCAATGTAGTGCTACCCAACTGAGGAAAACAGATGAGTGGAAGAATCTCGGCTTTTCTTGGGATAAAACAAATCTTCAAAGGGAACTGTATCGAAACGCACGCGGAGAGGCACAAGGTCGTATTTCTAAATCATATATAAGTCTGCAGAAACGAGTTGTCCTTCACGAAATTAGCAGAGACTAGACAGACTCGTGTTTATCCATCTCACGAGAGGGGGTTCCTGTTGCCTACTGGTTTCCGCGAGAGTCGACAGAATACGAGTCTGCCTAGTCTCTGCTAATTTCGTGAAACGCACGGAAAGTGTATTTGTTTCTGTGGGCTTAATCATATATATTCCGTATTATATATATTCTGTAGTTTTCCTTACTCTAAATTTGGCGAACGCTGAGGGTAAACATCCTAAGGCGCTCTACGGGCATAGGTAGAATAATAACTCATGGCCGGCCGATGCTCCCTGTAATTGCCAAAAGCTGGTGGCAAATATGAAGGCATCAATTATTATTATTATTATATGCGGGTACGGTTCAGATGCGGATAGGTAGGGCTCTACATATTAGTTGCTGTGGATGTTTTTGAGATATTTGTTGCAGCATTAAACATTATTCCTCTGCACAGAGATGTTGGGGACTTCAATGTTCCTTTTTTTCTGTGTCCGTCAGTCTCTTTCCTCTTTCAAAGTCATTGTACTACGAGAATTTTGCGACGCATTAAAGCTAAAACAACGTAACATTATTCTGAGTGCAGATCTTAGAGCATTAGATTTGGTTTTCTCAAATTTTAACAGCGACATGGTTGCTTCGCATGGAGATTTTCCGTTGGTTATCGTGGTTTTCCTATCCATTATATCCACAATGATATGAATTACAATTTTGGCAAGGCTGACTTTGTGAAGCTATATAACGATCTCTTACGCATTGCTTGGGTTTTTCTGCATGCCATTTCTTATGTCAATCCAGAGGATTCTATGCCACGCCTTCTAGGGTACTAAACATGTCAGTGTCTAAATTACGCATCAAATGACGGTCCTCATCGTATCCTCCGCGGTTTAACAATGAGATTAGAAATAAATTGCGACTGAAAGACTACATCACAAAAAAAATGGAAGCGCATTTAAAACATGTTGTACTATAAGGAATTTGTGCCTATAGCACTTATGTCTCTCATGTTGCAACTTCCATTAAAACAAATCCATCTGAGCTATGACGTCGGATCACGGCAGGGAATATCCAGGTTACCCGAAGCGGTATGGCATGATGATCGTAAGTTGAGTAGTCTCCAGGAGATTGTAAATGCTTTTGCTGATGTGTTTGCCACCGCTTGTATTCCAGTTGATCCTAACGTAGTTCTTCCAGACAATTTGCTGGATTTTCCTACTTTGCAGAATTGGAACTTGAGGACTCTTTGGAGCGTATTATGACGATGCTGTGCAATAAATTTACATTACGCGACGATTGAATACTTAGTTTTTTCATCAAACATGCATAGTTGGTATATACTATTCGTCTCAGGAAAATCATAAATCTCTCCTATCGTCATGTGTCTATCCCGATCTATGGAAGTGGACAGGCATTGTTAATGTTAACGAGAAAGACAGTAAAGATCACATAAGTAACTTCCGGCTTATTTTTGTATTTTCCCAAAGCTTTTGAGCAATATCTTTTCTATACATGTATCATTATAGATGTCATCTACATGGATTTTCTACGCTTTTGACACCATAGATTACAACATACTGCTAGATTATCTTTTTTTTTTTCTACATATTCAATTACCTTTATGTCGTCATATCTGGAAAATAGAAGAACCTTTGTATTTTATGATGGTTTTAGATTATACGAATTTATCTCTGCTTCTTGGGTGCCCCAGGGCTCTAATTTGGGACCCCTCTTTTTCATTCTATCCGTGGATGATTTGTTTTCATTTTTAACATGTCCTTGCCTGGTCTATGGAGACGATCTTAAACTGTTCTCATGAATTTCCCGCGTTCAAGATATTAAGACCCCATAACAAAATATTGTTTCCTGGAGTAAGGAAAATAGTTCTATTAAATGTTAAAAAGTGTTTCACAGTGTCATACATCCGAAGAATTACGCTCACACTTTCACCATAGAGAATGGACGGACATGCTTTTGAAAGAATTCTTATAATTAAAGATCTTGGCGTAACCTTCGACTCAACGTTGTCTTTCAACTAACACTTAGAAGATATCTATTTATCGACATCGCTAACGCTGGGCTTTCTTGTTCGTACATCTAAAAACTTTCAAAACACAGACGTTATCAAAATGGTACATTATGGAGTACGTGTCCATAATATGATATCCACTTTATAGCACGGAAAGGTTTTTTTTTTTACTGAAACACAAATTCTTAAAATTTATTATTTTCAAATCTGCCTGTGTTTATCTTGAAGCCCACACACCTTGCGAGATTTTATTGATTGACAACCAGTTCCAATATTTAAAGCAATGAAGGGTGTTTTATAATGCCAGATTTCTGTTTAAGCTTTTAAACAATGACAGGAATATTGATCTGTGCATTCATTATAAATTTGGGGTTATCATATACAGTGCTGAGGAGATACTGTACCATTAGAAGAAAAGGTTACTTCAACTGTAAACATTATTTGTTTGTCACGACGAGTTCACCTGGAAACCATGTGCAAAATTCAAACTTGGCATCGAAATCCCCAATCTTCGGCATGTTGATAAATTTGGGTTTAAATGGAAAGTATTTGTTTTTCTTTTTATTTTTTACCGTACTCTTCTTAGCATCTGTTCTGCCATTAATAACAGCAATTGAAGTTATTTTATGTTCTACCATATCTAGTAATTCATTTTCGTAATTCTTATGAACTCGCCAGTTGACATGCGGTTTCTTAAATTCATTTTTAACAGAATTGGTTTGCTTAAATTTATCGACTGGCATGTATTTGATAAAATAGGTTGTAAAATTTATTATAGTATTCTCAGCTAACTTGTGAACTTATTTAACTGTTAGAATAGATAATAACATTTATTAACTTTTAAGAATTTAAGGTGCTTGAGGTTATGACAAGCATTAATAACTAATACAACCCGTTGGGCCATCACTACACAAAAAATAAAAGAAAAAGAAAGTTTTATCGGAAAAAGATGTCTTGAAGCAAATTTGTTTTGATCATAAAAAATCAGAGGTATTTTCTAACTTCTCAACTCTGTACGACTCCTTAAGTTTTCTATGAAAAATGATTTAATTTAAGAAAATAAACCTTCTTAATGAAAAATAAATTAACTTTTTTCCTCTTGAACACGAACCCTCGATTTCCAGCGGATATTGTTGAAGGAAGAGAATATACATTGTGTGCATTTTTAACAAAATATAAGAAAAAAGAAAAAAAATTCGATCATACAGAATCTCTAAGGAGGTAGAAACTTTTTTTTATGACATTTTTTCATAATTGGCCAAATAATAATATTTTTGCACATTTTAAATTTTTAAATGACATTTACGTATTGATGCGAATACGATGGGACAAATATTTTGGAACATTTTTTTGGTTTCTAATCATGTACAGATAAACTAGAAACACAGTAACTTTTAAAGAAATAAAAAAAGTTCTCTTTTGGTGGAGACCTTTCCGCGAACATTGTATTTGCAATATTTTGTTTAATTTAATGTTTTTTTGTATATATATTTGAAGCTAGTTTTGTTCTTTTATTGGAATTTTCCAATGTATATTGGAAATTGGTAATGTGTGAACTTAGAAGAATCGGATCTAACCGAAAATATAAAAGAAAATATCCCATCTAAAATGGGTACTTTTCAAGAAAATTTCAAGGAAATTGTCATACAAGTAAGTACCCGTGAAAAAGTATGCACGGTGTAAAAATGTAGTCTATGTAGTTTTTGTAAAGTATCATCCACCTTTGGTACATTTAAGTTGGTCATGACTAGAGCGCAACAAATCGATTGCGTAACAGTAGCGCCACTCCGCTGGGTTAACTGAAATAAACGTGCGTGTTATTTAGAACAAAAAACAATAAGAGAATATGCTTAGATGGCTGTAAAGAAATCCGCACGTGCGGCCTTCAATACCTGCATCATAGCGTACGTTTCTACAGTGGTCTCTGACACCCGTCCATCGCGGCGTATATGTCTGCTGATACGCAGAAAAAGATCGTTCTACATCTAGTGATGTAATATTCGCGTACTTAAAGTGGTCTTTGAATTTGTATAAAATGGCGTAATCTAGAAAAATCGACATTTTTACGTAATATAGTATTAAATTTTTCTCTGACTGAAACCCTTTTTCCGTCATCTAAAATATGTAGCACTGTTTGTACGTGGTCAATAATTTCACACGAATTCTGTAAGGACAACGAAATGTTTTGCATTTTTTTTATTGCCTCGGCTACTGGAACGAAATTGTCATTAATAGTTTTTAAATCTGCTGCAAGTTGAGGATTTTGGAATTGGATTTGACTTAGCTTTATTGCAGCTGCTTCTTTAGCGTCCAGTTGTAAAATCACTAATTTGATCTTTTCAAAATGTTGAAAATAATAGAATGCTGGTTTTAACCATGTGCCCCATTGTGTAAGAATTGGCTGCGGCGGTTCCGGTATGTCAGAACAGTGTTCGAATACGTTTCGGTGACTTAAGAAAAATCGCTTTCGTCTGTGCTATTAGTTGATCCACATCGGGATAACATTTTCGAATAGTGTCTACTACCCTGGTAGAGTCCTTTTTAAGGTCATTGTCCGTGCTACAATCGGTACGACGGAATTTTTTTTTAATGTCTGTAGTTTCATCTACGGTGAGCCACAACCGTTCAGTTTTTACTGCGGTTGTCACATAATTCTCAATCTTTTCGCGTACTGACGGCAAATACCTGCTTAGCGTCTGCGGACTTGGTAGTTGCCACGTTGGATTGTATTTCTTGCAAAACTGACGAAACATTGTCTGATTCTTGCAAACGGTATATTGCACGCACTTAACATTATCATTAAATCGCATAGAAATTCTTCTTCCGGTTTCTTTAAATTTGTCTGTTGCGCTATTTACGTGGTTCCTGCACATATATGGTTTCCACCATAATAAACTTTTATCGCAAACTAAACACCTGATTTCTTTACCATTATATATTAAGTCTGGAAATTACCATAAATACGTGTTTACTCTGTTAGCAAGCAGACAAATTGATGCATTTCTATGCATTTTCAACATTTTTAATGCTTTCTGTTCAATTCCAGCACTTACCAACTTCGCACTGCCATATGTATTGTACATAGCACACTGCATAGAAGGCCGGGAAGTAATGACATGTAACGAAGCAGCTGTATCCCCTCAACCTCTCGCGGTTAAACACCACTAGAAGGCAAGCGAGAATGTTGCGCTCTAGTCCTGACCATTAGGAAACTATTTAATATTGACAAAATGTCACTTAGATTTCAATTATAAATAATCCTGGCACGTCTAAATTATACGAACGAAGATTATTAAAATTTGTTTATTATTTATGAAGGATGCAATAAAGTGATATCGAGAACATGCGATACCTTCGCTGCTCGGTATCCATAAAAATAGAAATCGCCACCAAACACAATTAAGAATAATACGGAGTACTGAAAATTTCGTGTTCGCCATGGCAAAAGTTCAAAAGCATAGATCACGTATTGATGAATGGAATTACAATGAACAATGAATTGGAACATGGAAATTAATTTAGCATACTACATAACGAAAACAAAATACATTATGTTTAAGTTACAAAAAGAGATAATAAACGGTAAAAACTAATGTTTATTTCAACAAATGTCAACAAATGCCCTTGAAGTTCCATCACTCACTTTTCACGTTCTCAAATAAATTCTTAACTTTTAAATGCATATCTTACTCTATGCATTGGCATTTAATGCAGTACAACATACTCCATTCTTTATCGTGCCCCATATAAAAAAATTCAACATTGACAAATCCGGGGATTGAGATGGCCATGAAAAAGGTCCATTATAAGCTATCTACTGATTATAAAATACTTTTTGCAAAAAATTTCTAACCAAGTAACCGTTGTGAGGAAGTTTGTCGTCATGTTGGATAAAGATTTGTCTAAGTTCGGCCAACGGCAAGTTTTCTAAAAATTGTGTTTTATGATTTACAAATTACTTATTTAATATTTACAGTTTAAATTTTCTTCATAGAAATGAAATGCTACCACACCATTATTTCTTACTGCGCAGAAAACATTGAATTGCCATCCCATTAGGAAGTTCTTTTCTGTAAATACACAGGTTAAACTGACAATTTCGTGTAAATTTGGCTACATCTGTCCGGATAATGTTGTCTAATAATAGTTCGTTCTCTTCAGACTATGTTAAACTAAATTTATAAAAGCTCACTCTTCTTGGGAAATCAATTTTTTTTAGTTGCTGAACCTTGGAAAACAGGCATGGGCGAAACTTATGTCTGTGAAATATTGTACATGTAATAATAAACCTTTTGCTTCAAAAAAGGGCAAAAAAGGCAATACGAATATGAGGACTTGTACAATTTGGAGCTACGGTAGAAAGCAGCATTTAAAACGTTTGTGTCAAGCAAAACTCTTTATTTCTACGCTCCAAAGATATTTGCATACAAAAAGGAATTTTCTAATAGGAATCGGGCTCCCTACCACTAGATGGACCTTAGGTGGACAAGGTGAAATGCCAAAAAGAGATGTGGGAGTTATATATATAATATACGAAGTAATGAAAATGTTTTTTTTTAAGTACGCGATTGTTTAAGTAAAAAAAAATCATCGGTAACTACAATCAGATGATTTCTATACGAAATTGATAATTTTTTAATTTTTAATAAATTCCAACATAAAATCAAAATTTGAATTTCTCGTGTTTTACTCTAAATCCCTTTGAGGACTTTTCAGAGCAATACAAAGGCTTCGGACTCGGAGAATCGATTTCCGCCACCCTCATTTACTTATCTCGTTTATTTTTCATATTGCAGGTCGAAAAATGCTAAAGATAGGAATCAAAGTATGCCAGCATTCTAAAAGCTGTAGTTCACTTACCGTAAGAGATAGAGAATCGGGGTAACTTTTAATGGATCGAGCGTATCGGAATCTATAAATGAAGTTGGTAGTTGGAGAGATATAGGAAAATGAAGAAAATGATGGAAAAGATCTATAAGAAATCCTTTGGAAATTGGAACGATTTGTTGATTTCAAAAATGTTTTTATTTTGTTGATGGTTCCTTATGGAGTTTGACCTGCTGATTACAGAGATTATAACCATTTTGCGGTATATTCAGTAGTTTTTGAGAAATTTTAGTTTGAAAGTCATTATTTTGTAACAAATTTATTTTGGTAAATTTGGCAAATAAATATCGTTCCGGAAACATCATAAATCTATTCCAAAATCATTTACAACCCCTTCGAACCCTACTTAAAATAAATTAGCACAAAATTTATAATCTCAAAATTTCCTTTCAAGTTATTGAATCAACTGCAGTTATAGTTATGAATATCAATTTGCTTCTATAATACAGACGGTATCGCTGGTAAGATCACCACATGGTATGTATGTATTGAGCACCTAGATAGCCCTGATTTCAGGGCAGATTGTCTTAAGGATATTGTTGGATAAGCTGCGAAGTATGGTTTCCATGTTTGCATCATCAACAATATAAGTTTATGAATTTGGCTTTCGTCAATAAGTTATGAAAATCTGGATTAAGATTTTAATCTGCATCCAGATATTCGTTTAACTGTGTTTGGTGACAGTTTCTGTTTTTGTGGATACCGAGTAGCAATGCGGGCTTGATATCATTGTATTGCGTTCTCCATAAATAATAAACAAATGCGTTCATGTAATTTAAACGTGTCGGCATTGGGTATAATTGAAAACTAAGTGACATTTCATCAATCCTAAATTGTTTCCTAGTGGTTATGACTTACAATTAGATGTACCAAAGTTGATATTTTGAAAAACTTCGTAAGTTACATTACTGTATACATACATTGGTGGGTACTTTTTTTACGTAGTTGTATTTAAAAAAAATTGACACTCTTTCTGAGAAATTTCAATTTTCCGAGTTAAACACGTTGACAGTCATAAAACTTCATATATGGCCGTCCATCCGTCCAAAATTTTCTGAAAATTTAAATATTTCAGATATAGTTAGAAATAACAACAAAGTACATACAGTATATAAAAATTTTGCAATGCATACTTTTTCGTATACAAGTTCCCATTGAGACATCCTGTAAATATATTCGATATAAGATATCTACAAGAACGTAAAACAGTATATGTAATAACGATGTTGTGATTTCTACGCTATGCATGTCTTGACCTGTTGAAATACCTGTTTGGTTAATGGCTTTATGGAAAATTCCGCAGCAAGTGTCTAGTATGGTTATCCGCTATGAATAAATTCTAAAACCTGGCGCAGCCGGCCAAAAAGTATACAGAAAAGTAACTTAAGTTATTTGTCCTTGACCATTCAAGTATAGAGGCAAGGTCGCTCATTAGCTTGGATTAAAATACCAACCGTCTTTTTTTAGCAGAAGAAGATAACCGGGGGACATGCTAATTTTGCCATTAAGTAGGTTGTAAAACGGAGTGAGCGGATATCAAATTCAAGCAGGAGAACCACTGCTATGTGCAAATTGGTTCGAAGAAAAGAATGCATATGTTACAAGTTATTCGGTGAAATAGCTGAAAGCATAGGACGGAATCCTGGTAAAACGAGTTTAATATCGATATTACGTATTATAATAAATTGTGCCAAAAATGGCACACTATTTACTTAAAATTAGAAAATAAGGACCTAGTTTCTAGTACTAGTTTGGTTATTTATTATCACATTTTCGGTTATTGTTGTCACTGTTTACTTATGTTATCCAATTTGGAACTGAATCGATTTTAAGTTACATTTACGTCCTTATATTTTCATAACTTCATACTGCTATTGTATGTAAACTTTGCTAAAATATCCACTACATATATGTAGCCATTAGTTAAAGATGCACTACAAAATATCATCGCTTTTGATAAATTTATGGGAAATTTATGGGGGTTAGTTATTAGTTACTAGTTACCTAGTTTCCTTCATTAATATTTATTTATTTTCATAATAGAATTGACTTTATTTATTTATTTTCTTGAATGTATTTATTTTAAATGTGAACTACGTTTTTCACCCTTATATGCTGAGCGCATATTTTTTAAACATTTTATATGTGATAAATAGACAAAAAAGTATTGATTTCTTTCCCATATGACATTCTGCGTGAGTCGTGATTGGTGCAAGATGACGCCAATTATCAGCCATAAGATTATCATAAAAAAAATCTTCTCGTAGCCAAGGTGATAGGACGTAGCGGCCAAGGCGATAGGATGCAGCGCCCAAGTGTCGGCCATTAGTTTTATCAAACCTCAACTTCAAAAAAGTCAAGTAAAGGGTAGTAAATGCCCTTTATCTTGCAGAAGAAGAATAATATATATAGTATAGAATAGTATAAAAGAATCGTGTGGTACTGTACCAGAGTCATAACGTAGAAAGGTACCCTACGACGCAAGGACGTTAACCATAGCCCAAATAGTGGTTTTAGTGAAGTATATGTATAGCGTTTTAAAGTGAAGCTGATCATCGCCATTACAAGAGCTGCAAGCAGAAAAAGGGAATTTTGTTCTAGAAATGGACGTTTTAACCACTAAAGGGACCTTGACTTTAGATAAGTGGACAACTTGAAGTTACTAAACGTGATAAAACCTCTGTAATATTACAATACATATCCTTTTGCTGTAAATTTTAGTTGTTTAATAAAATTTATATTCATTTTAATCTATTCACGGAGCCTCATTGTTGGTAATAAATCTTATTTTTATGTATTGTGTGGTTGTTGGTCATTCACTTCTTTGTAATAAAACATTGATTTTTTGAGTTGCCAGCCACTAGCTATCACTTACTAGTTTCAAAATCGATCCAGCATCTGTTTGAGTTCTCTGGGGTACTATATCAATATCAAGACTTCGCGTTGATGGTCTATCTGATTAGATATGCTAATAGACTAAATGCGAAACGTAAATGTAATTTTTAATTCAAAATAAAATTTCTTGTGGCGAAACTACGTTATTATATTTTTGGCTGTTCTTTTCTTAGTTTTAAAATATTATTAAGTTTTTGCCAACGCTTTCAATGTAAGTTTTATAGTTTTTTCAATGTCTATTGTTTCCATGGCAGATACTATACTATAAAGAATACCTGCACCAACGGAAACAACACAAGTAAACAGAAGAATAAAATACAAAAGAAAAATCACACAGTAGCGTATGACAAAGGTCATATTCATACCCAAAATGGAAAGGTTATAGACCCATTAGCTTGTATTTCTTTCTACTAGAGACGAGGTGCTGACAACGCAACCACTTACTTAGTAATTGCCAATACGCGTACCAACCAGGAAGGTCAACAGACTTACCGCTAGATGACCTAAATCGACTAATCTCTAAGTCAATAGAACACAAAGAGATGACAATGACTGCCTTTTTAGATATTCAGGGGGCATTTAATAATGCCACCACAAGTTCTTTGGTAGAGGCAGTCAAGAAAAATGGAGTTCTTTCGCGGCTCTGTTGCTGGATAGGCGTCGCTCTGGACGTACGCGTGATAATGGCGTCTCTGGAGGAGGCTAGTATCAAGGTGAGGGCAGAAGGTGGATGTCCACAGGGAGATGTATCATCATTCCTTCTGTGCTCATCGCAAATGCATAATTTAAGAACTGTTAAAGGCAAGGCGAATAACTAGCAGGCCCAGTGGCGCCATCACTCCCAAATACAGCTTCGACAAGTATTAGAAAACGGTAATACCAGATAGAAAAAAAAGGAAGAAAGGTCCGCCTATAAAGACCAAATCCATTTGGTACACAGACGGCTCAAAGACAGACTCGGGATTTGCGGAAGTAGACTAAAAATATTGAAATCACTAATTCAAAGCGGCACATTATTTCAAGCCAATAACCATCGATCTATTGCTATCTATTCAGATAGTCAAGGAGTAATGAAAGCGCCAGACTCCACACAGGCGAAGTCGAAGCTGGTGTGGGACTTCATGAATGTTCTCAATAGGCTGGAAAACCGAACTAAGATGACCCTCGCTTGGGTACCAGAACACAGATGTCATCGAGGAAACGTAGAGGTAGACGAATTAGTCCGAGCAGGCTTGTTAACTGCTGAAAATCGTCCAATGCACTTTGTGGAAATGGCATTCACGGTAACTAAAGCAACCACTAAATAGTGGAAAGATAAGAAATCTCGAAACTGGTGGAAGAGTATTCTAGGTCAAAGACAGGCCAAGCAATTTCTGATTGGACATGAGCCTACATTTACAGCGGACCTACGAAGCAGAGGTAGGAAGTCTGTTAGAACAATAGTGGGCCTGCTAACAGGACAATGTATGCTCAAGGAGTACATGCGCAATTTGGGTCAGGCAGAGGAAACAACATGTAGATTCTGCCTGGCAGAAGAAGAGATTGCTGTCCATGTGTTGTGCGATTGTACAACATTGGCAGGAATACGGCTTCTGGAAATGGGCTCGGAATACCCAAACATGTTCAGATTTGAACTTTGTAGCAACATCTTAATTGTAAGACCTTTATAAATTTAAGTGTCTATGACGCAATCAATAGGTCGTTATTTTATTAATTCGTTAGTATTAAATTACTACTGTACAATTTTTTGTAAAAGCATCTTAGTCGAAATGGCCGTTTTGTTTTCCACATTCGCATCTGGACAAGTTTAATTCTGACGCCACGCGTGGGTTTTGATGGATTTAATTATCAAGAAAATACAAGAATTAATCCTGAATACAATTGTAAATATCTTGTATTCGCCATCGTTGTATTTCGGTTTGAGTAATAAAAATGCTTCGCTGGTGTATGACATTTTTCTATTGCTAATGAAAGATAATTGAAACGTTAATTAAGAAGATTGAAAAAATTAGGTAGAAGATCGAAAGTGGCCTTGAGAATGCGTTTTTAGTTTTTCTTTGCAAAGCCAAAGAAGGGTACTAGAGGGTTTTTGCTCCATTTTTGGAGGGGCTGTCATTCTTTAAGTGGTATTTTAAAACGCTCATACCGTACATAAGAAGGTCTTTTAGGAAAATGTCAAAATATTATTGCGAAACGTGAAAACTTCGTATGTACCTGGTCCCTATTCAAAGCGAAATATACCTAAGTTGTGTTTTCTTTTGTATTAGCTGTAGTAGTACAATTGGGCTAATGTTTTCACAATTTAGTTGTTTGCCGCGTTTTGTCAAATGCAATTGACATGGTTTATGATTTTTTTGAAAAAAAATTGATTACGTTGTTATTTGGGTATTTCTAGGCTTTTCAGACGCATTGTATATAAATATAATGTTGTTGTTTTGGATAATTAAAATAGTTACACAAATCATCGTTTTCTGGAAATGTTCTAAATCAATGTCACATCCAACACAATTAACTTTAAAACAGGCATTGATCAACTTAGTAATATTTATTGCAATGTTTTGGATTTTCTGAAATAAATGGTCTATTTGTTAGCCATACAGTATCTATTCAGTTTAAAATTCATATATTTTCAGTTTGTAAACGTATATTAAAGTTTCTGTTTACTCTATCGATTTTTATTAGAGAGATTTGTATGTATTTCAATATAAATTCAGTTTCGCAGTTTTGAATATGATTTTTTAAATATATTTGTGTAATGTACTTTAATTGTATTGCCAATTTTAAGTTGTTTTTTCTGCAACATTTAACTATTTAAAGATGTTCGTTGACGCTTAACTTTTCTTACATAACTTTAGCATATGACTGTCTCATTTAATCTTATAATTAACTCTTGTGGAAGTTCTGAATAAAACTGAGTTTTTAATTTAACCATCCAGAAACAGACCGCATACCTAGATTTTCAATTACTAGGTCTTTATTATTATTATTATTATTCGCCTTTTTCTTTTCTTAATGGATATTGTTGCATGTATATTCTCTGTTTATTTTGAATTATCATTTTTTCAGTTACTTAAATTAGGCTTTACTTTTGTAATTTTGTTAAGATATCTGAGGTTAGGATGGCAGAACAAGTTATACAGAACCTGGCCCCGCGATTTGCGAATAAAATCGTTGTTTTTACTTTTGTTTTGTATGACAGTATATATTTTGTGTAAATCTGCAGACTTGTAAATGTGTTTTTATGTTCTTTTTGCAATAAAGTTTATATTATTATTATTGTCTTAGTCTCGTATAACAGAAAGTATCAACCGACGGATAAATTTTTACTTTATAGTAATATCAACAATATTAGATACTAGAATACTATAATTAACATGTTATCTAAGGACTTTTACATCTTCAACTTAGAAATATATGTTTATCTCATATCGCGTGATTGATAGATTCATCATGTGTGTGGATATAAAAATAATATTATTTGGGTTATTATTAATCAATATTGCGACATTAGTCAAGTAATTACTTAACTTTTTATTTCAGGTTTACGTTTATGTTAGATAAGATTTTATTTTTAACACTTATTTGTTAAAATAGAAATCAGTTGGGCCATTCGCAGTACAAAAAATGTAACGAAATAATACTAGTCTTATGATCTCAGGTCATGTGATTAAATCTTTAAAGCTATACACTGTTGTCTTTAGCATGGTATTGCTTGGTTCGTCCTGGAATGCAATTAAACTTAATTTGAACATTTGTCCGTCTTACCTGATTAATAATAATAATTTATTTGAACAAAATTGAAAAACAAGTCAAAATATAATGCGATAATAATACTAAACGCACGCGAGACACGTACACGTTGTAAAAACAAAACAAACAACAAACGGATATCCGTACTCGGTAAGAAATATCGTAAATCCCCCATATCTGTACTTCCATCGCTGAGCGAAAGAGATCTGACCGAAAAACGACAAAAAGGTTATTGCTTAAAATATATTTCAAACTCGTCTAAGTTGTAAAAACATCAATAAAGCTCGCCACTTTCCGTGCGGTTCACAGGTATGGGTGTGGGTGTGCACGTTCGGGTGTGTGATTAGTAATATATGCGCAAGCGATCTTATTGCTGCAGTAACGTATCCAGTATGTGTTTGGTCGGTTGGAATGCACGAGAGCGCAGCGAAGTGCTGCATATGTGTTGTACGTAATAAAATGTCGGCGATACGTGGATCAAGGAAACGACCATTGTCAGATCAAGTGAATGAATATTAAATAAAATGTTTAGTTTGCGATATATCTCTAATATATAAAATCGAGTTTCTCCAGTATGTCAACTCACGGAAGACGCTTAAAACGGTAAGTGTTCTTTTTTCTGTCGTGTACTACAACTCACACATGCAACTCTGAAATCACTAATTTCATACATTATCGGTTTTATTTATACATACACCACTGCTATAATATGTACTATTCTTATTTTTCGTATGTTTATGTATATTGCTTTAATAGCAGAAAACCAAATGCACATTCCATTCTTAGAGATAGAATAAATCTCTCTAGTTCTATACTTACATCGGTAACAAAGTTGTCTCGCATCTCCACTTCATCGCATAGTCTCACATGTGAAGCAGGAATTAGCGCATATATTAGGAAGCACACACCCCTCCCGTACCGACGCCTATGAAGCGCACGGAAAGTGGCGAACTGTAGTCATCAATTAATGCAGCTTAACTAACTTACTTTTAAATTCATTCAAAGTTCCCGTATTCTTAATTTCCGGATTTAATTTATTATAAAGATATGAAGACGTTGTTTTGAAAATAAAACAGTGACCTGGTCGACCACCACATTAATGTAAAAAATAGAAACGCGGTGTTAAATTTTATGGACAACAATCCGAAAACTACATCCCGTTATATGGTAGAACAAGTAGGACTGGATTGTGTACCTACAACGGTACGCAATTTTTTAAAGAAAAATGATGTACATTGCAGGCCTCAGCAACTGTTATATTTTATAAATGAAAATTTAAACCGTAACTGGAATACAGTCATCTTTGCGGATGAAAAAGTTTTTTCTACCTCACAGAAGACACGAACATTTGTATGCACTCGTTATAACACAAAAAATGTTGTTCCTATTCGACGTAGTAGTCCAATAAGGCTAACATACTGGGGATGGATGTCTTTCATACCTATGAATACTAACTAGAACGAATGCGTATTGCACTGGGTTTTCCGGATCCTTATCCTGCTTCCTCCAGTTCGATCGGGTTGATGATCTTCGTGGGGTTCTCGGTGTTTGGTTCTCGGAGTCTTCTTCCTGGATTCCCTCCTCGGTTACTAAAACAGAAAAATATAAGTTAGTAAGGTGTTAGTACACGCTATGGTGATACCTATGCCAGCCTACTCAGGTGATCGTAGGTGATCCCGAAGGGGTTCTTCGGGTGGTGGCGTTCTTCATTGCGGGATTCTCGGTAGTTAGCGTCTTCCGAAAGAAGTTTTTGTTGAGCCGTCCCAGGAATTCCTGCAGCCGCTCAGTCTCCCTCAGGTATGTCAGTGTAGCCAGCGAGGTGCGTTGGGGTACGTGTAGTACTAATCGCAAGCAGCGATTCTGTACAGTCGCGAGGGAAGTAATGTGTGTGGGTGCCACCGTGACCCAGACGGGACTGGCGTATGTGAGGATCGGGCGTATGTGTGTCTTATACAGCATGATGCCCGTTTTAGGGTTGAGGTGGGAATTTGTAAGGATGGGGTACAACTGTCGGGCTGCACCTAATGCCCTGTTTCGAGCTCTTCTGAGATGCTTTGTGAAATTCAGCCTCTCATCTAGGAATCATTCCGAGATACTCGATCTTGCTGTCCCAATCGATCTCCGTCGCTCTGACTTTGATCTTGGGGAGCGGAGAAACCATTGGAAAAAACATCCCGAGATACCCAAATTGATTTGGAACAAACATTCAAGACGGCGACTTTTGAAGTTCTACTTGTATCAACTTTCTTAAATTAATGGGGCACTATTGCATTTTCAGGTTACCGAATAGAATTTTCTATTATCTTTTCAACGATGTAAGATAACGTATGATTGAATAAGAAAGATCGGTAAAATTAATTGTTTTCACATTTTAATCAATTTGAACCAAACAAAATCAAGTGAAATTTATTTTATGTATGTATTTTTCTATGTAATTCCTATAATATTGCGATATTACTTTTGTGTGTACTTAATGTCCAGGGGGTAAGTATGTAGCTATGATAAACAATAATAACAAAGTTTATTACAATCTGTCCAAAAAGCAGGCACTCAAGCTAAAGTTATCTGCAGTTATTTGTATTACAAACTTTAAAAATCACGGCGAATTTTCCAATTACTCAAACCTACGATATTATTTGCACATATATGTGTTATAAAAATGCTCATCTTGCTGCCCAAAAGATTTCAAAAAGTTTAAAAGACTATATAAGAATATGCTGCGGTATGAATGCTTAAGAAAACCCATTAAAAGTAAGGAAAACAATTTATTAGTGGAAGATCATAAAAACGATGAGTTAATAGCGATAATTGATGTCGTGGCTAATCCATGCATTTCAACCCGAGAAATAGGAGCACAAGTTGATGTATCTAAATCAAAAGCATCACGAATTTTAAGAAAATACAAGTTGTGTATTGCCAAAACTTTACGGCCAAAGCGTTATAGTCGCAGGGTAGCATTTTGTAGGTGGTTTATCTGTAAGAGTACTGGAAATAATAGTTTTAAGACTCGACTATTATGGGTAGATGAGTCTTGCTTTGCTAATTTTGATTTGGATTTATTATATTTTGGATAATTGGACCTGTTATGTTCAATGGAACTTTAACCGCTCAACGTTATTTATATTCTCCAAATATCCTTAGAAGATCTCATAGATGAATTACCTTTGGCAGACAGGGCTAGGTTATGGTCTGTTAGGTACCCTAAAAAATCCAATGTAGTGTCTAATTAACTTAAGAGACTTGATACGAGTACTTCAAAAGCCTCCATCTTAGATTTTTGTTCAACACCAATTTTAAATTGGTCTTATCGAAGACAGCCACTTTCATTTAAAACTTTCATATTTGACATGTACATTTTTAAAAATAATTTCTGATGGTTTCGACATTTTGCACTTTTTCAATTAGATTTTAAATCAGCACATAAATCTGTAAAATATTGATCATTTAATCAAATCTACTTCTTCAATTGTAAGAAAGTTATCTATCACGAAATATTGTTATTTGTGTAAAAAGATTCATACTGATGAGCTACAGTACTAAAGAAAACAACAAAGATGCATTACGCAATACTTTAATTATTTAATTAGCATTTAAGATTTCCGGTTAAACAAATTTAGGGCAGGAGAAGCCGGATTATTTAGAAAAGAGCTGGAAATGATTAGAAAATCAGCTTAATAGTGATGGTACTCTGCCAGACAGGAGCTTCATGGGAAAGGACCTTGGTAGATTGGAAAACTTAAGTGTAAAAGAAGGCTCGCAAAATTAAAGCTGCTGAGCTTCGAACAGGTGGTGGTCCTTGCAGTGAGAAACTACTAAACGAGCAAGAAGAACGCTTGCTTGATTTAGTTGAGGGGGACAATATTCCCGAAGGAAGCACTGTGAACGAAAGAAGGAAAATCCGTTCCCAAAAGATATAGAAGTGGAAGATACCAGAGTTGACAGGGAATATTATTACAGAAGACGAATGAGAAACACCTGAATCAACAAGAAAAGAAGAAGCTTTAAAAGAAATCACTGTTGAATTAATAGGTAATAAAACCTGCCCTGAATCGAATCGTAGCTGCTATCTGTGCGTTTAATAATAAACTAATATAGTATACTTTTTATTTGTCATAAAATTATTACAATGATATAATTATTTTTCTGTTCCTATTTGTGTCATGGTTTATGTTATATAAAATAGCACAAGAATAAATTATTTTTCCAGCTTTAACTGTGTCATAATGTAATACTCAAGGCGTCTAAATATCGCTTTAAAGACTCCCATGCACTTTTAAATACTATTTCTAGCAGAAATGTGAATAGTATTAAATCTTGTCTCGGGAGTACCTTCTTCTGCATCATGTATTGGTGTATGTATCTACAGATATCTACATCACCTAAATATTTACAAAATTTATTATGGGATAGATAATTTTAAAGTAATAACGGAAAAAAACATTTTCAAAAAGTCTTAACTCGCTACCTACATTTATTATCATTTCTATTTCTATCAAAATGGTTTCTAAAATATGTTTGTATTGACACCATGCAGATAGCAATATTATGCACCGGTTTTGGAAATCTTGCATCCAAACCTATTATTTTCAAGTCGGAATCGCATATACATACATTAATAGAGTGTCTACCTGTTCCTTTACCTTTCGGTAACCGCATTTTTTAAAAAATCTTTTTTTAGTTCTCCGTAAATCCTTATTGCCAGTATTTGAGGTTGGTTCATGGGAGATAGAAGATCTTTATCTTTATCTTTACAGGGCGTTTCCTGCTTTGAATTATGTATTTTATCTTGCGTTTCTTTAACTTCCTCCTTCTCTTAAATCATTGACAAATTTAGAAAACTAGTCATTACGATACAAAAAGGAAAGACAGTGTTAACGATAGGATAACGATAAATGCAACGATTTGGTCATCAACATTTGCTTATAGAATGCGCATGTCGATATATTTAAGTAACAACTCCTTAACAAGTCGTTAAAATTTCATAGAATCACTCTTAGTTGAGAAACAAAACTAATTGTAACTAGAGATACTTGTCTCTGTATTAGGTAGAAAACTTTTCAGATTACCCTCGTATATGAGATGTTGATGAACTTGTTCGGAATTTATCTTATTGCTTCATTAGTAATTTTTAATATTTCACAACGCATCATTCATAATTCGTTATTTATTATCCAAGGCTTACAATGTATATGGCGACAATTAATCTAGAAAATACGTTTGTAATATGATGCAAATTTTTATCACAGAAGGAGATAATAATAAACAATAATTAAATACAGGGTTGCGATAGATAAGATATAAGTAACATAATTTTGGACTGGGTTAGGGGTCCACTTAGATAAGGATTTAGAACGGGAAACATGTCACAAATTGATGTAAGCAGATTTCAATATCATGCTACGTAATATATAGATTAAATACTGTTGTTAGTAATGAAGGTGTAATGTCATATTATTATTCGTCATTCCAATATACACTAAAATATTGTTCTGGGATGCTTCTTGTTCCGTTACAAAGACAAAAATTGGCTAAAAACTCCCTGATTATCCCAAAAATAGTCACCATCAATTTCCCGACCGATATAATACTCTTCACCATTTTCGCAGCCAGTTCACCTTTCGCACTCCGCTGGTGCCGACTCTACTTTGGCTTTAGAGGTGTACTAGTGTGTCAAAGCTCCATCCACGGTTACTAATCGACACCAAAACTTCGACTTATTTCGCTGAAACTGTTAGTTAAGCCGGTACGACCACGTTTAAATTCAGCTGTCCAAAATTTTGTTGTGTGTTAATTTGCGTTATTTCCGTTCAAATGCAAAAGTTTAATGAAGGCTCGGTACTGGATATGTTCCATTTTTAGCATCGATTAACATGAACGACTGTTAAATAGTAACTGAGCGTCTGAGATGGCTGAAATTTTGAAAAGTATCTTTCAGAGGACGCGCAACTACGGGAGTAATTCAGTAATTAACGAAAAAAATTGCTGTAGCTCAAAAACGGTTTATTTAATCAATACAATACCTTCAGGACGTCAAGTTGGCACCCTTGCGATGATATTTGATTTGAGTGCATTTTGTAAACATTATCTCTAATTACTCAGTTAGCGATGGCGAGTCCGCTCGAGCATTGCACTACGGAAGAACAACGTGCAGTGATTAGGTTTTTAGTCGCAGATGGTATCAAAAGGAATAAAATCCACTGATGAATGTTGAAAATGGGAAGAAATCGTTTGAACAGTTCGAACGTTTACAAATGGCTAGAACAGTTTAAAAGTGGCCGTGTCTGACGAACAACGAAGTGTGAATGTCGCATTGACGCATTAATTCGAAACAATAGGCGTACTACTGTTGAATTGATAGCTGTAAATGTGCACGCGAACAGTGGCAATGAACTGTCCATAGCATTATCCAAAATAAGCTGCAGTATAGGAAAACCTGTGCGAGATGGGTTACGGCACACTTAACTCAAGGTACACTTCAAAAACGGACCACGTTTGGATCGTAAACAAGTGGCTTCGACACCAACCCAAAGAATTTTAAGCCAGAAGCACAGAAACGATGGGACAAGTATATAGTGTTCCTGGGGACTACGATTGATTAAATAAACCGTTTTTGAGTTTTAGCAATTTGTCCCGTTAATTATTGAATTATCCTCACATATTACCAGAATATTTTTGTCGTGTAACGCCGTTTTCATGTTGAGGCTTGGAATTTTTCAGACTACGCTCGTGTTCGATGGTTCCTGAAAAGTTTCAACTGGTATTTCGCTTCGTTCAACTAATGGTCGGGCCTACAGATGTTTTTTTTTTAGTATAACTGCAATATTTCGCACATATCACATTGTTCGAACCACCGAACTCCAAAAATGTATGGGCAACTTTTGCTGGATATAACAAAGTATATCGAAGAATACTTTGGCGCAGTGACGTAAGCCAACGACATGAACGTCCGAGATAACAACTGTGACATATTGTCACATATTGACCCACTGTAAATATATAGTTAATATAAATGTTGGTACCTACCTTGCGTGCCATGTTCGAACGTTTCTAGATTAACGCTTCTAAACTATTCAATTGAAGTTTAGAGGGATCTTCGTTGCAATCTTTGGAACGCTTTCTTTGCCACTTCTATGGTTTCTTCTTGGCCTTAAAATGTGCACCTCAACACCGTCCTACTTAGTTCAGATGAATTTCCTGAGCCTGACATACTCTTTCCTTGGTACATGGAATCTTTTTGGGTGATCATCTGCATCCTACCCAGATGGAGTTCTCGAACCACCTACACTTCTTCCTTTCGCTCCATATAATGCAGACTAGAGGTGATGTTTATGGTGTGATGTGGCCATCCTCTAACGTTTCAACGTTTCATGCTTCGGATTGAAGACAACATCCTCTCCAGCGATTGCTGGATTAAACTCGTTTCTTCGAAATGGTACATGATGCAGAAAATAGTTGCTTATCAAGCTCTTGCTTTGTAGTACCTATTTCGCATATTATTTATAATTTTGCTTTTAATCAGAATGTTTCTACAAGTTAACTAATTCCAGATGACTCGTAGCACCCTTCAAATAAATTTTACAATTACGACCGTCCGGCAGAGCAATCGAACGTTTCTAGATTAACGTTACCTTTTCGATAACGCACAGCTACAGTTGGTTGTCTCATCTTTCTAATGCGTCTTATTACTAGTACTTCTATTAAGGCGACAATAAAAAACATCATTGTGTATACTAAACCAGATTCGATGCTACTTGTGACGTATTTGTATTTAGGTTCATGAAGAGCATCGACAGATCGATGAGCGAGGGAGTGAGTAGATAGATGTAAGTGGATGATCCTATCTTTGGAACAAGTACAACTTAACATTTCGATAATATGTTGTTTATCTTCATCGGAAGTTAAATTAGAGTATAGTTGTGTAGGAACAAAGTCAATAAAATCATATACACATTAAAAATATTAAAGTTATCTAACTTACTTATCGCAGTATCCTTGGGTTTGTAATTGTATTTTTAGATTCCGATTGAATGTGAACTCTCATGAATACAAAACCAAAATATTCGGAGATAATCATTATTGCTTCGCATGCAATTAATATGCGAGAATTGCCACAATTAGTCATAAATCTTTTCATGATGGATGCATTTATATCGTTTTTATCGCAAGAAAAACGCTTTTTATAGAGCTTGAACAGTCAAAGAAACACTGACCTTATAAAACGGAGAATATAAATATCATTGTGGTTAGCTAATGTATTATATAGCACTTAATTATTGGGTCATTGCACAGAAAGCTGAAAAAAATAAATTGAACGTGGTAATAAATCTCCATGTGTGCATATCGTTTTTAGTATGAGGATCATTTACGGTAATATTAAATTTAAAATCTCTTAAGAGACATACACGAACTCTATTTCTCTGGTCTTCGATATATATATGTATATTAATTATAGTTAAACAGGTTTTGGCAATTTTATAGGAGTTGGATTTAACACCATTTTAACTCTTTTCCGGTGTTCTTTAGCGACGATCTGTTGTAGGAGCCTTTTGTATTCCTAAATGGATGAAGCATGAAGATAACTTCACGGCTGAAGTTATCTTCATGCTTCCCACCCACATGTGGTGGGTCCATCAATCCCACAGCAGTGGGAATGAATTTCTTTTGTTGTATCGGATATAATTCTCTCAATAAAAAGCATACAATTTCGTAATAGGCTAAAGTACCTCCGTTACGTGTAGATGCAGCCATAGTAATGCTAATTTATTCGCCCTAGTAGAGGAAAAAGAAGCCTGTGATACACTAGAATTACGACTAGGACCAATATATATCATTCCGTTAAAAAGAGTTCTTCCCTTTTTAGTATGACTTTCTCTTTGCTATCACTAAGGAAATAACTTAAGACCCCAATGGTATACGCATTTTGAACCTTACATTCTTCATTCTGTACACGAATGATGATTTTAGAGACCTAATAGATAACCAAGTAACATTCCCCACGTGCTAATCATGAGAACTTAGGCAAATGCTTACGTATGAACGCTATATTTTTTTAATTATCAACTCCAATAAATGTGAAGCTATTAGAAAGAATTATTAGTATCCACAACTTCTCTTATTTAAGTGCATTGTGTAGATTTGCTTATATTGCCTATATACAGGACTAGACTCTAGAAATGTATTGTACACGTGAGAATAGTGTAAAAGAAGCTCATATGTTCTTATCTAGTATTTATTTGTTTTTACAACTTGCAGTGTATACAGGTAATTCGAGGCCTTCTTGGAAACTCGGAAACACCTGGTTAGCAAAGATGCAACTGTTACAATTTGAGCGTTCGTAAACTGAACCTGGTTGAATGACACATGTTCGGAAATACACTTTTGATTGTACAGATTTCTATGGGTTAGTAACCAGGTTGCTCTTTTTGTGACCCTACTGAATAGCAGAGTAAAAAGTAAACATAACCTTAATTAAGCCATTTACTTTCATTCACAAACGGGAAAAGTAAACAATATTATTTTTCTGCCTTGGTGGTCGATTGATTACTTATCATTTATTGCCTTTCGATCGTTATTTATGGAAAATAATCGCAATAAATATGGTTTGATATGGAATAATAGCAACTTGGGAACAATGGAACAATAAATTTCAAAATATCAAAAGGCAGTGCAAATAAATTATTAGTAATGGTGCAAGAGCAAGCAGGGAAAGTTTTGTGTGGCCACATTTTTAACTAATGGACACATTATTTAATTTCTTTATCAGTTTGCAGGACTTCAGAAGATATTGTTTTATAGCAAAGCATATTTGTACAGTTGCTACATGTATACATGTAACAATTAGCAAATTAGTAATTGTTTAGAATCCTATTGTACCTACCCGATCGATAACAGACAATCTCATCAAGCCCTACAGGATGAAGTGTCTTTGGAATCCATACATCATTAAAGGATATTCAGACATGAATAATATTTAGTTATTGCCTACCTATATGATTCCTTTAAGACTAAACGTGTTCCGGGTTCGGACCGTGACATATCGTGTTTTGTTAAACGAAAACTCGACGTTTCGCCTACGTTCGTTCAGGAGAAGGGAAATGTGGTAGGCAACAGTTAGCACGGTAACTCAATGTGTAAACCACGCCAGAGGCGAAACTAACTGAGCGGGAAGCAGTTGATCACGGTAACTCAGCATGTGAACCATGCCAGAGGCTAAAATTAGCTATGGCGATACGAGGGGAACAGCACGCTTTTATGCCAGCGGTGTGCGGGGCCTGTCGCTGATTGGTTGGGAGTGAGGGTCACGGTTGGGCGGGGATGGGTCGTTACGGATGACGGGTTTCCATAAGTTTGCGTGTAACGGGAATCCCTATTGACATTCTTGGCTACTTTAAGGATCTCTAATTTTTCGATTATAATAGTGGGAAGAATTACAAAGCGATGAAGTCGCACTGAACAATATCTGGTGGCCAGTGTTTAGATGATGTCCAGCAATAGCCGAATTCAAGGGAGGCGTATTCTAACGCAACGTTTGTGCCTGTCAAGCGTCCTGTTTCGTCGGTATACACCAAACCACACGAACAAGGGATTCTATAAACACCTTTACTCGGTAAGGGGGGAAATTTGTCTTTGGGAGATGGAAGGATTTCTGAAACCTTTGAAAGGGGTTTGCAGATCGTTTTGATGTTTTGTTTCTTCAAAATTTTATCTTATACAGAGATACAGAGAAGATAGATTAGTAGTAGTCTTATCGTTTGTTAATTTAATAGTTGGATGAAGATGTTGATGACTCTATTAATATACCTGTTATGAAAACCATTGTTGAGTAGGGTATTTCGTACGTGATTCAGCTCTATGGGAAGATTGTTGGGTTCAGAATCACCGCTCGGTGAACCGAGGAGTTGATAACTGGGAATCTTTGTGGAACAGTGTGTGCGGGTGACCTGATAAAACTTATTTAACGTCTTTGAACGTCTTTAATATTATCTTTAGTAGCAGAAACCTTTGAAACAGCATTGTCATCATTTTCTTCTTCAGTTGAGAATATTCCATTCTGAGTTTAGATTGTTTCAATTTATTCATCTTCAGCATAAGAAATTATTGACGTCATTTGAGTTTCAGTAAGCTTCTTCTGTTCTTATTATTTTAATCAAAACGCAGCTTGTATTTTGAGGGCCTATCTTGCTATTATATTTTTCTTCATATTTGGTTTCATTATTTCAAAAGCTTTCATCATTAAGGAAGGAAAACTAGTCTTTGGCAGAACTCCTCGATTGTGAGCTAGCTCCCATATCTTTTTCGGGGTCCGAAAAAAAGAAATACCTGGAAATGTGCAAACGTGTGTGGTAAAAACTTGAAAAGTATATTATTCTCTTCACATAACTGAATTGTTTTAAAGCTCATACGGCTTGCTAGATTGTCACCTATTACTATTTTTATACCTTCCTTTCTTCGCAAATATGTCAAACCTACTCAGCAGAACCAGTCGCAAATATATCTCCATCAAACCATCCACTCTACGATCGTTCATAGCTTGTATCCATTTTGGTAAAGGTTCTTAGTTTTGTAAACTCCATAGATGCAACATCAGCTGTAGTAGAAAACATAGCAGATGTGGAAGCATTAGAGCTATTTAGAATTTGCGATGGATGTTTACAGCCTTTTCTGATAATCACTTGATTGCCAAGGTTCTGTTAAATTTATTTCATCGTAATTAACAATGTTTGGTGGTGGAATATTTCCCATGTCTATTGTCAAATTATCAAAATATCCATTTATAATTTCTGCATTGACATCAGCTCTACTTCGTGTTAGATTTTTTGACAATCTGGGTGATAATTCTTTTTTGCGCTTCAAAAAATTATTCGTTCAATTAAGTCAATGTAAAGTTTCTTTGAAAACTTTTATAGTTGCACCTTTGTGATTTAAGAAACGTTGGACGAACAGACGCAAGTGACGCAGAGGTTTCAACAAACTGTGCGAGACCGGAATGCTTCCCAGTGCTAAAATAACATTTGAGCGAGCTAATTGACAAGGTTTAGAAGAAGTAGATACTCTGAATTTAGTAGAAGAAGATGCAAAGAACGAAAGCGTGAAACGCATAAGATTTAATTACAGTAAATAGCAAGAATAGTCATCATCCTTAGATCTGTGATTCGATTGCCGATGGTGCAGATCTCCACTGGATCGTTTTGATAATGGATCGGCTTTAGTGTACAACATTATTATAGGCGATGAAACAGGGCTGGACTGCTGTGATCCAGAAAGGAAGCAACAGTCGACAATTTAGATGTCTGAAAACGAATCGGCTGCAATAGAAGCTGTTCGTGAGAAAGGCCGAAACAAGAAAATGGTCGTCACATTTTTTGGATGTTTCCACTATAATTTGGTGTTAAGTGGTACACTACAGCTTGCTTGACTTGAGTTACCCAAAATCTTTCCGAAAACGTCGAAGAACAAGGGCCATCGTACACCAAGATAAAACTCGGGCACGTACTGCTGAACGATTGAGTATTTGAATGCTGAAAATCTAGCACCTAATAATTTCTCTTTATTTCCCAGTATAAAAAATTAAACAAATATAATCTAAGTTGGGAAGATTGGAAAAAAAATATTTTGAAGATTGTTTTTCAGAACTGGAAAAAAGCAGTGACTAAGAAATTATAAATATGTTTTGTCAATAAATTGAGTGTTACTTTACTAGGCTCAGCGGGAAGGGAACAGCCCTTCGTATTAATGCTTTATTTATACATTTTTAAAAAATGTGTTTTAACGTGATGTAATAATTACGAGGGGAGTTCAATAATTACTTGGCATCAGTATCGTCGCTACTAGAATTGAAATAACTCTAACTATTTTTTGTAAAAGTAACCTCTGACACGAGTTCTGTCAAGTTTTCAAATAGATACGTCAGTGAGTTTGTGAATGACAGCCATTTAAAGTAAACAACAATGGAAAAATCACACCTTCATTATCGACCGTAAAATACTGGAGCGCTGAATTTAGACGCGGTCGTACGAGCACTATTGATGCAGAGCGTCCAAATGAGGTCACCACATCCATTCATGATATGGTAATTCATTACCATATCGGAGATTGAAAGTGCGTGAGAATGGAAAGGCGGTGTGTATCTCAATTGATTGGGTTCATTGTAACGACTCATTTGAATGTAAGGAACATGGGTTACGCGATTGACTATAAACACGCACTTCAAAACAATGTTTGGGAGGTTACAGCGCAATCCAAATGATTTTAGGCCTCGATTTATAACTGCTTCTGAAACATGGACTCATGACAGCACACCAGAGACCAAAGAACGGTTTTTCGTGACTAGCTGGCGCTAAAGAAAGCCAAAGCCACTTTATCGGCAAAAAAATCATGGCCACAGTGTTTTGGGATGTATGCGACGCGTTTGGCTGTGTCATCGCCATGGTGAAATTCCATGAGTTAGTATACGCATTGTCTTCGCATCCACCATATTTGTCAGATTTAGCCCCTAGCGATTATTTCTTATTTCTGAATATGAGAAAATGGCTCGACGGAAAAAGATTTGGCTCAAACAATGAAGTGATTGCAGATACAAACACCTATTTTGCAGGGTTGAAGAAATCGCGTTTTTAGATAGGTTACAGCACAGAAAGGTAGAATAAGTGTATCGACTTCAAGGGAGACTATGTTGAAAAATAAAATGGATTTTACACAAATGTTTTTTCTTGCCAAAGCTAGATATTTACCGATTAAGGTTTAAAGTATTTATGTATTTCGTTCGAATTTCGTATTTCCGTACTAAAATTAAGTACCTACGTAAAACTTGTTTTATAATGATGTTACAACGTTGTGCAAGATACTACGTAGATTGCACATAGATATAATCATAAATATTTCGTTTATATCTTCAGATATCACTCGTAAATACTGTCAACGTGAACAAAAGCCAATTAAAATTACTTAAATAATATATTACTAAAAATATGTGCGTGTGGCATGATTAAGCACGGCTAATGACGTATACAACCAAACCTCCGTACCATGTGATTTCTCTCAGCGACTTACGACAAAATTACGCAGTGGACGAGCCCCTCTACAAATCGTACCATTTGTTGTTTTCGTTTCAGCGATTGGTTAGCCGTTGGCAAGTCCTTGATATTTCACCTTGCAAATGCGCAAAAATACATATTTGCAAATCGCTTTTCTTTTCACGACTCGTTTTAATTTCCAAACAACTTTTTTGTTTACTTTAAAGTTCGATCAGTAGAACTGTTTACCGTAGTTTGAATGTTTTAGCAGTAAGAAGAGTGGGGAAACAGGTAAGAAACTTGAAATGAGCAAGGCTACATAGGGGAGGGTGGGACAAAGGGAATACAATCAGCAATGTATGTTTTTAATTTTTATTATGCCCCAAAGTCTATTCTTCTATGTTATAATTAATTAGATGTTCGCAAAAAAAATAAGTACATCCTGCCAGAATTAAGAAAAATCTTCAAAAGTACCAGTTTGCTACTGGATCTTTTTTCATATTTGTACTTATTATTATAAAAAATGCAGCAATCTCGAAGTCTGCCTTCCATACATTTGTGATCTGCACAATCCCCTTAATACAGTGACGATGAAATCGCATCACTAGCTCCCTAACTATTACAGCGGACTTTGTGTTGATAATAATCAAAAATTGGTTCTTAAGGTAGCTGCTTTGAACATCAATCTATACAATAGCGTTAAATAATATGTTAGTAAATCAACAATAACAGAATTTATGCTAAAGTAAGCAGGTTTTATCGTGACCTTGCCAGCATGTGACATGCTTGGAGCAGGAATCACTTCTACATTGCCAAAAAGCCAAATTTTCAAGGTATTTTATTCATAGGTGTAGTAATGTTAAATTGAAATAACAATCTTTCATTTTAATTGCAAATTATTTCCTCATTTTTAAATTGCAGAATAGTAGAATTGAGACAAAAAGAATTTGATGCAAAGTTTTTCTCGGTAAATTACAGTAAAATTAAATTATAATTCTTTGGTTTTTGTTTGTTTTGATTTCTAAAGTTTCTTTCTTGTTAGTAGCGGTGATGAAATTGCAACACTATTGATATGGATTTAGCTTTTGGATTTAGATTATGGATATGGTGTTTAGCACTGGCGTCCTTTTTGCGCATCATTTCGATCCGTTTTAATCCTCGCTTATCCCGTTTGTTATCTACACGCGTGTATGGGTCATCTATATTTATATTCTTTAATTGTTCCGATTTACCACTCTATTTCAAGACAAGGATTACTTTATCTTGACACTTTAGTATATATGTTTTATATTTAGTATACAGGATGTCTCACCCAGAACTGCATCGATCTATATACGACAGACTATATATTAGAAAATTCTAAAAACCTGCCAGCACACTTAAGCCGACATGTGCTATTGAACTAAAATATTTTTAGTAATTTGACAAATCTGGATATACCGGAAATTACTGGAAACTTTTATTTTAAATGGAACATCCTATATGTCATTACATTTTTGAATTCAATTTTAAGGTATATTTTTTATGTCGATATTTCTAACCATATTTGAAATATACAGATGGACGAGTACATGTGAATTTTTATAACTGAGAAAGCGTTTAACTTGGATAATTGAAATTTTGCAGAACTGTTTACCGCATAGGGTAGTATTACAATACGAATAAATTTTAAAAAAATATTATACAGGGTGCCCGACAATTATGCTTAAACTTTCAAATCGAGAAAGTGTCGAAACTTATTTTTTTTTAATACAACTACCTATTTTTCTCATTCTTATCTAATTGATCTTTCAAAAAATATGTATCCATTACATTTGTATATATATATATATATATATTGGCTGTTGCTTTTATTGTTGAAGTGAATTTCGCATAGTGAACATTTTTCTGAGAATACGTAATGCTAAAGAAAAATTTTCTTTTTTATTCATTGAGATTTTTCCAAAGTTAACGTACATGGCTTTTATGTTCGTTTGTGCAATGATTTCAAAAGCACTGTAATTTATTTTACTATTCTTTAGTATTCACATTAACTTAACATTGCATTTTTTTTTAATTTATGTGTTAAACTTGCTT
This sequence comes from Oryctes borbonicus, assembly GCA_902654985.2. Taxonomy (NCBI): domain Eukaryota; kingdom Metazoa; phylum Arthropoda; class Insecta; order Coleoptera; family Scarabaeidae; genus Oryctes; species Oryctes borbonicus. The sequence continues at coordinate 152,252 of LR736927.1, read as the reverse complement.
ACGGTTAGTTATTTTGTTCACTTATTTCCAGTAATGACATTGGCTTACGTTGGTAATTGGTTCCTAAGCTTAATCTTTCCAAAGTCAATTGCCCACATTCTTTTTAGTCTACAGTTCTATATATGCTGCCGAATGGAAAATTTTAGCTCCTCAGAAATTTCACTTTTAAATTTTTTAATCTTTAGAGAGAGTAGAAAATACTGGAGATTTAAAAAAAGGTTTGAATTGTTCACACACGTAGTTCATAAAGCGCTTTAATCGAATGGATCAAAATCCCAACCAAATCGATTTCTTTTATCTCCACATTTATTCTGATGTACTAATTTTTCAGTACAGCAGAATAAAATAAATCGTTAACATGATGTTTCATGTGGATTTCAAGGTAGATTTTACGCCAGTTTCATATACACTACTAACTTTGAAATTAGAAAGTGGCGTAAATGGAGGAAATATACTTATTTTTAAGATTAAAAACATTTAGCGAGGGAGATTAGTCATTACCACGCCTGCATTATCAATATTTGATGAGGGTGCATGAAATTAAGGGTTGCCATGACATAGAAACTATTATTCCCACGGAAAAAAGCTTGTATTATTCAGTGTTGTATAAAGTACCTGCGTGTATAGTTATATCTGTCAATATTTAGCAGATAATTTAATAATAATAAATATGCTACAATATTATGAAGTTATAAATAATTTGTGCTAATAAAACGATTAACGGAATTTCTTGGAGCACTGTAAATTATAGTTTGTGCGCTGCTTTGCATGTCCACTATCGTAAATTCTACTGTAGGTGAGTTGTGTTTCTTTTATATTCCCCCCAAATACGATACTACCGTTAAAACGATGCCATGTGAGAAGGAACTTGTTTGCCAAATGCAAACGATTGAGGTGAATGTCTGCCGTCTATATTAGAAATTTGCGCATACGACTGTAGAAAAAAAGACTTTTATAGATGTTAAGGTTATATGTGAATTTTAAGCTATTGTTGTTATTTATTAGTGACTTGTGTCACACAAGAAGTGAATACGACGTCTATGATTTGGTGTTATTGTGTGGAATTATCATGTATCTGTGTGACTAGTAATTCTAATAAGCTGAGAGAATTGGAGGCAAAGTTACCAGTGACAACTCCATTGTTTGTAATTCAAAACATTTCTCTAACTTAAAGTATCATTGTTACAATTCTATTATACTCTTTCATAACAACTCACTCCATTATGATTTTGATCAACTGTAATGACAAAATTATGGTGTAAATTCATTAAATTTGAAGCAATATATTTTTCGAAGAGACATTTTTGTATCGCTTCTCTCACCTTTGGTTTTCAAGTAATGTCGTCATTGGCAATTTTTTTAAATGACAAGTTCTGATTTTTTATTTTGATAGATGTACCAACTTTTGAATACCTCACATAACAACATTTTGGAATAAAATGTGCAAAACACGACTTTCATTAATAACAAAAAGCAAAGATAGATGTTATTCAAGAAATAAAATCGTTATCTTTAAATTAAATGTTCGGAATGTTATCCATCTGTTCATAAATTTTATTACTGACAAAGTCTAGCATAGAAATTTTAATTCTTGTTGAATCGGCGATGAAACCAAAACCCAGCAAGAAGTGTGCAATTTGTTTACTGCGAAATATTCAGATAGAAATATTACTCAATCAATAGTGAATAAAATCGTGACATAGAGAACCCTCTTGATAAAATGAATGAAGATGAGGGACTTGATATTCTGATAAGTGTGGATGAGAATCTAGATGGTATATCTCGATCAATTGCAGCGTACAATTAAGTTTTCCTGCGATTGATACTACGTGTATTAAAACAAGAAATGCGATCTTTACAAAAGACTATTGCAACTATTCAATTAAGATAACCCTGATCGTCTAATGGATGTGAAATAATGCAGGTCACCGATATCTGGATTTTTCGGGACTTGCACCTGCTTTTGTAGAAATTCTTTCAAGTGAAGACAAGCCTGACTTACCAAATGGCGGTATTTGGTTTCAACAAGATGGTGCCTCTCCGCACTTTGCATGTCCTATTCGAGGTTTTAAACAACTGCTTTCTTGGGAAGTGGATCAGTAAGCGAGCTCCACTATAATGGTCCCCTCAGCTCCTAAATCTTACGCTCACCCCTTGTTTTTTTTTATGGGGATATTTAAAATCAAAGATGTATGTTGATAGACCACAAAATCTAGATTTGAAAAATAGTATTAGAGATGAAATAAGTCGAACTAGTCCTGAGGTCATTCGCAATGACAAAATGAATGTATCAATGGATTTGCATATTGGCAAGAGTCCAGTGGATAGCATTTCGAACATTTGATTTAAAAGAAACAATTATTTAATTTATTGATTTTGTTTTTCACCTTTTAAATAACTTATTCCAGAAATTCGTTATGTGATGTATTAACATTTTGACGGTACCACTTAGACAATTAAATGATGTATCAAAATAAAAGAAAATCGGTAGTTATCATTTAAAAAATTGTCGATCACGTCATTACTTGAAAAACAGAAATAAATTAGAATTATAGTTCAATCCCACCTTTAATATTGTGTGGGATTTCCTGTCAGCGTCATCATATTCTAAAGCACATCCTGTACATACCAAAGATGCTGACGGGAATCCCACACATGGAACTACTTTCTTGTTGTTGTCTCATTGTGGAGCACAAGCATAAGAGCAAGAAATATTAGTAAGAATATCAATGTTAGTAAGGAACCTATGCACATAATTCTCCGTAAGCATAAATGCCATCCATACCACGTATGTGTCACTATATCAAGTCCCGTGGGAAACCTGACTAAAGAAGAACGGCATTTAATAGATGGTGGTAAGAGCAGTATCCGAGAGCCAAACTTGTCAAAAGGAATTGTTTACTGACGAGGCCAGGTTTCCCACCAGCAGTTTTCCGAATCGGAAGAACAGTCACGTATGCGCTTAGTAAAATTCGAGAGTGTCTTAATATTTTTTTGTTTATTTCATTGATAATAGAGATATTATTATTATTGATGACGTAGAAACATATATGGATAGGAGAATCTAATTAAAGATATCGTAATTACATAATTTGTCGAAATATTAACAAACATCTCTGTCTACCAGTTATGGTGGTACTCTAACTTTATTATTAATTTTATTAATTCTTTAGCTACCTAAGCCGTTAATCAGTCCTTGCGGTCCTCACAGATCGTGATGCTAGGGAACCTTGGTCGCAGTCGTCGAGCTGTTTGCAAATATTTTGACAATTAGTCGATGGGCTGTTACACAGGAAAAAACACCTGGCTCTGATGCTCCTGCTAAAAAAACTTACCAAAAAAGACTCTAATCCGGTACCGAAACCGGGGAAGAATCCTAGTCTTTCCACTAGCTATAGGACTATTTTGTTATTGGTACTATGGCGAATCATCAAACATCAATCGAAAATCACTGAGAGGGACACTTACAACATAAAAAACAATGGGATTCTCCCGATTCTGCAGTTTGGGTTCCGAGCAGCTCATTCTATCCTAAACCAGGTGACCATAGTGGTTACAGATATTGCCGAAGGCTTTAATAACGTCAGCACACTGCTATGCTTTTCGTGGATCAGAAAAACGCCTTTGATGAGGTGTGGCATAACGGCCCGTCTGTAAACTTATTCGCTTAAAATTCCCACCAGCCTTAATACATCTACCTTACAAAGAGAACTTACTCCGTTCTCCTCCATAACGGTGCTACAAAATGTGCAGAACCAGATCCCGAGTTATGAGAATTATTTTCGTAAATGGAAACTGAAGGCGAACTCGTTAAAATCATCTGTAACACTCTTTACTAAAGGACAAACCCAGCAAGAATCTCGAGATTCCTGAGAAAGGAACCACGCTCTAGGCGCTATGGTAGACAAGAGGCTCATGTATACACAAGCATTTCGTCGAATCCAACATCCAGAAAACCACGGCAGCAGCGAAGAAACTCTGCTATATACTTATCATCCGCAGCGTTTCCAAAGAAAATAAGTTGTTACTCCAGAAGGCCGTATTACGTCCCATGTTAACTTACGGCTGCTCTATACGAACCTGCATGATCAGGCGAACATAGAAATCGTCGTGGATCGCTAAAGGAGTTGCCGAAAAATTTTATACGGGCACTCTACTCCACGAAAATCCTCTCATCGTGGATATCATCCGAGCACGAAGAATGGCAGCCAAACACAAAATGTCGTATGCGAATTTAACCATCTGATTGGCTTGTCATCCCTGCTAATAGAAACTCTAGGATGACAAATAATAACTATGGTATTGATGGAATAATTCACGGCAAACGCAATAAAAGGAGAGAGAGCGCTACCAGCGTCGCCATCTCGTGTTTGGCAGTCATGTGAACTGCCCGAGGGATGGTTTGGGGAACAGTACCCGGTTTATGTCGCTGCTTCCTGAACGGCAGGCATGCGTTTCTTTGGCGCTAGAGGGCGCCAAGAAATGTCGAGTTTGTCGTTTTGAAAGTTGTGGTATTAACTGTGAGGCAACAGCGATAGAAGGTAGAGATATGAAAAGTACTCTCGAAACCACGCTGATGACGCCGGGTAGGCAGAAACATGTCCGTGTGTTAGTGTATTTTTCTCTCTCTCCTTTTATTGCGTTTGCCGTGAATTATTCCATCAATACCATGAGGAAGCTAAGCTATCTTAGCATTATTTTTTGGTTATTGTTTCTAGGCATTTTCTGATGTGTTCTGTTTATATGTAATGTACATCATTAATAATCGAAACAAAAAAGATATTTCAATCTCTTAATCCCTTTATTACATAGTGAAATGCCCGTGGTTAGGTGATAGTCTTACTTTCCTATTATTGGTATTAGTGCTAATGTTATTTTTTCTGTTCTTTTGTCCGCGGCACATTAACTACAAACAAAATTTCTATATACATATTGTATGTACCCGATCGAGTTGCCCATTTCCACATGATATAATTAGATTAGGGTTCTTAATTAAAATGACCCAAAATACATAAATAATTATTATTGGAGTGGTACTCATGTGGTTCTAACTATTTAATTTGTAATGTAAATATTTTTCTCTGAAACAATTCTCTTATTTTAGCTTAAGATTGAGACTTGTTTCTTGATTCATAAACCGTGGTTTCTTTAATTATTATTTTAAACATCTTTTCTTACTTTGATTATCTATTTACGCCTATCAACTATTACATCAACATTTGCAGATTTTACATCAGAAATTGAAACTGCTTGAATCCAGTTTTAATCAATTGAAAAATTCTTTGTACATAAGATAAATAATGTTAAATATTTTTGCAGAAAACTGTTTGAAATCATGCCTTATTGCACTGCGTAGTAACTATCGATATTTGCATGTATATAAATAGATTTTGCAAATCTTTGTCTCGTGATGAACGTGCAATATGCAGCAACTAGTGTTGATAACCTCGCAGTATTATAAAGCGTGCGTTAGTATGCTGTACTTTTAACCCCATTCCTATGTTTAATTTTAGATCTCTTTCTTTACTCTGAATGTACTTCCTAGGATTGCACAATCAGCAGCTTGCTGTACTTAATATTAGCTTATCTTATTCTGTGTACATATAATTTTTGTCTATGTATGTGTCACTAGTGTTTGGAAAATATTATTTACATTAAATACATATTTGCTCTATTGATGAATAAAAATTCCAGACATAATCAAATTTATTTATTTTAGTAATTTCATTATGTAAGTAATTATTGCCGACATAACAAAATGCAAAATCCTAAAATGTTTACAAACAAAACAAGTAAATACTATACTCTTGATTTCTGGGTTGGAATCGCGTCGTTCTCGTAGCTTCTGCCGACGTTTCGTCTACACTCTTATGGGATATTTTCAGGGGTGTTACTGTACACTGGTTGGAAACTATTCGGCCAGGGAGGGTTTATGTAGGACTTCTTTCGGGTGAATAGAGCGGGAAATCAGCTGAGATTTCCATCTATGATGTAAGAGGTAGCCATTGTCGCAATTTACATTGTTGGGACGTTGAAGATTATTGGAGATTTTTATAGAATCACAGATTTTTCTATTGTAATAGTGAAGGTTGCAAGTTTAATTGGATTTGGTGGCTAGTTTGTAGTTTGTACTCAGCCAGCACGGACACGGCTATAAGCAACCACCGCGTAACTTGCTCAGTAACACAAGTGCTGACCGATCGCTTTGTTTAATGGATCCAGTCGACCTCTATCTTCTGATGAGGTTCTGTACTCCCCAAAAGCCTTAACATCATTACTAACATAGAGTCCGCTCTTGTCGGTTTTGAATCTGAAACCGCCGATCCCATTCGTTTTGAAGCATTCAAAATCCTCGCAAGTGCCAAACCTCCGAAATCAATGCTCCGTAAGTCAGAAACCCTGGTTTTAAGAAACCTAAAATCCGACCCTAAGTTACTGTACTAAGAACCGATAAGGGAAATGCTGCGGTGATCCTGGACCGTAAATAGTATGATCAAATGTGTCTTTCCTTACCGCACAGCACTTATTAATTTCTTAAACGCGATTGTACTCTCCAAATTGGAACGCTCAATCATTGGCTGTATTAAAATGTCACCAATAACTACTGATACCCAGAGGTCACTTCTCCCTAGTGATTCTTCAGTCCCTAAGTTTCACAGTCTCCTTAAAATTCATAAAATCTCACGCTAGGCACAGCGATTCTTTCATCGAAAGTTCCCAACATTTCGTCAAACGACTGAAAGTGTTGACGGTAGATCCTAGCCAGCTTTAATGTCGAATTTTTATTCGGCAAAGTTTCCTGATGATCCGGCTGATTTAGTTCAAGCTTTCTTTTATCTATTTCCAGTTTCATGGTAAGTACTATGAGCAAGCCTCAGACGCAGCTATGGGATCTCTATCTCCTGTCGTCGCCAATATCTTTATGGAAGCATTCGAATAACAAGGCTTGTTATCTTATAATCTTAAGTTAATGTGTTGGTATAGGCACGTTGATGACATTTTTGTCATCTGGCATCATGGACACGAATCTTTAAACAATTTACTATCTTTGAATCTCCAACATGATTTCACCACGGAAGTTGAATCAGACGGTTGCCTTCCTTTTCTAGATGCTCTCATATACTGGCATCCTGACAGTGCGCTGGCACATTCCGTTTACCGAAAACGCGCGCACAAAGATTTTTCCGTATCTGAATCCAATTCGCTTCCTCAAGAACTGAACCACATCATCGAAACTTTGATTCGCAATAATTATTCTAGAAATATCATTAACCACTACATCAATGTTTCTCTACAGCAACTACACTCCTCTCACCCAATCCTAATTTCGGTAAGAGCATATTTACCCAACATTCCAGGCGTCACCGAACGCATCAGCAAGATCCTCTTCGGAGCAACATGAAAACCATCTTCAAACCCAATTTCAAATTCTCAGACTACTCTTTCATTAAAGACCGCGATCACCTGTAAGCTCTACTAGATTTGATGTTCATGTAATGGTGCGTACACCGGTGAAACAAAACGATCAGTCAGAACTCGTGTTACTAAGCACGAGTTTTGTACGCGGTTGTAGTAGCCGGGCCCGCGCTGGCTGAGTATAGACTGGAATCTGTCCACCAAATCCAATTTAACTCTACTCGCATTTTGTTTCGCAACCCTCACTATTGTAGCAGAAAAGTTCGCGAATCTCAATAATTTAAACCACGACGATGGCTAGCTCTTACATCATACGTGGAAATCCCAACTGGTTAAACCTCCAAACAACTACCACGGTTCGTTGACCCAAAACAAATCCTGTGTAAACCTCTCCGGAGCAAGTAGTCAGCGTGCAGTTACGGCCCTGAAGATGTCTCATAAGAATGTGGAAAAAACGTCGGCAGAAGCTATGACAGCGCCACGGTTTCAATCCAGAAACTAAGAGTAAATTTCCAAAATTGAATTTTCGCAATTTAGAATAGAAATGTGCATGGAAAAACTTTCTCGATAAATTTCTTAAGGCACTAACTAGCATGTATATAAGACAATCTAGTACTCCTGAGATGTTAATAAATGTTCAACAAAATACAAGGAATCGCATTCCAGTTTGTATGAAGGAAAATTGTGTTCACTTTGAATAAATGTTAATTTTGCCTGCATAAATTAAATGTTTTCAATTATTTTTAATACTTATTTAATAAGTATCTTTAGAAAAATAAAAATTCATAGTATTTTGTGGCGGCAGTTTTTTAGCAAAAAACTTATCACTACAGCTTTATAGTAATTTACTAAATAACAACACATTTTAGGTATAGGGAAATGAAAAAAATTCCGGAAGTTTCTCTATCATATTCTGGAAAACTATACAGGATGCTCCATTTCAAGAAATTGAGATAACTTGAACTAAACATAGCAATGATTTCGATGGCTATCTAGACGTTAATAAGAAAAATCGATGTATTGCCGGAAACTCTAAGGAATGCTCATTCGAATAAAATTCGAATCACTGCTCTAGCGTGTAAAGCGTTTGAGATAGTGGCCGTTAAAAAAACAGTGCAATTTCGCAAAAAAATTTCAATTATCTAAAAAACTAAGATGAGTATAAGAAATATTGAGACCTAACCTAAAACTTTTATTATAAATTGATCAAGGAAGGAACTACTGCCACCCATGCACTAGGTGGACGCGTCGTGGACAAAAAACAAATGCAAAAAGCGACTGTAACCTTGACATCACCAACTGCTTAAACTTTCGATCAGCGAATTTGTGAGAGGTATCACACTGTTACTAAAAATGTTATTACTTTTTCTAAATAGTTCGGATTTATTTATGTCTTAGCGTTGGCATAATAGGCGAAAGTTGAGTTTGCAAATTTGCTTGCGCATTTTTAACGGTACTATAATTTGAATATGATTATAGTTAACGCTTTATCTGAGATCTGAACCAGACTTTGACATTGAGCGTTACGCATTACTATACCTATGAGGCACGTAACCACATGTAAATATTGTACAATACGTGGTGGTGGGATAATGAAAGCCAATTTCTGCTACAAATCATTCATTATGCCTCAAACATCTGCACTTACTACAATTTATTGCCTTGAAATAGAATACGAAACAATATAAGAATAATAATGCAGATTATAGTTCATATACATACACTCGTTCATAGTCGTAAATGTTTCAAAGACGTCGCTGTAGCTATTTCCTATCGAACGAAATCACTTCCTCTACTCGGGATTGTCGAATTTGTATATTTGCAAGATGACGTAATCTGTGTTGGTTTAAATGTTGTTTTATTGCAAAATATTTATTTTTTACTACCGGCTACGTCCCGATTCAAGGGACGCAAGTGCGATGTACAGGTTACTTAGCTTGGCTGCCTTTGACAGCAAGATGTAGTGAAATCTTACGTCCCTAGTTACATAATGATTATGCATGTAGCAAAGGACTTTGGTGTCGACGATGTGGTCGGTATCGCCTCGGTCTGCAATACATTCAAGATCGCAAAAGCACTTACGGCTCGAGTATCATACAATATTTTTCCTACTACCGGCCCAAAATGTCGGAAAACATTTTGCGAAAATATGTGACTTATATGCATACATACATTTCTGTTATATATTAGGTTAATTTTTCTTCTGTATTTGAATCGATTCTGAACCGTTCAAAATGGTTAGTCAATGCAAATCATGGTATAGTTTAGCGTGATATTAAAGTCTATATTACTTACAAGAACGAGTTTGGGCGGTTTTGAATCGGTTCAACCGTGAAAGAAAAACGAAGCCATTGACACATATCCTATTGCTATATTATTTTATTATTACTTTAGATACAGAATAACTCCAGGATGCGGTCCCTTTGATCTTCCTGTTAGTGATTTTCATGAGCTTCAATGTGGCAACCATCTTGCTGGGATGTGCGAAGGGACGAATTTCAAACCGCATTTGATTTTAATATAATTTTATTTATTCTTGTAATAAGCAGAAATATATAGAATACACGTTTGCTTTAATGGTTTGTATAAATGAGGTAATATAAAAATGTGTTGATTATATTCCTCAACAATGAAAGCTTATAAATTGCTAAATAGATGTATAGAAGGTTAGTTTTTTTATTATCTATTTTGGAGTGGTTTTTACGAATAACACATCGATGTCCAGCGAAAGAACATTTTGCTTGATGTTATTCATCCTAACTATTTTCACATAAATAGGATAACAATGTAGTATTCCACGTGTGTACCACGATAAAACTTTAACTAAATCCTAAATATCTGTTAAAACAGTTTCGCAAATTCTAATATTACGTATGTACACCATGTTAAGAATTAAGTGCGAATCGATCAGCGTGCATAATAAGTTGCCTACCGTATTCAATGTACGAAATTAAGGGTTGACTAACTAGTGACTTCAAACTCGTTAATTTGTTATCATAGTGATCACTTTTTACCTAAGAGAGGTTTATCGAACCTATTATAATATGGTGCATTAGTCTTCGTTCATGACAACATACGTGATACATTCATCGCATAGAGTTAGGAATTGGTTCCAAGCGCATCCTCAGTTCACCTTTTTGTTTCCATATCTGAATCCAACAGAAAATTTGTGGAGTAACATTGTTAACCGATCGAATGAGTTTCGTGCAGATAATCAAGTTCGAAATGCAGACATTTTATCAACACGCATCAGAATCACAAGGGTCTGCAATAATCTCGTGGGTTCAATGGGAAGAAGATTGGAAGATACTGTTTTTAATAGTAGTCTTTGGATGAAATATTAAGTTTCCTTTTTCCCGTTTTTTAGATGAAGTATAATTTTATTACCCGGTCTAAAACAGCGTTTATTTTTACATCTTTATAAAGGGTATATTTTTTTATGTTATTTTAAGTGTTACAATGGATTTTATGCTGTATTTTCTGAAATAATGTAAATATCTATCTTGTTTTTATTCCAAGTTTTATGCTAAATATACTGTGTGTCTGTAAAAGTTGGCAACAAATTGGAAACTTTTTTATTATACGTTTCTCAAAAAATTTTATTGTTGATAAAAGTTGCTGCATGAACCCAAACATACGGTAAACATAGCAG
>LR736927.1:108312-140784 GCA_902654985.2 Oryctes borbonicus | reverse complement strand
CTGCTATGTTTACCGTATGTTTGGGTTCATGCAGCAACTTTTATCAAGAATAAAATTTTTTGAGAAACGTATAATAAAAAAGTTTCCAATTTGTTGCCAACTTTTACAGACACACTGTATATATATAATAATACAATGAAATATGGATAATAAATATGAGTTATATTCATGCTTGGCATTTATATTACACAGATGATATATGTTGCACTATTTCTGCAATAATAGAAACAGTTATCTAATATCTAAGTAAGTATTCTTAATACTTATAGAAGACGATGTAAATATGTTAGCATTAGTATTATATAATCTAGCTAAGGATGGTTATTGAATACTTTCCATACCACTTTCCAGCCTCAATAATTCTAGCAGTGTCACTGCATCCAATGTCCCTCGAGCAAAGGCCAAGTAGACCAGGTTGAGAGGATTGGAAACTGGACATAAAGATGACCAGACCAAATAGAATTAGGTGGGCAATAAGCAAGTTCCAAATCAAAGTGGGAAGGATTTCTGACGTAACCCCGAAAGCGTATAGACCCTTTATCTTGTCCTCCTTTCTACTAAAGATGTTGGAGCGGCTGATGGACAGGTATATTAGAGATGAGGTGCTGACAACACAACCACTCAGCAATCGTCAATACACATACCAGCCAGGAAATCAACAGACTTAGCGCTAGATGACCTAAATGGACCAATCTCTAAATCTATGGAAGACAAAGAGATGGCAATGACTGCCTTTTTAGACACTGAGGGGGCATTTAATAATGCCACCGTAAGCTCTCTTGTAGAGGCGGTCAGAGTCCTTTCGCGGCTCTGTTGCTGAATAAGGGAAGTAACAGCTATTCCGGAAGTCATCCTAAACATGGAACCGCAACATATACACCCAAGGGGAGGCCAGGCTGACAAACTACAGACTAATGAATGGACAAGCTCCTATAATGAAATCGCATGGTGCAAACTATCAGAAACTGTTAAAGTGGGTGGAGCCCTCAGTCCCAAATACAGCTTCGTCAAGTGCTATAAAACGATTATACCAGATGGAGAAGAGTGGAAGAAAGGCCTGCTTATAAAGGGCGAATCCATCTGGTATACTGACACCTCAAAGACAGAGAATGGAGTCGGAGTCGAGATTTGTGGGAGTAGACCTAAAATATCGAAATCACTAAGTCTAATTCAAAGCGCCACAGTATTTTAAGCCGAAATAGTAGCAGTGCTGCGGTGTACTGAAGAATTAGAATGACAAGCAGATAACTATCGATCTATTGCTATCTATTCAGACAGTCAAGCAGTAATAAAAGCACTAGACCCCACACAGGCAAATTTGAAACTGATGTGGGACTGCATGAATCCATTCAACAGGCTGGGAAGCCGAACTAAGGTGACCCTGACCTGGGTACCAGGATACGAAGGCCATCGAGGGAACGTAAAGGCAGAAGAATTAGACCGAGGAGGCGCGTGAACTGCTGAAAATCACCCAATGCACTCGGTGGGAATGACATATACTGTAGTAAAAGCAACCACTAAACGATGGAAAGATAAAAGTGTGTGTGGAAGATCATTCCAGGTTAGAGACAGGTCAAGCAATTTCTGATTGGACACAGGCCTACATTTTAAGCGGACCTACTGAGCAGAGACAGGTAGTCTGTTAGAACAATAGTGGACCTGCTAACAGGATGCTTAAGAAGCACATGAGCAATCTGGACCTGACAGAGGAAACAGCGTGTAGATTCTGCCAGGTGGAAGAAAATACTGCCGTCCATGTGCTGTGCGAATGTATAGCACTGGTAGGACTACGGCTCTCAGAAATGAGCTCGGAATACCCAAAACTGAAACCTATGTAGAGGGAACACTCACAAGACTGCTAAATCTAGCAAAGAAAGCAAAGCCAATGTAATTGATCTAATGAGAGAAGTACCACAATAGGTCTGAGAAGGTCGTAGAGCCACCCCAGATAGTAATCTAATCTATATTCAATAATTTATTTTTTAATAATACTTTTTTGTAAAAAATACAAAATTCATGTGTACACAATCTGATAATCAGAATCTGTTGTCATCTGTAATATCGGATACAATGATTCATAGGCCAACCACAAAAAAATATCGAAGTCGTTGGGGTAACATCTCAGACAACTTAATAAAAAAAGACTGACGCAAATAGAGTTCCATGAAGACATCCTTCTTTATTTTGGGAAACGCACATTCAGATTTGCATAATCGGCGTTTGTATTTATTTTAGTTTTCGTTTCCAAGAATACTTATTTCCTTATGTTTTGGATCATACGCATGTATTTTTTTTGCTTTCGACCAACACACTAATATAGATAAGTTGAACATTAGTTTTAAAGCTGGTCGAATTTAAAAGGTTTAAACAATTGTATGCTGTTGCTTTAATGTGTGGAGTGTTGGGTATATTTAACAAGGTTGGTTGACTCAACCAATTTTTTCTCTCAGTGTGGGGTCAGCAAATAAGAATAAAAGGTGCTTGAAGGTTTAATAAATTACGGAGGACTGCAAGTTCTCAGCAACATCCACATAAGAAATATGCATTTAAAAAATAACCTTCGATTTTTGTTGTTCATCAACATTACTGTTATTTTATAACAATTGGTTTACTTTTTGGAAATTGCATTACTTTAAACGTACTGTACCAATAAGTAGCAAAGCATACATTGAGGAACCAGATACAACAAATATCGTTTTTACCGCCTTATCACTGTAGAGACCCGCAGTATTTGTCGGACATAATGCTTCTTACAGTTCTGAATGAGGGTCCTGCAGTACTTTTTTCGACAGATTTGCCTACCATTTTCTTTTATTTTGCTATGGTTGCCATTCTTGCGATGACGAAGTAAATAAAAAGACAGAAATAAAAATTTTTAAGATAATACAAAGTTTAGAATAAACTCATTTAGAAATTCAATTTAACAAATATTTGAAGTATGTATTGTGTTTACTAAAAAAACTGATAAAAAAAGTCCAAAACCACTTAGAAGGGGAGGAGAAGAAAAGTTAAACCAAAGGAGATAGAAAAAGGAGTTGAATGGGGCACGGAAGGAATTTCGACTATACGATCCGCCGCAGAATTGAAGAACACGGTGGAAAAGCGTCATTCTGACGGGTATTAAAAACTATCTAGCGCAGTGGTCTGCAAACTCTTTTACCTTGGGATCCATAAAAATACGCGACCCATGATCAAGGTTATATACAAAAATTTTTACCAGGTCGACAAGTAAAAGAATTTTGAGTTTTTAAAGACGTGAAATATAATATGGCCGCTATGAATTTTTCTGTTGGAAAATTATATCCTGTTGGGCCCTCTTCTTGCCAATCCTCTCAATTTAAACGGATATGTAGTAAGAGTAGGATAGCTGTATGAATAGGAATCGTCCGCTGCTGCAATGTATTATGAATATAATGGCAAAATGATCTATAATTTTTACTATGTAAGATACTCGTTAATCATTTAAATAAATGTAGACACACATATTACTGAGTAGTTTTCACAACAAGTAATACTAAATGATTAAGAAAATACAGACCTATAAGTATATTGAAAAAAATAATTATTTCGTTTTATAATTTATTTTCTGTTGTACTACACTGAGGTTAAACGCTGTTTAAATAAAATTACAGCATCGGTTAGTTAGTAGCATTTGTAATTGCTATATCATCTTCGTCTACTAATTGTTTTTGCAAAGAGTGTAAATCGAACTGCTTCATAACCATTTACGACTTAGATGTGACGTTACCCACTCTTTTTTTACGAAGAGATAAATATAATAATAAACTCTATAAACAATTAACACTTTTGAGACGTCGCAATTGTAAAAGCATGAGACGTTATTGACGTCAAAAAATGACGCTGGGAATTTGTTGAATGTATGATCGAAAAATTACTGTTTCGTATTATGGCGAGCATTGTTGGAATGATGAAATATAGAGATGTATTTTCACGTTTTACGAATTTACACAGTACGTTTACAAAAAATCGTTGAATGAATTTATTATTTGCCATAGGTAAGCAAATTAACTAATGATTATATCTATCACGTTTTACATCAGCTGTAAGTGGTTTTGAAGTAAATATGTTGTGCGTCATCATATCAGTTACTTTAATGTGTTAACAAGTTTACACGTGATTATGACCAAAACTGTTAGTATAGAATATTTTACGGAAACTATGCTTTTATTTTCCTTCTAAACAGTCAGTGTATTACTAAGTCACCATATGTTGCGATGTGTAGAAGAATTGTTGCAAATTCAGTAACTTGTTGCTATCTCCCATTAATGTTGTACAGTGGAGTTGCTCCTTATCAGTATCACAGTGTAATAGAGGCTGTAGTTTAATTTGTGGGTATTTTTGTCTTTAAATTTACTAGCGCACAGTGGGGTGTATTTATCGATTACAACAATAAAATATTGAAAAATCTTGCGGCGAACATAAAATGGTGACATAAAATGGCAAACAACACAAAAGGATCGGCACACTCCGCACGACACAAGTTTATAAATTAGTTAGAAGAAATTCCACAACCTTAATCCCGGTAGAAACTAACGGTGAAATTCCCTTTTCACAGCATATCGAGAGGTATCAGTAAAATTCTTAGAGGACAAGATATGAACGTATGTTTCAGTTCACCTAATACACTTAAAAACCTTTTTGGGAACCGGAAACATAAACCGGACATGGAGGAAAGGTCGAGAATTTATAAAAGTGCATGCGGTGACTGTGACAAAGCCTATATTGGTCAAACGGAAAGAGCGATAGGTACCAGTTTCAAGGAATACATCAGGTGTTATCGTTTCGGTAGATTAGAATCGCTGAGTGTAGCACAACACACAAACGAAACCGGGCATAATATTAAATTAGAAAACTTGAAATTTATTAAGAATGTAACTTCACCGCGGGAATTAGACCCTTGCGAAACTGTTTACATAAAAAACAACAAAAATTTGATGAATAGAGAGAACGAACTATTGCTGTACTCAGTTCTATTCGATTTATTGGGGTAAGGCTTGCACATGTCCCGCCGTCCCGGATTAATTAATTAAACTTGTGTAGTGCGGAGGTTGCTGATATTTTGTGTTGTGCGCTCAAAAATTATAGTTTAAATAAAAAGTTCAGTTAGACTGTCTTATTAAACACATAATTACCTACGACTTTCTCATTTACACTTTTTTTTTTTAAGTCAACATTAAGAGGGCTGTAGGCGCCGAACGAAATAATAGAAGAATAATCCTTTTGAGATGTCTAGTTACCCGTGTATTTTTTCGCAAAACACAAAAGGTCCATTCAATTCAGCTCGTAAAACTGCAGTTCTATCCCCGCTAGTTTTCGAGATCCCCATACTAAACATCGCAAAGAAACCCCGTATAAGTAACTCACAATTGATATTAGAAGCCAGATAAAAACTAAAAAATATGTGTGCAGTAAACAACATTCATTACGCATAACGCCGAAGGATAGCAGAGACTAATTTTAGGTTATTGTTTATTGAAATAGCATCTGCTTATCTACTGATTAGTTTATATAATTAAGAAATCATGATGTGTTACAAAAGATCTAATGTACATATATGAAGCAATTATATTGACTATTAACATGATATGCTACTTTAGTACGTAGCAACGGATTGTACGATAACTTGCATTAACAGCTGATTATTAATTTGTAATATTTAAATGCAAATTTACGCGAGTGAAACAACAATAATTGTTTTTATGCGTGGCAAAGGTTATCGTTTTTTAACTTTTCCATTTTAACGAGGTAATGGAACCGCTTCAAAATATTTATTATTTTAATATGTTTATGAGCTTGAAAAAATTGTTGATACACGTATGAGAGGAAAGGAGTGTCACTTTTAAATTTCTATTATTCTGGAACTAGGATTGTACAATAATAGAAATTTCAAAGGCAGTGCAACTACAAGATGAATACACAACTAAAAAGAAAGATGAGTGTACATATATACACTTACTTCCTAGCGATACTCCCATCTCTTTGAGACACTCAAACAGTAGTTGGCATATTGCTTTGCAAAATAGGTGTTTATAAATATGATGAATTGAGCGATGGCTCGATATTAGATTTTTTCAATTTTTACAGAAATATAACATCGACTGACGCAAACAACTTTTAAACAACAATTGAGCGTCCAACATGGCTGAGATTTTGAAATGCGTCTTTCAACGCATTCGTAGTTATATTACCAGAATATTTTTGATGAGTAACGCCATTTTCATTTCAGGCTTGAAACTTTCCAAATTACCCTTGTATACATATTATTATCACACACACTATAGATGTAATTTGTTATTGCTAAAATTTCTGTGTCAAGCATATAAACTGATTCTTTTCCGATAGCGTGGAAGTGTCTTTGCTGTAGCCGGTTCAAAAATCTTAGAAAATGCTGGAAATATACCCACTTATGAGCCTGTAGTTTTCACAGGAATTTATGTCTTCAATAGAAGTTCGTTCGCTGCAGCAAGATCAGAGAAGTACGACAAGAGCAATGAAGAAAGAGAAGAATTAGTTTTAGCTTGTGTATGTAATGTAATTTAAACCATCTCAAACACTAAGACCTGGAAATGCAGAAAGATTTTAATTTTACAACTGGTATTTGGACCAAGAGATCGAATATTTAATAGAGGAGTTACCATATAGAGAGCCAAATTTGTATTGCAAACAATGGTGGTTTATTTAAGTAATTTATTGTTGTTAATTTTTGCTTTTTCAGCTTAATTATTTTGTTAAATAAACCTTTGTTAGTTTACATACAATAACATAATTTTACAGACAACTTGATCATGACGACATTAGTGATTTCTATCCGTAAAAGGAATAATCCCACATTTTTCCAAATTTTGAAGACGTTTGCATATCGTGTAGTACATCGTGTGTCCAAAAAATTGTATAGTACCAATTTAACATTTTGACCGAAACTTAACCTTTTAATTAACAGCTAAAAGAAATTAGCAGGTTTTGGTTTTCTTTTTTAATTTCAAATGACAAGTAATGTTTGAAAATGGATTCTTAATGGGTTCTCGCACCACACCTTTTTCCTACTTTAACCGTCTCCCTATCTCTTGAAATGCAAAAGTTATCCACGTTGTCCTCCGTGCACACTGTATGTAATAGAAATAATGTTGTGCAATCAATAAGTCCGTGGACGATTTTATAAAGTCAGGTGCAGAATCTATTCACACGCGGCACACAAAAGTGCTTTTACTGGGAACTACGACTACGATTGTGAACGCGATTCTTAAAGAGCGTACTACAAAGGCAGTTAAAGGTTCGTAGAACCCGAATGACCTACCTTATTGTGCACCAATAGTTCGCATAGTCTAAAGTCTAAGATAACAAAACCATATTAAAACTTAAAATAACTTAGTTAAATTCTGTACTCTGTACAAATGTTCTTCGTACAGCTTGGAAATTGCAAATTTTTTCTATTTAAATTGTTAAATAGATTTTATCAAATAGACGCTGCTAATAAACTACTATATTACTTATAATTTTATAAAATATTAAGCTTAACATTCAATATTTATTTTTACCGTAGAACTGATGGAATAAAGTGGAAGCGGTCTTCGCTACGTACAATCGGCGCAAAGACTAAAATGAGTGGGGACTAATTACGATTCGGTGAGTAAGACTAGGATGGGTAGTTTCATACCACGTGACTGTTGGACGAAAGCGCCCACTTAACAAGGAAATAATAGGAAATAGCCTTAACTAATGTTACTATTTAAGCAGTTTTTGTTCACGAAACACTATAAGGTATAAATTAAGTAAAATGTCAAAATTTTGTAGTAAAACCTGAAAATTACATTCAAATTCACAAATTGCAGGAATTAGGGGAAATCCCGCGAGTAAGAGTAAAATTATAATTAAACGCATGCGCATACTGGTGTTGGTGTGTGGTGACCATATCAAATCATGTTAAACCGTTATGTGGCGGCCATAACTGCACAGAGATTTACGTAGTGCAAAGAACATATAATTCAGAGGTAAGCACCTAGATTAAATTTTTTAAAAGTGTACAGAAGTATGACCTTTTCAAATGATTTTCAATTATCGGTAGTTCAATATGAATGATAAATTCAATGAAATTAAATGATAAAGCCAATCTTCTGCTAGTACAAATCTAAATTCTATATAAAATCGACATGAAGTTTCAGTTATTTTCAGGCGAGTTGTTCACTGAAAACAGGTTTTGCTGCCTCTCTGTACTTTGTTCAATATTGTCAGTTGTTAATCCACACTATAGATACTTAATGAATAAAATGTTTCTTAAAACATCGTTTTTTAATCTCATATCTTGCCCCTAACTTTTACGTTAGTAAAGCACAAGCAGTAATCGTAATCAATTGTATGAAATTTCCTGATCATCGAATACTAAGAAAATGCAGTCTTTCTAATCCCTTGATTAGAAATAATGTTTCTTTCGAGAGCACAAGCAAGCAATAGATCTGCAAAAACAACTGCTCTTGTATACCTTTTTTTTCTCAGGAAAAATACTCCAGGAAAAAGTAATTTTCCTGAGGACATTTCAGTTTTAACTAAATTTTTCTGTGTGAATTACAACTCCAACTGAAATCTCATGGAAAATTATGTGAGAGTGGGAAGTTTACTTACGCCAGTAAAATTCATGCATGCTTTTACGACAAAAACGGTACAGGAATTTAGTCTTTGCACGTATAATCTATTTTATTTCTCTATTTTTACGACATTTCTAAAACAGGTCGGTTATTACTTTATAATTGCCATATCTTTCTTGTGTTTCCATTCTTCTTGTACTATACTTAGCAGAGTAATGTCGTTATCGGTCTAAGGAGGGCCGTCGTTGTTGATTTTGTCTCCTGATAGGGATGTTGGTCAGGATGAAGTGGATTTGTTTTAAGGACTTTATTCCTTAGATCTAGGATAATCGCCTTCTTCCTTTAGGTATAAATACTAGCGCTGGGCATAATCACTACATTTTATAGTCGATAGAATAGGACCGCTCTTTGTAAATATCTGCTTTTTATAAAAAAAGACAGCGGTGCTTTTCACAAAACCAGATAGTTCTGATTACTCATTATGCAATTACTTTATAAGGCTGCTTGCTCCAGTAATATGTATGTACTGGATGGAAATATGAATGCAGCGCAACCGAGAATTCGATTCGAATGCGAACTCGGCATTCATTGACTTCTATCGACTACATAATGCCCCGCGCTAATAAATACCACATTTACGTCTCTCCACAATATTGGTATATAACCGAAGCTATTTGCTTTGTGTAATTTCTTCAGAATGGAATGCCTTTTATTGACCCTTACGCTGTTCTAAAAATGGTGGGAATATATGATATAAAAATTGTAATTCTTAGAAAAAGTTAGTTTATAAGATGAAACAAGAAAAACCAGACTGATTTTCATATATATCTGTTACATTTGCAAATTCGTTCACCAATCAATTCATATTCCGACCAGTTTTTTTCGATTAGATATTGTTTAAATTACGTTTAAAGATTGAGACACCAATCGAAGCCCGGATGCCTGATGGGGGTCCACTAAAAATTCTAAAATCTGCAATAAATTGGCGACTAATAATAATAAGTGTGATTAGGTTTATTTCAAACGATGTTGTTTCTGTTTCTAGTTTCATAATTGTGAATGTCGTTGTGAGGTATTTACTTTTGTTTTGAAAAATGTATATTAAGTTTGTATAAGTACAACGAAAATATAGTTAATAAACCATAGGTTTTAAAAATTTCATATAAATTCAATAATGGCTCAGTTAATAACATCCTTATTTATTAAAATATACGCTTTCTGAAGTTTAGAACACACATAATCAATTCGATTCTGCCAAGTAAGATTGCAATCAAGCAAAGTGTCCAGTAGATTACATTGTTTAGAAATCCAAATGATTTGATTATTAAAGTTAACATTATTGAGAGATTGTTTTCTAAATTTATTTTAAAACAGTTGCGTTTTTTATAGTTAAAAGCCAATTTATTGTTGTAACACTAATGTCTCTATCACATACAGTTATCAGTTATCAGGATACAAGAAGACCTTACTACAAAGAATATGCTCGGGCAGGTCACTTATAAATAGTAAGAAAATTAAAGACACCTTGCGGTGTACCTATATCAGTATTGAATTCCTATGCTCTGATATTAAGTTCCTGTGATCAGTATTGAATTCCTGTAATCTGAAATACCCATTGAGTCGAAGGTCTTGGTTAAATCAAACAGAATTAGTACCACATATTCACTAACCGTACAAATATTAGACGCACTCTGCGGTCTCCGATTCTATTGAAAATCCCTGTCCAAACCCATGCTGACTTGATGTAATCGAATTATGTTTGTTTACAAAAGAACAAATTTTATTAGAAGCAATCCGTTCAAAAATCTTTGAAAAACATTCAACATCAAAATCGGCCTATAATTCTCACTCAAAAGAGAATCCTCTCTTAAAAACAGGAACAAGGTCTTAGTAGTCTTAGTAAAATTTCCAGTGTTATTACATAGATAAATTCATTACATAAGGTAAATGTTTTGATACTTCGCAAGTACAGGTTTTTTAATAATCTAGTTGGAACTTCATCAAGACCAGTAGGTCCTTTTATTTGGGAAGCTCATTATTATGTCGTGTGTATTATATTCATTGGCAAGTTCCAAAAATATTGTTTCATCCACACATCATTTTCCTGCAGTACATTCCATGTTTGCGTTTTCTGCAAAATGAGAAGATAATTGCTTTTGAACAACATTTGATATATAATAATTCCCGAAAATATTAACAATCTCATTACTGTCTGTAATGTAATGATTATGATAATTTATAGCTATTTTATTACCTTCTCTGTTTTTATCATGTACTTGATTTACGATATCCCACATGGCTCTCGTTCTATTAGCAGCTTGAGAGATGAAACGATCATAATATTGCTTTCTTTCAGCTCTTATTTTAGTATTTACAATTTTTTTACGGTTTTTATATATCTCATTTAAATATTCACTACTTATATTTTTTCGTAACTAATTAAGTTCCTTTAAACTTTGCAATTATTGGTTTAGTTAGTGTTGGGCACTACGGTATTCTTTGCAATCGATAGCTAGATCAACTATCGATAGTATCGGTAGTACTAACTACTGGTAGCACTGTGAATACTATCGATAGTCCCCGTACCCGTAGTAATATCGATAGCTCAATTGTAAATGTACTTTAAAAGAAACGTCAAAGGCTTTCATTATTTTATTTTAGCAATTGCTTCGACTTATTCGATAGGCGCTCTATCCACAATTATTTCATTGTTCGTAACGTTTAACTGTATGGTGTCTATTGCCCATGTTGTTTGCTCCATATATGTTGTACCTCTACCCTACATGTGTTACGAGGGATCTCCGATAGATAGGTATTATATAGATTAAAAGTCGGTCCTATGGTCGCTCCTACCTTGATCGGATATATTCAGAGCGGAAGAGAGGATATTCGTTCACTACTAATAGTTGACGTTTAGTTTGTATTCCTTACCGAAAAGATAATATGTCATAATTAAAACGTCAATTGCAACCGACCAACTGACAGGTGAGCCATGGCCAAATACATATTTAGGTGCAGGTAGGTGCGACCATAGAACCGACTCTCAATCTGTATATGTAATACGTTTTACACTACTTATATTAAAATAAAACACCTGCTAGCTGTTTCTGTTAATGTTCAAAACGGCGGACCCCCATTAGCAAAATGGCGACATCGTATTACAAGATGGCGACGCTGTATTTTCAAAATGGCGACTTCGTAATTACAAGTTGGTGGTACCCAAAAACGTCGAATCTGCTAGTCTATGGCAATCAACTAGTTTTATCCTTAGTGTCTGAAAGAAACAATATCAACGTAATATGACTGAAAGGTCACAGCAGAAATCCTGGTACGCAAGAAGCTGTCAGGCTGGCTAGGAAGGGTTTGAGCATGTACAGGTCCAGAGCTTAATTCGATCGCTTGTGTATGCGCTTTATGAAAGGACCAGAACTATCACCCTGAGAACTTATAATGAAATTAATTCCTGCTGTACCGCTAAAGTTACCTTGATGTATCCGAACAAGCGGGCAGCATTAAGATACCTGAGAGTATTGGGATGTTGGAATTCTGACTGGACATTGTTAACTAATGGGGATGAAATTAGCAAAAGATCTGTCATAAGGATTGCCAAGTTGAAGACGAAATACTGGAACACTTCCTCTGCAAATGCTTGGAGTTGACATCAATTAAAACGATGAAAGGATGAAAAAAAGATGATGTCATTAGGGCGATTCCTCTGGGCAACGTTCTAACCTATGCCAAGGTAATGGGTTACTTGACGGCCTAGAGGAGTCTCCGGCATAAGAAAGAAGAAAAAATGGACCTATTGTGGCCTAATGCTGTAGGATTTATGTTACTCTACCATCGTCCATAACCATAACATAGGTATCTCTGCGGATTGTCTGAAGTTTTCAGTAAAGCTGCCAGCAGCTTGTTAAAAGTGTCCGAGTTCGCTCCGTTAATCCAAGTGACCCTAGGTTTTTTAATAGAATTTTTAATTGGGTTTCTGTGGCTGTACGTTATCACGGTGTACTCTTTTCTACTCTGAGATTTAAATTTATGAAACATAAATGAAATTGCGTATTATTTCGCTTATCAAACACTATAACAACCAATAAATAAAATACAAATTCTATAGATTTATTGCTTTATAGGAAGTTAATATAATTTTAGATAAAGTAACAGATGGAATCTTGTATTGAGTATGTTAGTAAAGATTTATGTATGGATGTAATTATCGATGTAAGCGATAAAGCTTAGTTCTAGTACTTTCCCTATAAGGTAAAACGGTTTTTTCCTATCTGTATTTTCCAGTTTCGATGACAACTTGATAATGATGATGGAAGTATTAACTAATAGAACTGACCCAAGTAATTATGAAGCTGTGTGTATCTTCGAAAATTGCACCCTTTGATAACATTAATTTGGATACCAAAAGATTATCTGCTCATAATTATGTTACATCACGAAATAAATAAACACAACAGATGATGATAACTGACTCAAACTGGTGGCGCCTTCGATCTTCTAAATAATTGGCTTGAAATCATAGTGTATTATTGTTATCTGAATGTTATCGCTGCGTCATTAGTACTTTTAGATACCCCACAGTAAATTCCGAATTTAGGAAATATGATAGAATTCGTGACTGTTTTGATAACTTTGAAATCGATATAATTACATCAATATTTGTACTGGTAGCGCTGATGCTGTTCTTATAAAGTTTCTGTAAACAACAAAGAGTGTAATTTATGATTATAGCGAATATTTTACTTCATATCCTAATTAAAGGCATATACATATACGTAATAATGTGGGATATTTATAACTTACCTAATTTCGGAGGTGTTAGAGAAGCGATTATGAGATTAACGAATATAATCATTCAATGAAGATAACTCCATGTGTCTTAGTAAATTCCTTTGCATAATTTATAATCATACATATCAATAAAAAGGCGTTATTTTTTTAATAAATCCTACGAATGAAATGCGTAATTCCATTTCAATATAAATTTCACGCTGCTGGATAAGTTGAAAACCGAGACAGTTTTAAAAACTTAATTTATTTCCTTGAAATTTTGTAGAATAAAATAATTAGCAATGCGCCCAGTCATTAATGACGTAATTATGACGTGCCAATGCCAATGGTGAAGCGATAATATAAATAAGATATATTATCGCTTAGAAATTTATAGTAAACTGAATCCTTCGACTATTTTTTCATTAACTTGAAATACTCAGTGGTTCAGATTTTATCTATAAAACTGGCGATTTTTCAAGCAATTCCAGGCAAGAAAGTTTTGATGAACATCTATGCCTTCGGAACTTTTTTCGGGAAACAGCGAATTGAATATTTTCGAGGAAAATAAAGTTTTTAAACATTTAAAAAGTGGCTAATTACAATAATTACAAATTTGTTATAGTATCAAGGTAAAAAGATATCTACATTTTATCTTGTACTATCAACGATAACCTATTGAACCCAGTGACTAAAACATAATTTTTTGCAAGATTCCTTGTTTAATTTAGACCAAGAAAGTCCCTTGCACTTTTTTGTACCATTCACTGCTTTCCGAGTATTCAACCATGAATGAACCAAACTATGGACAACTAAATGTGTGAGTTTTTTACTGCAATTGACACTAATTGGAGAAAATTTAAGTTATTTTACGACAATAGATGGCAAATAGCTCAAAAAATCTAAAGGGGTGAGATTTGGCTCACGGAAATTTAGATTCATCCATTCGTGAATCAGGCGCGTGTATATACATATTAAATGTTGCACATGTGCATTAAATATTGCTCACTAAAGTTACTGACAACAGTAAAATTGCAAGATGCTACGAATTTTACATTAGATTATTAGATTAGACTAATACCCGAGGTCGTTCTTGACCCATTCCACTGCGACCTTTTCAGATCTATTGTGATTCCTCTCTCCTTAGATCAGTTACATTAGTTTTGTTTTCTTTGCTAAATTTAGCAGTCTTGTGAGTGATCCCTCTACATAGGTTTCGACTTTTATGTACTACTGGCCCATTTCTGAGAGCCGTACTCTTGCCGGTACTATACAGTCGCACAGCACATGGACGACAGTCTCTTCTTCCATCTGGCCGAATCTACATGCTGTTTCCTCTGTCAGGCCCAGATTACTCAAATGATTCTTGAGCGTCCTGTTAGCAGGCCCACTACTGTTCTAACATACTACCTGTCTCTGCTGAGTAGGTCCGCTGTAAATGTAGGCCTGTGTCCAATCAGAAATTGCTTAACCTCTCTCTGACCTGGAATGATCTTCCACAAGTTTCGAAATTTCTTATCTTTCCATTGTTTAGTAGTTGCTTTTACTACCGTATATGTCATTCCCACCGAGTGCATTGGGCGAATTTTAGCAGTTGATGCGCCTGCTCGGGCTAATTCGTCTGCCTTTAGGTTCCCTCGATGGCGTTCGTATCCTGGTACCGAGATCAGGGTCACCTTAGTTCGGCTTACCAGCGTGTTGAGTGCATTGATGCAGTCCCACACCAGTTACAAATTTGCCTGTGTGGAGTCTAGCGCTTTTATTACTGCTTGACTGTCTGAATAGATCGATAGTTATCTGCTTGTCATTCTAATTCCTCAGTACACCGCAGCACTGCTACTATTTCGGCTTAAAATACTGTGGCGCTTTGAATTAGGTTTAGTGATTTCGATATTTCAGGTCTACTCCCACAAATCTTGACTCCGACTCCATTCTCTGTCCTTGAGGTATCTGTATACCAGATAGATTTGGCCTTTATAGGCATGCCTTTCTTTCACTCTTCTCTATCTGGTATTACCGTTTTATAGCACTTTAACAGTGATAGTTTGCACCGTGCGATTTAATTATAAGAGATTGGCCATTCATTAGTTGTTACTTTGTTAACTTATATGTAAAATCGATAGTAACAAAGTTGCAATTTTACATGTAGCTTTACTTAATCCGCTACTTAATCGATATTACTACCACTACGGGTACTATGGATAGCATCAATCTACAGTACTATCGCTAGTATTTACCATCGATAGTACTATCGGTGCTATCAATAGTTGATCCGACTGTCGATAGTACTATCGACAGCAACAAATTCGTATAGTGCCAGAACATTAATAATAGTATAATGTCCTCATAGACGTGTGTCAAGAAGAACGTACTATTATCTGCTTTGACTTCCTTTCCTTCCTTCCTCTCCTTGGTATCAAACGTATCATCAGACATCCGTTTGCTACGATAACTTCCCAGTTGTTTGTTTTTACAGTCCAGTGGTTGATAGAATTACGATAGGCGTACTACTTCTACGTATGTAAATATTATTAAAACGGAACGGATTATGTCTTTGCCGAGACTAGCGGAATGCGTCAAAAAAATTCGCACAACCTTGGTATTTACATACAGCGTACAAGATACAGCAGGTAGTATCGAGAAACATTCTAACAACATAGTTGGCGAATATAAATTTGGAAATTCATTCATTAGGTTGAATCATCGTAATTGTGTGAATTACCATTTAGAGACAAATTAAGCAAGCTCGCGAAAATAATTTCATTCAGTGTTTTATTGATAGTTACTAATTCGATTTAATTGGACGTGGTCATCGTCGTAAATGCTGACATCTATTTGATTTTTATTGCATCAGATCTTCGTTTAACCAACTTTAATTGAATGCCTATTAATAGCGGCGAAATTTAAGTAGCTGCGCCGATTACGTTACAGGGTAACAATGAAATTTTATGCGCTAGGCGCATTAAACTACGCGCGGGATCTATTGCGAGATTCTTCCAATTCACTTCATACTTTGACATTTAAAAATATTTTGACTCTGTATCGTGCTACTTCCTAAATTTCTTACATGCGTGAATAACTATTTGCAAGTCTGGATCGTGATCTCTGATAGGAGTTCAAGTAGATAGTTGTCACTACAATAAATTTAGTTTCATTTAATTTAATTTCATTGTTAGATTATTTTAGTGTAATAGGTGTCACGGTAAGGTAACATTTGCATCGGTAAAGTAACTAAATACAACAAAAAGCTGTGTATCGACGAGTTCTTTGGGTGAACCAGTATCGCAGGAGATAATTTGGCGCTTTTTCCTAGTCAACAACAACAAATAGAACAATAGATTATCGAGATTTTTACTAACACTTAATATCGTTGGATTCGCTTTGCAAAAAAGTAAGGCTTTCTATTTAAAGTAGAAATCCAGTAATAGTAATAGAACTCCCCATAACGTTAGAACTTAGTTCACGGAAAGAAAGTCGACTAATTTCTTTTTTTTAAAACGCTAGTTCAGTATGGGACAGGATACTTTAGGACTATGCTGTACAAAATGCCTACCTCATTATAGTATAGCAAATGTGCAGCATTCTCGGTACTACTGCTGTTTTTAAAGCAGCTCTTTTTAAAAGCCTCACAAAGTTGCAAAAACAATGATAGGTCTTCGAGAGAGCGGATATAGCCTCATTGGTACCATCAAAAGTTTTTGCACGCATTTTGTTTGTTCTTTAATTGTTGAAAAGACAGGGCTCAAAGTCCCAGCGTTTGCAGCAGTGGCATTTGTTTGTAGTAGTTTATAGTACTAGTTACTAATAATTATTATGTGGTCTTCAAGTGTAATGACTTTTACAAGTTGGTTACACTGAAAGAAAACTTAACACTTCGAATACGGGATACAATTTCTGCCACATCCATATTACAGTCCGATCTCTGCGCCCTGCGATTATTCCTTTTTCCAACGATTAAAAAGTAAATACACCTGTGAAATGAGTTGCAGTAGACAAAGTTATGGAAGAATTTTTCGACTATTTTGGAGAGTTGCCAAAATTATGGTTATTGCAATGCTTTAAGTGGCTTGATAGAATAAACAATTGTGTTATTTTTTAAAAGAGCTAATATTTAAAAAATAAATTTTCTAAGTTGGCAGGTTGATTTTGTTAGTTCTTTTAAATCGCGAAGCGAAGCAGTGTTGGTGACTTCTTCCTTATAATTTTCCCCAGATTGGACTTTCATCCTCATCTTAAACATTGAGTAAAATAGGTTTGGTAAAAAAGAAGAAAAGAGTCTATTAAACAACTTGTGGTGCGAGAAATCAATATTACTAACGTAAATTAGAATTATATTTCTTTTGATAAAAATTTCTCTATTATATCAAATTCAGACAACGGTATTGTTGTTTGTATGTAACAATCAAAAGTTTGTATCATCCTTAAGGTAGCCAACGTGATTTCCTATCGAATCGCAAAGCATTTCAAATGGTTGTTAGTTGACTTATTCAATTTAACAATCTATGGATGGAATTTTTGAAAAATAGTCGATAAATAATTGTTTATTTCGACAACCATGTTTTCTAAAATTCCTCGAGAAAAAGTTTAAAATAAAAAAAATTAATGGGATCTTTTTCATGTTGGATTTCTGGATTTGCGTTTGAAGATTAAGGCATCACAGGTACCGAATATTAAATAATGTTTTAAATCAATTTCTAAATTTCATGTACAATTAAAAAATTAGCTATCGACCGAAGTCTGATGAAGGGGCAATTTGTGCATCTCGATACGTCACTAAGACTAGGAGTAACGAACTATAAAGAACCCTTATTCTGTTGAATCTTATTTAACAGTATTTTTATTCAATTCAATATATGAATACACATAATCAAAACCTTTCCTACTGTTAGGTGTAAAGGTAATTATTATTCAGTCTTTATGCACGAATTTTCTCCACCTTTTTCTCTCCATTGCCAACTTGTTGCCAAACTGTTATTCAATACCTAGATTTCACTCTCATACGTTAGTACCGGCCGAAACGCTGTTTTAAATATAGTTATTTTTGTGCCGTTACTTATTTTCTTGCTGTTAATAATTGTTGAGGGCATGGTATACCTTTTTTGCACTATCTATTCTTTCGTTTATTTCTTCCATCAACTTGAATTTTCGCGCCCAGATACTTAAACAATCTACTTGTTTTAGAGTATTTTCGTCGAGATTTATACTTATTTTTATCTATCCCTTTCCCGGTGTCATCACTTTTGTTTTGCTTGCATTGCTTTACACATATAGCCAGATCATCAGCAAAAGCGCACTCTGCTAGCTTAACCGGTCTTGGCTACCTGTAACCTATATTGCTTTTATGTATTTTTGCTTTAAGTTCTCTAAAACAAACTTCTTGATTTAATCCTTCGTTAACTGTAAACTGTTCTGACTAGAAATTGCTTGTTCTTACGTAATTTGTATTGTTTTGGACGTACTTTCAATTCATTTCCGAAATTTATCACCAACACCACTTATTTTTAGACGTTTCCATACTATCTTCTTTGGTATTCTATCAAAAGCTTTATTCAGGTCCAGAAATGAGATGTAGATGTTTTAACTGTCTTAATGTGAAAATGTGGTATTGTGTGCTTCTAGATGGACTAAACCCATTCGACACCTCCTGTAGTTATTCTATTTGCATTTTCAATGTAGCTACTACGTTCATCAACGTTATGCCTCTGTAGTTACCACAAACTTTAGGGTTCCCTTTTTTATATATCGGTACAATGATCGGTCAATTTTTCAGTGTTTGGCTATTTCTGTATTATTCCACGGTTTATTGTATAACTTTAATTCTTTTGTTCATTTCCGGAGAAATTTGGTCATGTCCAGCTGCCTTTCCTTCCTTCGCTCTTCCTACTGCTTTCATGACTTCTCCATATTGGACGGTATCGTTTTTGCCATGTACATTTATTGAGTGTGCTCCGTTTCTGCGTTCCTGTCTTTTGTCAATTTCTGTATTTAGCAGTTCCTTGAAATGCTTGAAATCCCTGAAATGCGTCAGCGGTTCATGATCTTCTTTTCATTTGTCAGTACTACTTTCTTTTTATTTTTGGCTTGTCTTATTGTTTTTTTTTTGTTCTGAGGGTTTTCGTTGCTCTGTAGAATATTTATCCTTTTTATTCCTTAGTCCCTTCGTTCCATTAGCTAGCTTGTTTTTTTGTTTTTGTTTATCAAGATTGTACCACCTGCTTCCTTGGCTGCTTTCAGTATTGACTTTGTAAATTCTTGCCATACTTCTATATTTTTTTTGTCCCCGTCTTCGTCTATATTTCCAATTTCACATTCTACTAATTGATAATCCAACGAGGTGAACAGTTATAGTAAGCATGAAACGTTGAAGAAATGCATATGTCTGGATACCTATACCAATTAAAGTAAATAATTTCCACTTTTTGTGGGCTGTATTGATTTGAGCATACCGAATGTGTTTGCACTGTGCGCACTAACAAAGAAAACACTGGTAAGACGGAAACTTAGATTTCGATAAAACTATACGGACAGACAGAGTGCACTAGTATAGGAACAATGTAATTTTCTTAGGGGCTGAACCGCCTGATTTTGGGGTACAGATTTTGGTATATATCTCCGAAGCTATTTATAACAGATATACATTTTTTTTAGAACATAATTTGATATATTAATATTACATAGTATGAAGGATGATGCAGATTATTTGCAGAAAAAAAATTATAACGAGGAACTGGGTGCCATGTGCCTCTATTTTTGTTATACTATCTTTTATTTATCAAAAATAAGGTCGCTTTTACGTAGAACATGGTGCTGTATAAAAAATTTAGGCAGTCGAACATTCAAACTAAAAATGCACACAGTGTTCTGCCATAGGCTGATTAGGTTTTACTTGGGGAAACTAATCGCGTATTCTTCCAAATAAACTGGTGAAAAAAACACATATAAGCATATGTCCAAAAGTGTTTCGTTTTCGAGCTGCAGCTTGTTGAAGGATATTTTTGAGGACCGAGGTCGGTATCCTTAGCTATCCAGTGATCATAAATTACTTCTTGCAAAAAATTTCTAACCAAGTAACCGCTGTAAGGAAGTGCGCCGTCATGCTTGTAAAACTATGTAAAATATTTAAGTAACCATCTTGAAAAGAATCACTTTGATAGGAGAGAGAAACATAGGTAGCTGTACGAAATTCTAATTTTCCAAGTTAAATACTTTGATAGTCATAAAGGTTCACATGCACTCGAAAAAAGCAAATGTTTCAGATATGGTTAGAAATAGCAATGTAGTTGTTGTATCAAGCGGACCTTAAAACGGAATTAATAATTCAAAAATTTAATAATATATTGGCTGTTCGATTTAAAATAATCATAACCAAATGTCGGATTATTAAAAATATTGTAGTTCAATAATATATATGGGCTATAGG
The DNA here is from genome assembly GCA_902654985.2 of Oryctes borbonicus. Lineage (NCBI taxonomy): Eukaryota > Metazoa > Arthropoda > Insecta > Coleoptera > Scarabaeidae > Oryctes > Oryctes borbonicus. The sequence goes on along the minus strand of LR736927.1, from coordinate 119,985 downwards.
AGAGGATCTAATGCAGAGAAATTGATTGTCTGGTTTTCACCATTTCTGATAGGTTTTCTACACTAGTACCTTTTCTAAGGGAAACGGCCACGTACGTGATACTCTTACAGTTACATATATTTTGCTTTTTCTTGTTTGCTAAGCGAGAGATTTTTCTGTTGCAATTTGTTCTTATATACAAGGTTAGTAAAAAGTATGGAGACGGCGATTTATTGTTAATATTCATTTTAGAAAATTATGTTCAATATAAAAGTTTGTTATTACATTTTTATCTACATTTGTTCTTTTCTTTTCGTTTTTAAGTTGTGCTTGGTCGCATATGGGAACTACTACTCATTCGATAAAGTATTCTTTCTATCTACAATAACACTTTTGTTTTCTTTGTTTTTTTAAGTTTTGTGAATCAACTGGGTCATTCTCAAATTAGTAATGCGGGAATTTGAACAACTATTTTAATTTATTTAGTTACCGATTTGTTTTTAATAAGATTATGACCGATACCTTTATTGTAAATAATTTTGTCTATCTGCAAGTAATTTTGTCTACCTAGCATTTATTAAATACGCGTATGAACGTATGTTTTAGCACTTGAAAACCTTCTTTGCAATCTGAAAGATAAACCAGACATGGAGGAAAGGTCAGGAATTTATAAAATTGCATGCAGTAACTGTGACAAAATCTATGTTTGTCAAACGTGGGCCTTTTTGAGTGAATGTCGGTCATGTTTTAGATTAAAAACTTAAAAAACCCATATTGTTGAATCATTTGCTATACAGAAAAACTTTAATTAGATTAAAGTTGATTTAGTTACAACGACAAAAGATTGATTTTTCTCTGACAGTTAAAATTTTAGTTACTCGAAGACTTATGTGTAACGATAGTGATATACTTCTTATCCAAAGAAACAAAGATAAAGGACCGATATTTGCGATTGCTTGCAAAATAAATTCACGTTGCTATTCGTGCGAAACAATTTTCTACTAAAATATTCCATCAATTTGCAATTTGCTAATAATTTTACGTAATTTCAAAAACAACATTGTACCAATTTACATTGCAATAAAAAAAAATTTCACTATCGTTATTATTACGCTCATGATTTTAAGACGGCTCTCCAACATATAATTTCTAGTTATACAACTATGGACCCTGTGAAGATTCTCACTTTTTCTAATATAATTTGCGAGGGATATGAAAGTATACGTACGCAATTTATTGGAATAGTTATTGCTTGATTCATAAAAGAAAAAGCATTATAGTATTATTAAGGCAGAGCTCAAGGCTTTTCATATTTATTATAAATTATATATAAAATTGCCTGACTAACAAGATATAATGATCTTCATTGTTCATGGTTTATAGCATAATTTACAGGTAATCTTTAACAATTAATTATAAATGAGCTTTAATTGTAATTAATTTAAGATGTACAACATGTTCTTTCTAGTGGTCTATAATTATTGTTGTTAAAATATGAGGCAACTCAAAAGAAATTTTTGTTTTGAAACTGTTTATGTATTTTCCAATATAAAATTGATCTTTTTAGTTCGCGGAGAGTCGCAGAATTATTGCTAAATGATTCTTGCTAAAGATAGCTCCAAAGTGAAACTTAGATAAACAGCTTACAGATGGACCTCGCGTTGAGATTGCATAGCAACCTTTTCTTTGTTCCTTTTTGTACCTACTGGGTACGAGGTTTTGAGTTTAGAGTAAGTGTACTTCATGAAGTAAGTAGAATAAAAAATCAAAATCTTGTGAGGGTATTGATATTAGATTATACATAGACTATTTAAAATATTTTTGACATACTACTTCCTATTATGCCAGAAGTGGAGTCAACCTCCTTATTTGAAATAGCCTATTATTTTACTACAAAAATGAATAAAGAAGTTGTTTTTAGGATTGCATCGAGATCTCTCACAGGATCTTATCATAAATGGTAACCATTTAAAATCAAATTCAACATTTATGAAATGAAGATCCTATTTTAAGGATAGTTTTTCGAATGGTTCTTGACAAAATCTCAAGAATACGCCCATGACAGCAACCTATGAACGATGTTTATGAAAATTGATATCACAATACTGACCCATTTTCGACAGAGAATAGTTTACACAAAGTGTATATGAATTTTTCGTAGAATTGAAAATTACACTTACTTGAGAGGGGTGCTATTTCAAAAAATCGACTTCTAATTTTGTCGATTCTAACTTTGACACCCTTTATAGTATTTTAAAACTATTGACACAGCTATTAATAATACTGACCTTCTGCATTATTTTATCTTATTAGTTTATCTGAGCAACTTTTCCATAACTGGCGTAGTTTATAATAAACAAGTAATTAAGTTAATAGTGGAACTCTTATGCTTTTTTGGGAAAAATCGATTTCTTACAAAATGGCAATATTTAAGTATAGGTAATTGTACTGTTTCAGAATTTCTAGGGGAATCCAAATTTGTGGTAAAATAATAGATGTTCCATTTAAAATAAGAAAGTTGACATCCATTTCCGGTATAATCGGAAGTAATAAGTTTTCAAAAATATTTCAAATAATCTTGGTATTATTGAATATCTACTATTCTACTTACTTCTTGAAATAATTTTGCCTTAAGCTCCAAACACTGTGCCCTGTATACTTTGTTCCGTTTTACTTTTTTTTGCTAGCAATAAAGACTGTTTTTACTATAATTATTAATTAAATTAAACATTTGTTTGTTGAGTGAGAGGGACTAATTTTGTTTGATGATGATAATAAAAACTGATTCATATATTTTAGCGGTATTTTTTTTAACCAAATAAATATAAAATACAAATATTTTACATTTACATCAATCAATTGCCAATAAGCAATTTCATATCCTTTGCAATGTACATCAGATAATTTATGATCGGATATTTAAGGATTTTAAGATGCCCTTTAAGACTCCAGGCTGCAATTCCTTTTGTAGAGCGTGAGGGCACTCAATATAGCCTGTACTCAAAACGTACAGGAAGGGTACTGTAGTAACCAAGAGGATTTTAAATATGCATCATATGAAGTAAAAATACAAAAGCTGTATTTTTTTCTGATTGAAAAAGGAAAGAATTTCAAGTATTTGAAAATCCTTCAGTCAATGCTACCTTCTTGAACGCCATGTAAGATAAAATAAAGATATTTGATATTGTTGAGTGAACTTGGACTATTGTCTACTATTAAATGTGTCATACAAATTTGTTTTATTATTTAGCAAATAATTTAAAAATATAATAATTCCATTTAAAACAACAAACTTAATCAACGTACCAGAGAAACTAATCAGTCTGTATATTTTAAAATAATTTCCGGTCGTAGGTGGCTTGATTATAAGTAACTTTTATTCCAAATATTTTTCCATTAAATGGATAAATAGGCTGCAATTCACCACATAGAGTTAGTTGCCGTACCCGGTATACATTTCTTCTAAAAACCGTAGTGTTTGTTATAAATAACACTTAATAAACGTGTACAAATAGATACATGTAAGTCACACGTTGTATACAATCTAATAACATAGTAAACGATGAAAGTTGAATAACCTAGATATAAGTTATTTCGAAATCGTTATAATCCGTATGATTTATTGCTTAATTTGCAGCAACAGTGTAAGTGTGCACTAAAGGTGAGTTTACACATATGAATTTAGCCGTGCTTATTAGTTAGTTCTATTTAGGCAACACTAAAGATTTATAGTATACATTCCACAAATACGAATTTTGACACCCCAATTTTATTCTTACGTTGCCTTCAAACAAGCGATATACCTAGAGCTTTTGCTACCTGGGGCCGTCCCCAATTAGCCGCCCTTTCTAAGTCAACGAAAATCAAATTTTTATTAACAATTACTGAATATGAATAAATAAATAAAAAATTTTATTTCTTTTTTTTAAACGACCGTTTCGAGGATGCGAATGATCCCCATTATCAACTGGTGACCGAATGATGTGAGAAACCTTTAAATATAACTTGCATGTTCTATCCCTACTTTCGAGAAAAATATTATGTACAAATACCTACTTTTACCACCTACATACCGTAAAACTAAGACATCCGAAAAAATACGGACAAATAGACAGTAGGGTCCCTTGTCATTGTAGCCCGAAATATAAAACATATGGAGCCTTACCCCAATAAATCAAACAGAACTGAGTACGACAACGGTCCGTTCTCTCTATTCATCAACTTTTTGTTGCTTCTTATGCAAACCGTTTCGTAAGCGTCTAATTCCTGCAGCGAAGTTACATTCTTAATAAATTTCAAGTTTTCTAATTTAATATTATGCCCGGTTTCGTGCTACACTTAACGATTCTAATCTGTCGTAACGTTAACACCTGATGTGTTGGTTGAACTTGGTACCTATCGCTCTTCTCGTTCGTTCTTCACCAATATAGGCTTTATCACAGTCATCGCATGCAATTTTATAAATTCCCGACCTTTCTTCCATTTTCGGTTTATCTTTCGGACTGCCAAGAAAGTTTTTAAGTGTATTACGCGAACTGAAACATAGGTTCATATCTTGACCCCTAAGAACTTTACTAATACCGTTCGATATGTTGTGAAAGGGGAGTTTCACGAATTTCTTATAGTTAGTTTCTACCGTGATTGAGGTCGTGTAATTTCTTACATAATGCCTATGTTGGATTCTTTTAAGCATGCGATCGACATCTATAGAAGTGTAACCGTTGTAAATAGCTAGATTTTTTATGAATTTAAGCTCCTTGTTAACTACTTTTACTTAAAGGGGATTTAACTAATCTATTAATTAAAAAACTAATCGCGGCCGTTTTGTGTTGTAGTTAGAATTGTTGTTCATATTGTACCTATTAGTGTCCTTTTCATAGATGTCTATTTCCAGTTTATTGTTGTTTCTAATTACTAAGCTATCCAGGAAAGGAAGTTGATTGTTCACTTCTTCTTCTACTGTGATAATAGCTTAAAATTTTGAATTAAAAGTCGCGAGAAAATCCGGAATACTACTTTTCCTAGTTTCAAAAACCTCGAAAATATCATCTACATACCTCAGCCAAATTCTAGGAAAATGTGCGGTATCCGTTCTTATGCAGGTTACAAACAAGTTTGCTATGAAGGGGGACAGGGGCTTGCCCTTTGTCGTACTTTCTGATTGTTCATAGTACTTGCTCTCTACCGGAAAGCAATTTTGATCCATGCAGCCTGAACGATACTAAAATTTCCCCATCCTCTAATTCAATATTGCTTACCTTATTTATAAAATCTAATGAATTTTCTACTTCAAGATTGTCTACTTTGATGGGTAAATTTTTTGTGTTCATTTACTTGCCATTTGGAGAGTTTGTACGTGGGTGTGTCTATACCTGAAATTATTGATTTGATAGATTTACCCGGTTTGTGGATTTTGAGTAGGCAGTACATTTTTGGAACTGTTGGATTTGAAATTAACAGTTTTAACTTCAGGTTCGCGTTAATAAATTTTGGGCATTTTTTCAGAATCTCTTTTGTTTCTGTAATCATAGATGGTAAAGAATTTTTTTTTCAGTTCTCTATAAGCTCTTGATGAAATCATCACTAATTTCAGAGAACACGCACATCAGTTTTATTCTTAATTTGAAAGTACTAGCGATTTAATTTCTGCATCATAACCAGTTCCTTGAAATATTTTTAGAGATGCATATTACCTATTTAAAAAATATTTTTGTGAATATTTCATAAGCAAAGTATTCAGTTTTTAGTTGTTATTAATGCGCGGTTAATGGATGACGACCAAAGTTTCAGAGAAAGAATGTTGTTACTGGTGTTAGAAAAACTACTTATTTTGCTAATTTAGCTGATTTGGTAAAAAAATATGTTTACGACAACCAAATACCAAAACACTATGTTTTTACAATTATAAACGTTTGTACGTCTTATGAGCAAAGCATTTCATCGAATGGAAGTTTCACGTCTTTCAATATAAGATTACACAGCACCGTGTCAAGTAATGTTACAGAACCTTAAAACAATGTATGACATCTTTAACAATTTTGCAACACATTAAAATATTATCAATGTAACAAACGAGTAGCCTTAGTTATAAATTTTAATCTGGCTTATATATGCATTACACCAATGTTTGTTAAATTGTTCCCCAGGATCCAACTTTTTAGATAAACAGTCTATTGCAACCCACTCACTACATTGTCAGCTTTCAAAAATTTAATCAGATATTTTTAAAAAATGTTACTCATGTTTTTCAAAATAACTCGGAAGCAAGTGAGTTTAAGTATAGGAAGTAAAATCTATGGTACCTTAGCCGTGTTTCTTAATGTAGAATGCGAGGATGCATGGGTCAGCCTTTTAAGTTCCTTTTTGGTTGAATACACTGGGTTATTAGAACTTCCCGATTTATTATATTAGTTGAAGAATGCATAGCTATTATGTGGATAACAAGAACCCAGGTAGCGATATAATAATAATAAACATCGAAAAAACAGGAAGAAGTACATCGACCGTACTGCGTTAGGAAGTAGAATCCGTTCAGAAACCGAGAAAACGGTCAGTATAGGTGCTTTTTTATTTTTTTATTTATTTATCTTTATCAAGAGTGCAAAACAACAATGTTCAATTAAAGAAGTAAGAATTGATATAAAAGTTATAAAAAAAGGTTCTGACTTACGCTCGAGAATTGTACAAAACGATGACACAGCTTTGTACAACTCTGTATAATGTTCATTTAACAGTATCCACATCTGGAAAATTAACAAAAGAACTATCTTAGCAATGGCTAACCGATGTGCATTTGCCAAATGTGGGAACTCACACTATTTCATTTTTGGACTCTTGTACCGGCTACTGTTCTATTACATTAAAAAACAGTATACCATCCAACAAACATGGAAATATATTAACGATACCCAAGAATAACCTCTTGATGTATATGGTTTTCGCATAAAAAAACTATAAGAAAATTACTTGTTCATAATCAACATTCTGTGCCAAAATATCACGACGTATTTGCTTATGCTTGGTATAAAAGTGGATACGTTGACCAAGGACCGAATAAATATGAAAATCCAGTAACTCTTGCTTTTACACAACAAGATTTTACACATCCTCCTCCTTGCTCTATATCTGCTAGCCATGCCATCGTACGATGTGCATGGTGTAACAAATTTCTGTGTTTTCAGGATTTCTTTGAGGAGTTTCATCACCATGCAGAATAATTCATTGTATAATGTTTAAATATAGAAAATTTTAAATTGGTGTACTAGTAGTAGTTATCAATATTTTTGTTTTCAAAATTTACTTCAACACTGCAACTGTAGGTCTGTTACACGGTCAACCAATCTGTATTCCCTATTGTTAATCCCAAGCATGTTTATTAGTCAAAAACAATATATTTAGAAATGTTGATATATTTAACTTTTTTTTCTTGTCTGCTTAATAAAACTCATTGAAACAAACTTATCTCAATATCTCTTACCGTTAGCGAGTTATCCGCACATGCAGAACGGAAAATTTCGAATTTTCAAAAATTTATTTTACCCACCTATATGTGATTTACAGGCTCTTAAAGTTTCATAATTTTTTGAATTTCCGGGTTCTTTTATTTTTTCTGCAATCACTCTTATGTTGGCTGATGTGGCGTTACAGCCACTGGGAAGTGTGTCATACATAGGTAAGTTATATTCCCAGGAAACGAAGATGCAAGATCAGCGTTCACAAGCTTATCTCACATATATAATGCAATGTTGCTATCTAAATGCAAGAGTTCTCCTACATCCATTGTAAAAGTTATACCGTATAACCTTTATAATAAAATGTTTTTTTTTTTAAGATTTTCTCACGAACCTAAAACAAAAGTCGTATCCTCGCAATCGCGACGAGGGATTTTGTAGACGGAGTTGGTTTTTAGTATCAATCAATAACGACGTTGTCAGGAGTTCTTATCAATTTAGTGTAAACAGTAAACTATTATTGACCTCAATCTCACAAGTAAACTGTAAGTGTGCATTAAGAATACTATTTCAAAGCATGTAATATTTCAGGTATTGGATCAGGAGGAATAGCATAAACAATATCATCAACAACATATTTGGCGACGAAATTAGTAGAATACTATCTAGTAGGAAATCCGTAACTAGAAAAGCTATAATGGGGCTGATAGGCGATTTCATTAGCGTTCTAAAAATTTGGAAATAGAACTTGTTCTTGAAGGAGAAATAGGACTTTAACATTAACACAAATTGCTCCGTGGTATTTCGTATCCCAACGCTGAGACAAATTATATTCAACGTTGAACATGAATTATCTGATTGGCAAACTTTTGGATTGAAAAACTACTGGATAAAAATTAATAAATCAATGTTATAATTACACCACATTTTTGCATTTAAATTTTCGTTTGCAGCTGCAGATGTAAGAAACTACATTTTAATTTTAAATTAATAAATATTCATAAACACTAATTTATATAAAAATCGAATAATTATTGTTCTTTTTTTTTTTCTGTTAAACATGTTACCGCTTTTTACTAGTGTTGCTTTTATAACGAAATGTCCATCATTATCAGCACAAAATTTCTCTAAATTCCCTATCTTTTACCATTTCACATAAACAGAAATCTAAAATCTAAAAATAAACAGACATATTGTAAGATCGAGGTGGTCATGCAATCGGTGCGTTTCTTCTTATACACGAGTTTGAGAATGCTTCACTTAAATGATTTCGTACAGTTAGCTGATTATGCCATGGTGTCCCATCGTGTTGAAACCATTCCAGCATATCATCTAAGATATGATCGCAATTGTTCTGCAACGCACGGACCAGGGATTGTGGAACCAATGACTCCGCACCAAACATTAAACTTGGGATCTCCTCTATTCAACATGATGGTTTTTTTTTTTATTTATGAATGTTCGTTAAGTATATTAAACGTGTCACAGTTTATAAACCATGTTTCATTAGTATACAAAACTTTAAATTTAAACTGTGGATCAACTTTACACATTTTCGTAAGACAAGTACAAGATTGTGTTTGTGTAATTGGTACGAAATCTATGGTTCCTGAGTACTCGCATAACAGTACTTTGTGCCGTGGCTGTTTCTATTGAAATCTGTCAGGTTAACATCGATGGATTTTGCACTACTTTCGCTGATACGTTTACCTCTGTTTATTCATCGATGCCTCTTTCAATTCTATTTAGATTACAAAGGGAACCACATTTTTCCAAATTATCATACAGTTTCGTAAAAGTATTTAGAGAAGGGTGGCTATGATCGAAATACGACTCTAAACACTGTTACGCAGCTTGTACATAGTTTTTTTTTTACAAAATGTAATACTCTAGGAAACATGCATTAATACTTCCCTGGTGGCACTCTAAAAAAGAAAGTCGGAGAGTGGCCGTAAGTAGATCCGATGTTAAATTGTAGACCGGCACCGATACTGGTTACTGTCCACTAAACAAGCATCTACACAAAATTGGAGTCGTATCTGGATTAATGTATTGAGGATTCGGTGAGAAAGAGGGAAAACATTTAAACATAAAACAAATTCTGGACTTTTTAAGGGCAACGGAACTCCTACGGGATTATCGAGAAGAAATAATAGGCAGTGCAGCCGCAACAACTGCGTGCAACACTCGTGCTCAGGAATACGAGTGCCGACTGATCGCTTTGTTTCACCGATGTTTCACACTAGCGCATGAATATGGAATCTGTTAGATACCAGTAACTTCCAGATGATTGCAGTCTTTGATGGAAAAGTAGTACGAGAGTCTGAAATTGTTTTTTTATGATGTTCCCGAAAAGGATCTTGCAGATGCGATCGGTAACACTGAATGTAGGATATATACGCTGGCTTACGGAAATTAGGGTTAAATGAAGGGAGTTGCTGTGGAGAAGGATTGATGTTGTAATTAATGGTGGTTTGAATATCTTTCCTAGAATAATCATTGCTGAGCAGAGTTTCGCTGATGTGGTTCAGTTTTTGAGGAAGTTTATTGGGTTCAGAGTCTACGTGTTCTCGTACACTGGCGTATTGATGGTGGGCTGGAACGTTCCGTTTACCGAAAACCCGCTGATGGATAGCTCAATAGCCTTTCACACCCTCATCCAGCCCCAAAACGCGGTGCTATCAATTCTCTAATTCAAAGAGTCATTTGTATATTTGAACCCAACGCACTTCTTTTAGAACTGAACCATACCACCGAAACTCTGATAATAATTATTCTAGAAAAGATATTCAAGCTACCATTAACTGCTTCATCGATCTTTCTTCACAGCAACTAGTCTCATCTAATCCACTCAACATTCAGAGTGTTACCGATCGCATCAGTAAGATCCTCATCAGAAACAACATAAAAACCATATATAAACCCAATTTCAAACTCTCAGAGTGCTTTCCCATAAAAGATCACGATTATCAGGAAGTTCCTGGTGTCTAACAGATTCTATGTTCGTGTGGTAGTGTGTATATCCATGGAACAAAGCGGTCGGTCAGCTGAGCAGGAGCGTTGTGCACGGTTGTTGCATGTAACCGGGTCCGCCCTTGCTGAGCATAACCTGGAAACCAACAAATCCAATTTGGCTCTAGTCGCATCTTGTCTTGCAACCCTCACTATTATAGTAGAAAAATCCGTGAATCTATAGACATTTTCAAACATTCCCACATTTTAAATTGCAACGATGGCTGGGGTAGCCACGTAAGGGGTTTACATCATACCTAGAAATTTATGCTGAATAAGTTCCACTCTATTGACCCGTTACAAGCCCTATATAAACGCCTCCGGAACGAATAGTCCCTAGTCAATGTACAGTAACAGCCCCGAAGTTGTCCCATAAGAGTGTGGACGAAACGTCGGTAGAAGCTACGACAACAATGCCGGTCCAACCCGAAAGCCAAGAGTATAGTGCTATTGACCAACGCGGAAGCCTACGTAACAGATGGCTGTAATTTATTTATTTGTAAAAATAACTGTCAAGTTTTATATCGTCGGAATCTTTGCAAATATGTTTTTTTATAAAGGCTGAATATAATTTCCATTAAAAAGAAACTTCTTGTCATACGTACGAACGACAGCATCATCCCCAGACATGCTAAAAATCCAGACATATTCGGGGAAATCCGGATGTCTAGTAACAGATTAATTTAAAAATTTTAATGTAAATAAAAGTTTTCGTTAGACTGTATTATTAAGCATATAATTACTTATAATTAAGCATAAGGCTCATTCAATTGAACTCGTGAAACTATGAATTCTTCCTCATTTGATCGGCTCTGTATATTCGCAAACACGTGTTTGATAATGAAGTAAGGAATTATCAGTTATTAGCTATCATCCTCGTACGTTGCTTAGATACATAATTGTTATCTAAAAAGATCATATGTCTAATCTATTAAATAAATCATAAATTTTGGAAATAAAGTTTAGAGTTTACGCTTGTATTAGTTGAGTGTAGGCTTTCACGACCGTAATCCATTGTAGAAATGTCTTTCGGGTGATGTCGTGTAGTTGATTTTTAACTTGACGTTTCGCTGACTATCCTGTCAGCTTCTTCAGAAGATTTCTAAAGACTGCTGTTGTTGTCTTTTGCTGCTCGTTATATATCCTATTTTTGTTCCGCTTTGCTGATCCATAACCGTTCTGCTTTGCTGATCCATAACCGTTCCGTTCCGCTGAATCGCGTCGTTCGTTG
>LR736927.1:0-107912 GCA_902654985.2 Oryctes borbonicus | reverse complement strand
CCACCGCATAAGCTACAGCGACGTCAAGGTATTAGCCAGGACCAGCCACTACTACCCGAGGATAATACGCGAATCCATAGAAATAATGAAGAACACCAACAACTTCAATCGCGAAGATGGATACAGGATCAGCAACACGTGGAGGTTAGCACTACGAAGTCGTCATACAACGAACGACGCGATTCAGCGGAACGGAACGGTTATGGATCAGCAACTACACGACATCACCCGAAAGACATTTCTATTACGTTTGTATTGATTTTATGATTATACGTATAAATACATCGTTGAAGGGCAATGTAATAATACGTTCACAATTTGTAAGTAAAAAGGTTTCTTTTTTGTATAATTATCCTACTTTACATAAACGAAATATTTCTAAAAATAAAGATTAAATATTTTTAGAGGCGAAGGTATTAGCAAACGGTTGTTCTCGTTAATGAAATGCGACAAACAAATAGCTAATTATTACAAAATTAAATTTATCTGAAACTGATATAAGAGGTTATGACACTGTTGGAAGTAAAGTAGGTATAGCTTTGAGTATTTATATATACACCGTATACTATAATATACAGAGCTGATATAGAAGAAGTTGAGTCGCCGAGAAGGGGAACTATACATATGGGTGTATTTACGGCAGAGAGTCAGTGCTGTTACATGTTACAAACTGCTAAAAGCTAAACGTTACACTTTTCATGTTTCACATCACATAAACGCAGCGCCAATTTAAGTTCTCGTGCAAGAATTCTTATGCGGATTATTATATCGCCTGCAGGACTATCTCCTACCTATCCAGTTGTAAGTCAATGTTATTTATATTTCAATATTTATTTAAGTAGTCAGAATTATCGTATACTTGTAGGTTTAAATTAAATTTTACGTTTAAAAACGTTGCTTTTTCGATATTTTTCTTGTTAGCGTTTACGTTGTAATGTAAAGTCGATATTATAATAACTTTACTTAAGCAGTGGCATCGATAAATCATAGTATAAACAAGAAGAAAGAATAGAGAAGGTTGCTGGACACTGGGCACTCAGTAGCCACGTGTCGCAGGGCTATTACCGCAAAAAGCATTCCCTTGCTTGTATCGAAATGGATATCTAACCCTCTAGACCTAGACGATTAGCATGGATCAACCTGTGAATGACATTGTACCTGTAATACTTGCCACATGAAAGCAATACAGCATTGTATACGAATTCAGTTCAGTGAATATCGTATTGACATACCTTTCTCGTTTGCGAACGCATATGTTACTAGAAATCCATTAAAAATTGAATTCTGTTGGCAATGTGCTTATTAAAACTTATGGTATGTTTATGTAGAATCAGAAACAGTTTCGTAATATACACTACTCCAATAAATATAATTTACTTAACTTTGTATACTCAAAAATGTACACATGTGAAGTATATCGCGCACATCTCGATTTATTTTACTTCAAAATAATTTATGTTTTCTTTTAATACGGAAGAAGCAACTAAATTTTCTAATGTTACTTTTTCGGGAAGATGAGGAAATGTGGGAAAATATATTAATCGTAAATATTTACATTTCAATAACAATAACGAAAAAAATCTATTGTCAGTCTATAGAAAGTGGCTACCAATTAATCGTATGTGTTTGGGTTTCTTAGTTAATAACCTGCCGTGTAATAGTGTTTAATTGCAAGATCTAATGTGAATTCAATTGAAATATATCACATTGCTTAGCTCCTTAGTAGAGGAAATATTGTATCTCCCTTTTCTATTTTATAACAATTGAAATGCAAAAAGAACGGAATTTTTCGGATTCATAAATGAGGGTAGTCTGAAAAGCTTCTACCCTTAAACCGGCATATTATTTCTGAACATAGCCTCGTAAGTCTTGTAACAGTTAATGTTGCATTTGGGGCGAACACTCAGGGCACAAAATGTAAGAAATCGCTTTTCCTATTTGTGCATGAAGGAAGATGGTGATCACTACGAATGGTTGTTGAAAGTGTATGCATACATTAAATTTTACAAATTATTTCTAATGAATATCTTTAGAAAGAAGAAATTATAAGTATTTCGTCACAGCCCCGTATCCAATTTAACAGAAAGCTTATCTGCATGGCTTCATATTTGATTGACTCAGGACCGACAGATTTTGGTATAGAGAAACGTACATAAAAATTTCTAGAACAGTTTCTCTGAGAGAAATTGAAATAACATGAACTAAACATAGCAACGATTTCGATTGCAATCTTGTAGATATTAGTTATTTTTACTCGATAGAATAAAATTCGAATCATCCCTCTAGTGTGTAAGGCGTTTAAGATATCGGCTGTTAAACAAAAAGCGGAGTTTCGCAGAAACCTCAAATTATGTCAATTCTTTTCAAAACTAAGATGGAAGAGAGAACTAGGGGATATTGAAGAAAGTTGTTATATTTTGAAGAAAGGATGTTCCATTCGAGAAACTAAACTTGTACTGTATCGAAACTAGAGTGAACTTTCGCGGTAGCTGTTTTTCTTTTCGGAAAGGCATATGGATATGGTGGATGCAGAAGTAATTCTTATCCTAACTCATGGGATTTTACCATAACGACGACACAAGTGTGCGCGCATGCATTATATTGATGAAACAGAATTCTTTTTTTCGCCAAATGATTACGTGGATTATGCTGTGTACATAATTTTGTTGGCGATAAAGTGGCTTTGGCTTTTTTTGACGCCGGTGGGTGATGCTCCCAGCCTCAGCAATCTCACCCACTTTCAATCTCCGATCATCTACAACGCGAATTTTTTCATTTCTGATGTGGTGACCTCATTTTGACGCTGCTGTTCAGTATTTTATGGTCCACCTTTATCTAGTCATTCATTTTCTTTTTCAAAAGAAAATATTTAATCACTAGCCTATATTCGATTTTTTAAAATGTTGCTAAATCACAAAAGCTGTTCATTTTAAATCGCAGTCATTCATAAACTAACAGACGTATTTGTTTGAAAACAACTTTCCCCCTCGAGAACTCATAGTGCCGTCTGGCTATTAGAGAAAATTTTTATCGTCATGTGTCACACATCTGTTCAAGGGTATCCCGATACCCATATCGATAGCAAACATTTCCACTTGAAAGACTGTCGTAATTCGGTTCTTTATGCTAAATTCATAAAAATTGCAGTAGTTCCTAACGAGGGTATCTCGCCTACGTACACCTATGTACCTATCTATACCTACGTACATTTATCCATCAAAGTAGATAGTTTAGCAGCATAATTCAGTAGTTTTGTAAATAGTATTGAATTAGAAGTTGGGGAAATTCAGTATCGTTTCCCCATGGGAGCAATTCCAAAAACCATAGAATATTTTATTTCTAAATTGAAGATGTCAAAATTGCGGAAGGCAAAAGGCCTACTTCACTTGGCATAAATCAAAGTAATTTTCAAGTAGAGGCCAAGTACTATAAGCAATTAGAGGGTACGGCAATGGATAACCTCTTGTCCCCTTTTATAGTTAACTTGTTCATATTAATAAATTTGAAATGTGCACGAAAAAGGGCCCGTATATTTTCTTAGAATGTGGGTTAGGTATGTAGGTCTTTGTGGTCTTTGATACTAGGAAAAGTAATATTCCGGATTTCCTCGCGACACCTAATTCAAAATTCGGAACTATTAAATTCATAGTAGAAGAACAATCGATACCCTTTCTTGCATAGTTCAGTAAATAGAAATAAAAAACTGAAAATAGACATCTATAGCAATAAAAAAAGCAGTAATAGATACATTATGACAGATTCAAACTACTGTGCATAACACAAAATAGCGGCGATTAGTTTCTTAATTAATAGATTAGTAACATTCCTAGCATAAGTATAAGTAGATACAATAAATTCATAAAAAATGTAGCTATTTACAATTGTTACTCTTCTCTAGTCTGCTCAAAACAATTAGGGGATACTTGGAAAAGTGGTAATAAAATAAATAAATAAAGAATGTAGCACCTCGCAAATATTTTTATATTTAACTACAACGTTTTTAAATAAGAAACCGAACGCATTGACAAGTTTGAACTTGTTTGTCTACATTATAAAGCTACTAAGGCACTAGAGAATAAATATCCTTAAATGAATACACAATTATGAGACTTTATAAGAAGTTTTATTGATAAAATAACGAAAAATCCATTGTTACTAATGTGTATGATCTCCACGAACGGCAATAAAGGTTTAATATCTTATCGGCATTGATCACATCAGGATATCAAAAAATTCTTGTGGAAGATTATTCCATTCCTCTATCAGAGCATTTTGAAGATCCCGAATTGTACGCGGTGACATATTTCTTGCTACAACACGTCTTCCTAAAGCATCCCAAGCATGTTCGATAGGATTACCATCACGAGAATTTGCTGGCCAGTCCATTCTATTGATTCCCAATTGTTCAGTCCAGTTGTTCACGATGTTTGTCCGGTGTGGACGAGCATTGTCATCCATTAAAATGAATCTTTCACCCATAACGCCAGCGTACGAACAATGGGTCTAGAAATTTCATCCAGATACCTCTGAGCAGTTAGGTTGCCATTCTGTATCACTTAAAGGCCTGTATGACCTCCTGCGCTTATTCTAGTCCGTACCATTACACTCCCACCTTCATATTACGGCCTTTCTCGGACAAATTGTGGCTGGTTACGTGTTCCAGGTTCACGCCAAATTAAAATACGCCTATTATCTGGATTTATGGCGAATCTGGATTCGTCATAAAACAATACTTGTGCCCACTCATCGTGATGTCCAATTTCCATGTTGCTCAGCCCATATTCTTCGCGACCTTTTATGAAGAGCAGTTAGTAGAACGCATACTAGGAGTCTTCGAGCATACATGCCAACGTTGTGAAGACGATTTCTTATTGTTTGAGTTGATACTATTCTTGCTGTAGCAACGGCAAGCTCACTTTTAAGCTGCGTTGTGTTATGAGTGCGGTTTCCAAGTGCAAATACTGTTAGGTATCGATCATCTCTTGGTGTTGTAGATGCTGGGCGTCCTTGTCCTCGTCTTTCCTGAACATCTCCAGTTTCTAAAAGCCGATTCCACAAACGCGAAACTGCAAAAACTTTAGCTTGCTGTCTCCGTCCACCTTCCAATTGACCTATCGCTCTCCAAACCTGTGCATGAGTCAAATCACGTTGCCTTTTCATTATTCCCCGTAATTACGGTTAAAAATTTGCTATGATACGGAAAATGGTAAAATCTAACTGTAGTCGAGATCGCTCGGATATGCGCTTTTATACCCTCAAGCTGTGGCGGTTCGCACTGAAGACAAGTTGAAACTTGTCAAAGCAATCTGTCTCTTGTTTAAAAACGTTATAGTTGTAATATAAAAATATTTGCGTGTCTGATATTATTTGTTTATTTATTTTATTATTATTTTTGTAAATATCCTCTAATTGTTTTGAGCAGTGTATATGTAGACATTATGTGAGAAATTCCAGGACCTTAGTCTCGACAGAAACGAGTGGTAAGAAATTTGTGAAACTTCTCTTTCACAGAATATCGAAAGATATCAGTAACGCGTCTTACGGGTCAACATGTGAATATATATTTTAGTACTTAAAAACCTTCTTTGCAATCTGAAAGATAAACTAGACATGGAGAAAAGGTCAGGAATTTATAAAATTGCACCGTGACAAAGCCTAGATTGGTCAATATGGTAGAATAAAATCGTCAAGTGTAGCCATACTTTGGTGCTGTTTGCTTAACAAAGCTAATTAAAAATGTGGATATTTATAAATCAGTTTTTGGTATGTATCTAAATCTAAAGTATGATGTGCTAGAACAATGGTAAAAAAAAAGTATGATTTAATTTGTATAAATATTTCAATGTCTCTATTACGATTTACAAGGTCTCTGTATGTACAATTAACTAATGTATGTACTGTTAATGAGCAATTTGTTGGCTGAATTACGTATATCAAGTATAGTAAATAACATTAATGGTAGTGCATACGAATAGGAACTTATTTACATTTTCAAAGTAAATATGACGTACATTTGTTTTGTATATAAAGCATGTGAAGAATTAAATCATTTTATTGATACTGTTAGGCTGATTGAATTCGCAAAACGCATATCGCAACTAATGATCATTTAACATACACAATGTTTGTATTGCCCAAGATTTCGACGACTTGTACTAGAATATGTATAGAATCCAGTAGCATCCTTTTACAAAGTAACCAATTACTTATTCGCGGATTGCCATTATTAACCGTATCACTGGATGATGTGAGAAGAAGATTTTAATTCCAAGATGCTTTGTTCTATCCCTACTCTAAAAGATATTTACAAATTCCTACCTTTGCCGCCTACATACCCTAAAACATGCGAAATATACGTACCTAAGAGAAAAGGTTCACAAAACCTGGGCATGTACCCGTTTTACATAAATATATCCATAAAACGAAGTAGTTAAGTGGATCTTTTGAAGTGTTTAACAGATTTGTATTCTTTTACATATAAATGATTTCGTAAGCGTCTAGTTCTAGGGGCGCAGTTACGTTCTTAATTAATTTGAGTTTTTCTAATTTGACATTGTACCTGGTTTCGTTTATGTATTATACTTGACGATTTGGTCCTTCTATAGTCGTAATGAGCTCTATGTTCTTTGAATCTGCCGGCCATCGCCCATTTCCACTGTCCAATATAAGCTTTGTTACACTCATCGCATGCAATTTTCAATTCTCGACTTTTATCCTTCTGTTTATCGTTCGGACTGTCTATAAGTTTTCTGAGTGTAATTTGCACGTTCGTCTTGCCCCTTAAAAACGTTACTAATACCTGTCAATATTCTGTGAAAGGGAAGTTTCACAAATTTGGTCGCGATAGAGGAACAATAAAAAAAGGTCTTATACACCAGTGTTCGCAAGCCTTTTGTTTTTAAGATACAGATTAAAGGTTTGAAAACTTTATTTTTAAAACAGTTATTTCCCTTTAATATTTCATAATAAAAAAGGATCGCTGCTTGGTCAACACGAGCATAACATAAGAAAGAAAAACAGTGATTAGATTTGAAAAAAATATAAGATTCTTCGCTCTGAAAAAGGTGTTCAAATTGATAGCCTTGTTCTTGGATGCACTTTTCCAATCTTTGTATTAACGATTGACGGCATCTTCGATGTATACCTGGATTATTGCGGAATCTGTCGGCAGACTTCGTAATTCTGTTCCATAATTGTCTTTATTATTTAGTTCTACGAAATACACTTCATTTGCATAATCACTCAAAATGAAAAATCGAGGGGATTAAGGTAAGGGACTTATTTCCAAAACGTCTTTGCAAAAATTCCCCTGCTGTTCGAGAAAGGCGAGCCGACGCGCCATCATGCATGGAGTTATTATTTAATAAAGTGTTCAGTTCCTTTTCCAAGAAATGTTCTTGTCAATGAGTTGAGCATTCGAGAGGTAATTGCCGATTTATCTGTCCCCAAATTAAAAATTAATTTCATCTCTCCAATAGTGAATGTTATGCAGGTTTATTAACGCTATCGTATATCATATTACTAATAATATGTATAATTCGACAAAAACGGATGGATATTGCACTATTGCACCATTGAGTGCAATAACATAGCCGTAACATATTTGGATATTCTTTTCATTTTTCCCTTATTCTTTCTTGTCCTTTTGAATTACCCTCTTTTTCTTTGATGCAAGGATTCTGGTTATGTATCTTTTACCCTCTTTTGTCTCCCATAAAAATTCTTGATTTCTGTCTGCCTATAGTAGTCTTCTATTCGTGCTATTTGCTGTTCTTTCAATACTCTTTTCTTGTGTGGGTTTATCGCTTTTCCGCTCTTTGTTCTGCCCGTTGTGTCTGTTTCGCTTTTATTCTTAGTTTGTTTCATATTTCTGTTAGTTAGTCTGTTTCGCAGAGTTTATGAGGAAAGAAGCTTTTATTACCTATCCAGTTAATTATTAATAATTCCATAAGTTCGATTGTTTCAGTTGATTCCATTCTACGCAAGCTTTAAATTTGACACTAATTTAATACTACTACGACAATATTACGACAAACTCAAAACAATTGCTTTAAAAAAACTATTATTAAAATCTATTAAAATAAAAAAATGTTTGTTATATTACTTTAAAATAACTATCTTTATTGTTTTGAATTGATGTTTCATTTTGTTAGTATATATGAATCGAGAATTACAAGTAATACAGTTGAGTTTAATGTTATTTGCTCTATGACGAAAACATTTACATACATAGGTTAATAATGAATAACAGAGCAAAATGTTTTTCGCTGAAACTATTTTCTGTTCAATTTTTCTATAAAAAATTGTAAATTTCTTAATGTTAATTGTATCAAATATTCTAGACGTAATAATTTCAAAGTCACTAACTGTTGCAGTTACATTGCTTTACTGTTTGCTTAATGTTATAACATTTGTTTATCTTGTTATCTGTTGTTGATATTTGAAGAAGTAGAGACGTTTTATATCGTAATGTGATGTCTAGTCCCAGTTATCCTAGCGTTTAAAACCGCCGATAACACGATAGGGTCACGCTATTGCACTGCCTATTTTGTATTATACATATACTATTGTACGATTTTAGAAGTTTTTTAACCTAATTACATATATCTTAATGGAACTAGAAGGGTGGGATCGTTGGATGGTAGTAAGTATTTAATAAGGAGTTTATTTTAAACTATTTGATGTGCCTATAGTAAATCGTCTGACGCGAACTGTACAGAACGTAATTAGTTTTGTATAACTAGTAAAGAAGGCAACAAGATCGTTACAATATTTTCAACATGTTAACACCTTATTAAAAGAAAATAAAGTGTTTCCCCGGATGGACTTGACAAGAAGAAAAAAGTCTTTTATGACGAAACATGGTGTTGGTAAATCAATAAGATCGACGTACCCTCAAAACAGTTATCCCAGATTAATTAAACTTGTATGGTGCGGAGTGTGCCGATACTCTTGTGCTGTCTCAAACGAAATTGTTTACATTTGAAAATTAAACTTAAATACAAAATTTAAAGACGGAATTTTGAATTTTATTCGTAGAGTTTATGTGCCTTTATGAATAGGATAGAGAAATGTGTAGAAGGTGGAGGGAGCTACGTATAATAATAATTTTCAAAAATTGGATTATGTTCACGACTTCGTTATTATTGACAATCCAAAATACAAAATGTAGTGCACCATCCATGTTATTAGGAATTATTATTAATCTCTGTGGATTCAACTTACAAACATAAAATTTCAAATTCCGAATTTAAACTTTGTATTTAAGTATAATTTTGCATTACTAACAGCTTTCTTTTATGAGCATTTTGTGTAAAATGATAAATTTTACTTCTCTTTTAAGGCATTTTTACGTTTTATTAATTTATTTAATTCGGTTTCTTTTATGGTAAGTTCATTTCTTTGAAAAGCAGATTTTTTTATAAAGAATAACTTTTTGTCGTAAAAGTAATAACAAAGAAATTTTTCCTCTTGTCAACTCCATCCAGGGATACACTGTATACATCCCATCAAGAACATCAAGAAAATCTGAAAACTTAGTGATTTACTAATGTTAACCATTGTAACTCCACCATTTAAAATATTCTGTTAAGTATTAACAAATCCAACGTTTTTTAAATAGAATACAAAATCTTCTACTCCTTATACAAATTGTTATATACAGCTTATATCTGTCAAAATCTAAGTTAGTATGTTATATAGATGAATTATACCGAACGTTAACAATGCGGACCATTTGCAAATTTTAAAGTTTATGTTATGCATCATAACACAGCATATATAACATACCTCGCACTTCTAGGCAATGACGTATTCCAACTTCCGGCTCCGGTTAAACATCGTATTTATACAGAGCTAATATACTATAATACTTCGTAATTAAAAATATATCGTTTCGGTCGGGGTTTGAATCCGCGTAGTTGGTGTCGAAATGCAAGTATACTAACCGTTACAATTTATCTGTATAAAGAAATCCTGAACGGATACCGTTTAAAAACTGTCCGTTAAGAGGGACTTCTGCTTAGGAAAGTGTTGCTTTTAGTAAGAATTCGCTGTAATTAGATGTTTCAATAAAATTTCCAGACAATGGCAGGACAATTGTAAAAAAATACGACTACAACCTGCAACTTCCATCCAATAAACCAAATATCTTCATGAGAACTAGAACTAAAAAACATTTTAAAAATCACTGTTCGCGCGTAGTAAGAACTTTCATCTAGACGAAACGAGTAGATTATTAATTTAGCGCTATTTGTTCTACATTTAGACGTTTTTTCCTTGAATATCTTGTGCACGAAGTTTTAACTTTGCATTAGTACGCTTCAGGCATAACTGAAGGAAACGTTTTGAATTCGTGTTAGTTTGTTATTTTTATTTTCTTTATCTATTATCTCTAGTCTCACACGAACAACTTTTGTTGTAGAATCCTATGTTTATCTCTATTGCTCTAACTGGCGCTAATGCTATGTCAATTATTTTCAAGGAAGGACAACAGATACCAATAAATATTATGAGCAATATTTTATTGCTCATAATATTCGCTTCTAAAATGTAGCAGTTAGAATGTAAGAATTATTTTTTTGGTCTCTAGTTTAATTCTTTTTTAATCGAGATAATAACACTGATCATTTTAATTAATTACAGTAGAAGCCACAATGATAGTAAAGGAACTGAGAAAATGCGTCCGTTACATGCCATTGTCGCTTTATCTGAGCCTGCTTTTTCATTATTTTTTATATTTTTTAACGTCTATTACTTTTATATATTGCAATAACATAAAAGTACAGTCTATATAAGGACAAAGAAATAACTTAATTTTTTAGTACTAACTATCCATACGTTTCATTTAAAAGGGCGATTACATATTTTATTTGAAATTTATGAATAAGCCTACACACATATTTATATTTCAAAAAAGTGTTTAAATTAAATTAAATTAAATTAAAAAAAAATTAAAATATTTTTTTTCTAAACAATGATGGCAAGGAGTATAGGGTAGTATGGCAAACACTAAAGCATTGGCACCCTCCGTACCACACAAATCATTTAATTGATTCGGAAAAGTTGTTTCTGGAATTTGTGGATTCCCAAAGTCAACCGTAAGACCGAATGATGTGAGAAAAAAAATTTAATTCTAGCACGCCTGTTTCCTATTCTAAAAAATATTAATTTTTAAATTCATCAGCGTTGAGTATTTCGTTACTGCTGCAGCCGCTACGTAAATATGACCAATTTTCTTTGATATCCTTCGATATACTACTCACAAACAGTTTAGCAAAATCTTGAGCTATTTGTAGTAATAATGGTCCGTTGAGGAATTCAACGATTTCGTTTAATTTTAAATTATTCCAATATACTTCGCCGAAAAATTATGTTTACATGGTTCCTTTATTTCGTTGGGGATTTTTTTTTAAACATACAGGGATATTTTGAATTCTGCTATTAACGTGACATTAGAATTACCAGACTCTATCCTTGAAATAACAGCAGCTTTCTCTTCAATCGAAATTTTGCGAAACGAGTTATCAAAATAAAATAATATCTGAGGATTTAATAATATGTATTGCGTAATTCGTATTGATACTGTCGTAGTTTTAGAACATGTATGCGCATTTTCCTGACTTATTTCGCTGAAACTACTTCAACAGGGCTTTGGAAATATTCATTGGAATACGTTTTTGGCCTTGAGTGAGCAAGCGCGGCACCCAACGCGCGAATAATTTTTTCATACACAAATCTTCAGTCATCATATGATAAACACGTTTTTTCGAGATTCCCACAGGCTTAGCTATCTCGCTAATTATAATTTAACAATGGTTTAGTACCATCTGGTGAACTTTTCCGATGTTATCGGTAATGGTTGCAGTTTTTGGACGTCCCGAACGTTCACTGTCGTTGCTGCGGCCACGTTTAAAATTTCACCGTGGCAAAGAAGGGTGCAGTTAAGCATATGTCTCGTCATTAATTTACACAGACGTATAGACTTTCAAATGCAAGAATTTAATGATGACTCGATATTCCACTTTTTCAATTTTTACAGAAATGCTAACATTGACTGAGACAAACAGCTGTTAAACAGTAACTGTGTACACAATTACATTATC
Organism: Oryctes borbonicus; assembly: GCA_902654985.2. NCBI lineage: Eukaryota > Metazoa > Arthropoda > Insecta > Coleoptera > Scarabaeidae > Oryctes > Oryctes borbonicus. The sequence continues at coordinate 95,808 of LR736927.1, read as the reverse complement.
ACAATATTTCTGTCGAGAAACGCCATCTTCATGTTGAAAGTTAGATAATTTCAAACCACCCTGGTAAGTGTATTATATTTTAAATCTTCATCAAGGTTAATTAAACATACGATGTCATACTAAGGCCGAATATTTTTCCAAATTAAAATTATACATATAACAGATAGAAATTTAAATAAAATATGAATTGCAAGGTCGTTTTTTTATTTTGTATATTTCTAAACATTTCATAAATATGCATGCGTATCCGTGTAAATCTATAGTAAATAGTAATACTAAAGAAAAACAATGAAAGTCGAATGTACGAAAATGGAAGAAATGCCGTCCCTGTACTAATTATTTGATTCGGTGTAATTTGAGCTACGTCCGTACAGTTAACGTTTCATCTCGTTTCCGGTAATTTATTATTTTTTTCTTATGATGGCGACCTTCTGCTATTCAGGTGTTCGCCTTCCTTGCAAATTTAGCATAGATATTAGGTACTTTTACTTTTTGGGATATTATAATGTCATAACGCAGTGAATAAATCTGTAGCCGCAGAACGAAATTACTTTTATATACTGTTTTCGAATAAATTACTGTTTCCGCATACAGCCTGAGTTAATGGTTTTAGGAATTATTACTGCGTAACTTAAAAAATATAACTTCACAGGATTTTTAATTCCAGGTATATTAGATCTTAGTCTAATAATTTTGGAAATATTTGGAATTTTTAAAATGTTTCTATTTCGCAGATGTTTAACAAAGTTTTTAATATATGTTGCATATAATATTGCACCAAGTGGAATTGTCTTTCTTTTAGTTCTTGGCTTACCTCTTCACCATTTTTGTATGGTTTTCGGTTTTTATTTACCCCCATTTTGCTTAAATAGTCGATTCAAAAGTGTGGGGACCATTAGGAACACGACACACTATTACAATGTTTACTTGATTTGCGCCATAAGTTTATAGGCAACTACAACGTTAAAAGTAGGATAATATTCTAATGATACTCGACACTAAACTACACTAATTTTGGTTCAATTATGCCTTCACAATAAGAAATAAAAAAAAATATTTTCTAAAAAACTTTTAAGGTCATGTATCTCGAAAACAAAAGGTTTACGGACATTAGTGCATAAGCTTATTATTTTATAGTCCTGTATCGCGCGGTACTATGCACTGCTTTTTCAATGTCACCCTGTAAATAAAAAAAAAATATTACTAAAAAGAGTTAAAATAATTCTTTTTCTTACTAAATTTAACTCTTTCTATAACTTTGTAAGAACGTCATCTGTACATATGTTGTATCTATGGGAAATACGATACGAAAAACATTCATATTCCTATCTCTGTCTGCTCTTTGATGTAATTTCAAATAACTGTTCATGTCTCCCTTTTTTCCAAATAATTTAACAACTGCTGCTTCTAAAAATAGCTCAATTCTTAGCGACAAATTTTACGTGATAGAATCAAGAGAGTACGCATGTAACACATAGTACACAGTGGATCGACTCAAGTTCGAGTACGTGGGGTATTGGTCGGTCAAGAATTCCAACTAGAATAACAATGCGTATGAATTATTAATACAAACGTATTGTTATTATACGTACTTATCTACTTACATTAGGGCGGTAGGAAGAATAAAAGCAACATTACCGTTTGAAACATCTTTTCATACAATTCTACATAATTTTAATACACGGAGAACAAGTGACATAACCCTACATCACTCGAATGCATAAATGGAACGGCGTCGAGGCAAATGAATCATTCAGATTGCTTAATAAGGTGCACCTCAAGGTTCTATTGTCCGTCTGGCATGAAATTATGCGGGCGATATCACTTTTGAAATTGCTATTAGGTATACCAATGGATACGGATTCGATGTATGGGACTGCTTGACCGTTATATACAATTACGAGAACATCGTTACAATAAGTGGGCGCGTCTAAATTGACTCACGTGCGTTAAATTTATTACTATTATTATTATGTCTGGCAAATAGAATTTTCTCTTTCTGGGAAGAGTAACCAGAAAGAGGAACAATTTATTTGATTTTAGCAGTTTTGCAAATTAATAGCAGAATTTCAACAATTATATTTACAAATGTTTGAAGGAAGCAATAATCTATATGGTGAAAGATTGACGTGTTCCAATACTCGGTACCTAGTGTATTTCTGACAGCAAAAGCAAAATTTAATTGTTGTAATTACCGATGAAAATTACAGTAAACACAGTAAATTTGCAAGACAATGAAATTTACACTTACCATTAAAAACCAATAAAATTAGATATAAAATTGTTGATAAGAAAGTTGCCATCGATTCATTTTAATTTTCTTGTATAATAATTTAATAATTGCACAACGATTTAACTGTCATGTTTTCAAAAATTGAAAACAATGCAGTGTATTGCTAAAATAAATGAGATGTAAATATTAATTATTGCAATTTAAATTAGTAATAAATCAGATCATAATCATAAAGAATATGATCTCTCATCTGACATTTTTAGATAACATGAAAATAAATGATACAAAAGTCAAATCAACGATTGTTCTCTCAAGATTTTAATGTTGTTTGACAGCTTGGTCAAGGTGAATAAGATATGGTAAGCGCTTTTATTTGAAATGAGAGTACGAAGTACGAATAAAGACCTTTACATTTCGACAAATGATTAAATAACAAACAGTTACTAATGTATTCCCAAGGATGTTGAACTTCTGGAATACATTTTGTAGTCGTAAGTATACTAAAATTTACGTTGCATTGAAAAAAATATATGAAGAACCTTTTTCTAATTATTATCATTTTTTAATGAAATCGCGGTATCCTTTTGTAATTCAACTATTAAGGTATTATTTTCGTTGATGCCTGTTTAAAATGTTCTTCAATACGTTATTTTTGAATTTTAGTAGTCTCTCAAGGAATTATTACATTAGGTTAGTAAGACCAGGCCCTTCCTTCGAAATTTTCCCGTTTCATTTGTGCATCCTTGTCTTACATGTTGGAATCATATTTTTATAATTAAAAGAATGTCCATTCATCAACAGCAGTCGAGAAAATCGAAATTTCACTATCTTTTTCGAATCATATTACTTATTACAAACAAATTAGCATGTGATTTTAGTGATTGCACGTCTAATGTTGTCCACGTTATGAAGAGTACGAAATTAAAACGAAATCATGAATTATTTTCGCTTTCCAAAATTAACCTGTACCACCGAGAATACGCAAGCACCTTCAAACCTATTACTGTAATTTTGATATTGAAATTTTTATCCTACAATTAACTAAATTGGAACCATAAAATTGAGAATTTCATTTTCTACGAGGAATTTGGAACGCGTTAAATTGGAGCAGATTGCGCAAAACTTTGAATAAAGGACATTGGTATAACAGCCAATTCTTTAAAATTAGAAAATTATATAAAAGCTAGGTGCCGGTAGGTACACTCAAAGGAATATATAATAAAAGTGAGTAATATCTGTGGATCTTCATTATCATCCGTATGACCGTAATATGACAAAAAACTTTAATGCTAACATGCCCTATTCTCAAAAAAATTATTGTATTACGAAACACAAAACATGTGCAACCTAACTTTAATAAATCAAACAGAACTCTCTAGATTTATCAAATTTGTAATCCCTGAAAAGATTTTTAATATCGATAAAAATGGCATAAATGCTGATCCTGTTCCAAGGTAAATTTTAGCCAAAAAGGGAAAAAAGTAGCTGGGTTTACGAAGGTTTAGCACTACGGCTGTTTGCGGAGTACTAGCTTCTGGATTCTATATTTCGCTATTTTTTCTCTTTCCGAGGCAAAGAATAAATCCTCTGTTAATGACTGGATTGGGTCAGCTGGATACGCTAACAGTTCGGGTTGGATGAATTGAGATTTCTAAAACATTTAGATCATTCAACAGCCAAGTAATGATAAAAAAATGTTTCTAATATTAAATAATCACAGCAGTCACAGAACATTGGCCGCTGTTACGAAGGCTAAAGATAATAATATAATCATAATATCGTTGCGTAGTATGCAAGGGAATATAATGTGGCACACAAACCATCCGCGTCAGAAGTAGTACAAATATTTGCAACAGTATTCATGCGTATTGCAAACATGGGAAAACTATAAGAGGATTTCAAGTAGCGCTATATGGCTATGTAACTCCGCTATATTTAGCGACTAAGATTTTCTATCGGCCGAAATAACAAATTTGTATTATCTGTATTACATCTACGGAATACAACCTTTTCTGATTGACTTAATATAAATAAATTCTGTTGAATTGTTTTCATGCATTCGCATTTTATGAGCATTTAGTTAGGTGCTATATTTTCGTCTTTAATTTTATAAAAATTATTTGCTGGACAAGTAAACCAGATGGATTGTGTTGCAGACTCCAAAAATCGAATAAAAGGTAGGGTATTGAATAAAAAAAAGTTACGTAGTGACACCTGACGGTGATGTATTTAATTTAAAAAATGAGAATTATAACAGTTTTCGAAATTTTAAAATCTAGATTCGTTTTCGAGATATCGCGCTGTCCCATTTCCCGCAGAACACTGTATGTATAAAGGCAATTACCAAATAATCAACATATATTTAAAAGCTTTAAATGCTGACTCAGTAATTTCATTAACGCGTTGTAAGTGGCTTATATCATACTGCATAAGATCTAAGAAAAGCAAATTAAACTTTCGTTTTTTCCAAAATGTACGCCTACATCTAAACTGTATGTATCAATTACTTGCTAAAGTGAGTCATGATACGATCATTTACAACATAAACCTCGTTTAAATTTAGACAAATTAAATTGTCTTACTTGTGGGAAACACTAAACATTGATCATCTAATTCTGTTCTTTTCTCGCGTACTATAGGATCGAATCGCAACTAGCCATGAATGAGTGAATCAACTTTGAGCGGATTGTTGGCGGTAATTTAAATACTATCTACCTTGAAAGTTACATTTGTACTTTCACATTCGCTAGAAATATTCGAGAGAAATTTAGAAACATACGATTTTTTTAGTATGCAGTATTAAATGATAAATAAAAAAATGGTAATTTATTTTGGTGTTCACTATTACAGAATCTCACTAAAAATATTTTACACGCATACGTAAGGTTAAATATCACATACTATAATCAGGTTAGTATGTAAACATATATGCGTAGGTATATGACTATATGAGTAAAACGTAATCTGTTTTTGGTATACCTCACACTGCTAGATAGGAATCTCAACAGGTTCCATTCACAAATTACATTATGCGATTGTGGTAATCAAATATTTATAAATACACTTGCGCTGACGAATACTTTATTGCGTGATTCAAGTAATTCGTTTACAACGTCAACAGGATATCCTTCCTATTTTAAGCTAAAGTTAGAGGCGTAGCAATGATTTTTAACGCAACGCAGGTAGATTTCTATCTTGTCCATTTGTATCTTCGTTCTTCGAAATGATTTTATCCTGTGCCGATTATTGCTCTTTGTAATGAATGAGGTGAAATATTAAATTGGATATTTGTTTTTTTTTTTCAATATCCGCTATTAAACCTTACGTTAATTTTTGACTTCTAATGAATAACAGGCCTGCTTTTTTAACGAACTTATCATGGTAATATGTTAATTTGGTGTCCTTGATTTCAAATCTATATTTAATTTTGTTGTATCGCGTAAGGTGTTCTGTCAACAGGAAATCTACGTAAGTAATAATAAACTGCTGTCCAGTTGAAGTGGTCCAGTATTACAAAATAGTTAAAACGTATTTTTGTTTACAAAACAAAAAAGTAAAAGATGGCTAAAACATAACGAAATTTTTAAAACTGTTTAGAACCATTATATAACTGAACGATAGTAACTAATAAATTGTTAAAAAAATAACTATGATAATTTAAAAAAATGAATATGTCTAGGCTATATTTTTCTTTAACATAATTAACAACTTTAAATGTGGTAACTTTAGTTTTAATATTTTGTGGAGCCTCTTCATGCTTGTGGCACAGCTAACCATCTTCTATTAGCGTATTGATAAATCCTTCTTGTCGCATCGCATCTGTAAGCTCATCCAACGTTATGGGAGGACGAAGACAAGATCGCAACTATCGATCAAGTTTCTTTCAAAAATGCTCGATGCAATTGCAGTCTGGAGAATTAGAGGGATATATCATTTCAATGTTAGTGGTAACGATGACGTCGTTGGTGAGAACGAACATTATCGTCCACAAATATAAAATTTCTTTCAAAATTTCGTGCAAATACAAAATACCCTACATCTCTTTGCATTCATGGATTGATTTCTCAAAACTACCAGCTCAGTGCGACCGTTTAAAGATATGCCACCTCAAATGGTAACACCCCCATCTCCAAACGACTCATATTTCTTTCAAAATATCTTTCTCCACGCTTTCTCCAAACTAACAGAATGATGCACAGTGAATCTGGACTCATCAGAGAGAAGACATCTTCCCCGATCACGATCCTCCCACGGTAAGTGATTCGTAGCCTACTGTTTTCTAGCGATTTTGTGTTGCCTCGAGAATGGCTCTTCTTCTAGCCCTCAATACATCTTCGTCATTTTATCTGACTTGGAGTCTTATATACTGATCTTTCATTAGGGTTCTAATTTGAAGACCTACAAAGATATTTTCTTTAATTTCCTTAAGGTTGAAACACATAAGTCTCCGTAGTACATCCTTGTTGCTCTCTTGTTTGCCAATTTCCCAGTGTTGGTTTCTCGATCTACCACCCCTTCCCTCATATAAACACATGGATATTTCGTCAATTCAAATTGCTGACCTAAAAGTAGAGCTAAAACATTTGGGATATAATATTTTTGGATGATTTTGTAATTTTTAATAATCGCTAATTTCTGTAAAAAATCTTGATCCACTAAGTGACAGTTCGTTTTAACTACTACAGCTAAATTCGTTTTTTATTGCCCAGCATATTTACCAGTCAACGGTTCGTAGGATTTTAAGAAACTAAAAGTTTGGGTAATGTTGGGAATAAGTTTAAAGTTCCTCGTAATTGTTGGGTTAACGTTGAAGTGCATTAAGTTCACGAACTACTCTTCGAAAAATCTCTCAATTGAACGGAGAAATTTGATCTCTGAAAGTATGGATATTTTCCAAATCTCTTTTTAAAATAGTCCTTATGGTATCTCTCGTCCGACAAGAATGTGTATAATTTTATTCCAGGACGGTTACAGTAATATTTAGGCTCCCTAAGGAATTATGGCAGAGTGACAATAATGAAAGCATTGCAGTCTCTTCAAACACTCTCCGTTCAAACTATGCAATCATGCCCAGAAAAGTTGCGCCACTTTTCTTGGCATTGTGTCAAAATGAGCCGTTAGTGGAGCAATTGAGCGGCTTTAAATTCTCAGACACAAATGCTTTGGAAATGTAATCATTTATTTTCTGCTACTTAATAAATTAGATAAAATTACATTCGTTTATTTGTATTTTTTTGTGCTGCAATTTCATATAATAATATTTAACGAATTATTCTCCTTGATAACATATAACTTAATTTGTGTTTTAATATGTTAAGAGTTGCAAATTTGAAGCTAAAAAACGATGAGTTTATAAAGATAAGGGCGAAGTAAACTATTATGACGTACTGAATTATAAATTATGTTTTAACAATATTTTTGCTTTGCGACATTAAACGTCATAATACAAGAATTTTCAAATCCATTGTGTATCCAAATATTGAGCCGGCAATAACACTAATATCCTGGGGTGTTAATACCCATATACCCGTGACACCAAACATGTTACAAAGTATTAGTGATGAAGAAGGTGGCGAAACCGTAGCTAGTGTGGAGGTTGTTATGTTTCTACCTTAAAGCAGAAGATATCATTGTTGGTCCTCAAATTAGAACACTGATGAAAATGGATGAGTTTTAAACGGTAATAAACATCACTAAAAAAATGCGTGGAAAGCTCTTAAAGCAGTCGTAGAGAAATTTCTGGAAAATAATAAAATTACGTGGACATTGTGGAGAACATGTTCGACAAATTTGAAGCATCAGTTTGCAATATAGGCATTAAAATTCACTTTTTACATACACGTTTGAACTGTTTCCTGCTAACCTTGCTCACTGAAGCGGAGGGTGGATGACTTCATCGGGATCTTAAAGAAACGAAGAAAATGTATCAACAACGGGACGTTGAAGTGGCAAGAAAGGAAGATCTATGTAGCTTATGGTAAGCTGATGCTCCTTGCTGTTGGGGAATATTATTGGAACCTAACAGAAGAAGTATCCGCTAATATCACTAGTGTAACTTTTCAGTGTTTTTTACATGGTCAAATTTCTGGTTTCCTTTACAAGAGGTGACATTTACCATTAATTTTGGTGAATTTTCCCCTATTAAAGTAGTAAAATTCACCTTCATAGTCACTCTAGAATCACCCTGCTGTCACCTTCCCTCCCCATAATAAAAGTTTGACGCTGAGTGATTTCTATATCTTCAAGTATTTCATCAGCAACAGATCAAATGTTATTTAGATAAGATCCATTTGACTTTACTGTAGATATCTATTCACTTCCCCATGTATATGAATAAATACGGGTAAATGCGCCGTGCATTAATCGATTATAATTCTTACTCAGATACTTAAATATTTTACGAATTAAATGAGTAGCTGATGTAAGCTTACTTAAATAATTTTGGCATAAATGCTCAAAAATCTTGCGAAGCTAATATAAAATAAATAGTAGGATTAACTATTATACTTCCAAACCGGATTACAGCGATTAATGGGATTTACAGCGCCTACACTCTAGATAATAGTTAAATACCGATATTTTAACAAAACTGGAAAATTCCTGCTCTGTTTCTGTGACAGTATTATTATGGGCTTCTATGAAACATCTAGCGTAATTCAAGCATGAACATAAATAATTTGTGAGCTTCGATATCGGAACACTGTTAGGCGCCTGTAGTGCGCTAACGTAAAAGAGCAACATACTGTCCACGTGCATAATGGAAAATGTGAGAGCGTTGGGTGTGCATTGCTGGTAACCTTGTTCATGGTCGTCTAAGACAGTCGTATTCAACGAACTGCTATTAACCTGTTATTTTGTTGACGCAAGTATCGAGATTAATAGGTATGCTAATTATTCCTACAGGTTGGTATTTAAGTAACCTGTAGCTGTATTACCCAACAAATTTCTTATTATACGGGCGAGCATCATCGTTACAGCTATATAGAGATAAGTTATAGAAAGAATCATATTATGAACTATGAGCATTGGTATTGATTGATGGTAATATAGGCGGTAAAAGTTGGTACTTGTAAATATCACTTAATGTGGGGATAGAACAAGACATGTTAGAATTAAAATTTTTTTCTTACATCATTCGGTTGTTATTATCTGCACTGCTGCTGCTACTTGAAACAAACGTTAACATTTCCTTGTCCGGAGTCTAGTGGCAAAATTCCCTAATTCATACGTTGGCAATAATCAAAATTCAGTTGATGTCTGACTCAGCACAATAGATATTTATTTCTACATCATGTGTTGGTTTAAAAGATAGTAGATCGGGCAGAAAACGCCTAATGAGCAACTATAATCAACAGATCCGCAACTAACGTCTAACGTACATCGCTTCGTTTAACTGGCTCTGAGTCGATGGCTATTTTCAGTAGACTCCATAGAAATGAGCACCACAACAGGGTAATCGACCTCTGATGCAGAATACTACTACTACTGCTATCGTGCTCAGAGCCTAGCCCCATGTACATCTTATTGTGTATTTTTTGCAAAAAACATTGTCACAAAAGTATCGTGCAAGCAGTCTATCCCAGTCTGGCAATACTGAATATCGAAATTGTTAAAGTTCATGCGTCGACCATCGTAAAAGCAACAACGTAATAAAATGAAAAATAACATTAAAAATTGCAACTTTTAAACAGATCTAGCATAATTAATTAATTGCAATAGAAAGTCCAATAACATAAAGAGATAACAATAAACAGGTAAACACATGGGAAAATAACAAGAATGAAGAACGAAAATATAAAAAATATATTATAATAGGGATAAGCAACATGAACAATCTTCGATTTTGAAATTGAGATTCGACACACTGCTAATTTTTATGATTATATTAATACGCCAGAGAACTTGACGCTTTTTCCTAGCCAAATTTTATATAAAAACAAGAACAGAACCTTTATTATTGTACATTGTGATAATTTTTAAGTATAACGTATATCAATGGATTTGTCTGTTCATTATCTTTCCAAAAATGCAAAAAATCACTAGCATGTCACTATATATTTTTCTATTTTGTAATACGTTATTTTCTATGTCAAAATTCAACGTATGTGTAAATTTATTATTATTTAATCGGAATTATTCTTCTTACATTTTGCTTGTTGGTCAAAGTCAACCATTTCTTTAACTTCAAATTCTTTCCGCCGCAGGGAAATGTCACAAATACTTCGGAGATATCTTTAAATTCCTATGGCAGTACGTCATACATACTATAATACCCAAGGATTATTATTGTTTTGATAACTATAAAAGCTATTTCCATATGTTTGTATATATGTAAGTCACAAGCATGATTATTGATAGGAACAATCATTTGAAATAAAGTATATTAAAAATAATAATGATTTATTAGTCATCTGATGCATATGTAAGTGTATAAAGACAAGTTACAATATATAAGGTATATATCAAACTACATAAATATACAAGAAATGTGTTATCATCTGCATATGGCACTACTTAAGCGTTAAAGTAAAAAGTAAAACGGTAAGCATGACCTAACACAGAACTTTGCGGGTCACCTAAGTTGACAGCCCGGCAATCGTGTCAATAATGGGGCATCCATTATTTAAAAAAGAATATTATTATTATGTTAGTTATGCTATATCATGGCCACTATGTTAATATAATTCAGGTAGAAGCCTAGAACGATCGACACACCGAATGCCCTACCTAATAATAGTACCCTAAGATTAGGTGTTAAGTAACCTATTATGGTTACAAAAGACACCCACGTGGCACTAATATCTTCACAAAACGATCTAAAAACTCTTGAAAAGAGATGACATTTTGACTGGTCGATAATTATGAATCACCTTTTTTATAAACTGGAGTCACTGTACACAATTTTGGAAAAGACTTTGGAAAACCATCTTTAATATTATTTGATAAAAGTAGAATGATATTGAAAATTTGTCCAGGTAAGTCTAATAAATAATCACTGAAAAGTGTAACAACATCCTGAGGATCATCATATAAAAAATCTTGGGTTTCCAAAGACGTATTATTAACAGAAGGTGTGCGTTTAGAATTATAACATTCCTTTAGATGTCTTTTACAGAAATAAACGGTACCATTTAGTATAGTAGTAATGGATACGATTCATGTAAGAAATGTGGCGCCAGGTGATACTTTAAAATAGACTGCATATAATATGTAAGCCCGAACTGTTCTAAATACTCTCACAGTTCCGTATATTTACTTCCAACCGAGCTAATATAATGAAGTTGAAAGTAATGTTAATGGTAACTATAGCTTCATTGTTATTCAAAATATTCGCAATTAAGATTTATTTATTATTTGGACCCATTATCGAAATATTTTTTTCACCTTGAAGGTGTTATCTCCAAGACATGGTTTCAACACCTTCTTAAGGTGATAAAAATCGCTGTCCACGTATTTTTTGTTTCACATCCGTCAGGCGATCAACCAGGCGAACACGGGCAATTAATTCGATGTTTTTCTCTTTCAAATAATCAATTGTTTAATGTGCTGTGTGAGAGCCGGTATTTTCATGATGAAGGATGATAAACAAATTAAGTTAAGTGATCTTCGATCCTCTAAAGCAATGTTTGCGACATGTCCAATGCAACGAAAGAAACGAGCAATCATATTCTTGGAGGTGCTTTGTGAACAAACAACTCTTATTAAGAAAGAATGAGTAGTAGGAGGCCTGCAGCTGGACTACTACCGTAGCACACAGACAATTGAATATTGAAAGCAAATTTTGTTTTCGGACGAGACTAGAGTGAGCTTAAAAACTGGAGAAACTTATTTGGACTGAACAAGCTCTCAAAGGGAACCTTTTGGCGGTGGCTTAAGAATGTTCTGGGGAATTATTTGACACCTGTACACAGTTCATCCCTCTTCAGCAAAGATCAATGAATGCCAAATACTACCTAGAGAACATTATTCAGGACCATATAATGCCTTGTGCATAATTTTTAGTGAGCAACATCTCTAGATTGGTTTGGATTACTTACAAGAGGTCATTATTCAAATCGTGGATTGACTACCACGAAGTCTATATTTAAATCCGAATGAGCACAATTTGGCATGCTTTAAAAAGATCAGTAAAGCCTCATTTACCAGCTCTTTGTAATCTCCACGAATTGGAACAAGCCGTTGTTGTTGTAGACTTCCGCGGTCGTTGTTTTCTTTTAAAGAACTTGGGTTTCCGGGTTGAAACCGCGTCGTAATTGCGTGAGAATGCCGACGTTTCGCTCTCAGTTGTATGGGCTGCTGCATACAACTGAGAGTGAAACGTCGACATTCTCATGCAATTACGACGCGGTTTCAACGTTGAACAAGTCGTTTTTTTTGAGAGGGATGTTCTCTATGAAATAAATCAAAATTTGATAGTGAGCTTGTCACGACGAATCCAAGCAGTTATCACAGCTACGAAAGGCGTCACACGTTATTAATTTTTATTCTTTCGTTCTGCTTTTTTTGTTTATAGAGTTCTTTAAAATTTCCAATAATATCGTTTTGTTTCTGAATTTGAAGTTAAATGGAATTTATCATTTTTCCATAAGCTTCCATTAAAAAAGGAGTTATTTGATGAATCAATGTTTATCTCTAGTTAAATTGTTTTTTGGTGAAGAAGTAATTCACCAAACAAACTATTTTTTTAAATTAATATATAATTATTTGCGCGATGCGTTAATTTTGATCATGAATTATAGAAATTTTAGCAATGTCTGACAATAAATATCTTTTATAATCAATGTAACATCGTTTGATAATGCTATACTAACTTATATATTTTTAAAAACACCCTCTAGACGCAAACAAATCAAGTCGCTGAGAGATAAATTAAATCAAATTACAGTGTAACTGTCCTGTGTATACAACTAAGACCTTATATTAATCAATCTGTCAAGTTTAATTCAATAACCGACTCATTTCTATGCAGACGTATTAAAAATGATTAGGGCAAACTATACTTGAAGAGATTTATTTTGTCTGCGGTAAGTTGATGTGATGTAAACACTTTCACACACATTTCAAAATTACTGATTACAATAATTTTCGAACAAATTCATAGACACCCGAAGTAATTTCATTTTGTATTGCAAACTCATATTATGCGCGGCTCCATTCAAAATTAATAAAAAATAAATTATTTAGTTTTAATTTCCAATTTCTCAAAAAGGCCCTAATTGAAAGCATGTAATGGATTATCATTAATAAACTCCTGAACAAAATTAACGGATCAACAAAACTTTTTGTTATTACTCGGAGTCTTTCGAAGTTTTCAACGTTAACGAACATGAAAGTTGCTGTAGAAGGTCGTGAGAAGTCTAGGTGCAAGAGATGAGCAATATCTTACGCAAGTCGCTTTAAGAAACAAGCATTAAGTAGCAGCTAGAATTGTAGTAATTTCTGGGCGAACGAGCGTGAAAAGGCTTAATAAAGGAGAATTGAACAGTAGAGGGGCACCACTGCTTACCAGTACAGATAGAGTTATTAGACCGCTTTGTAAGAGACTTTGAATACTGGAAGAGAAAACAAGAATAAGTCTTAATTCTCCCGGTGGTCGTGATCGAGTCTGGCCTGGCGGAGATCAGAAGAGACGTTTGCTGCTTGCAATGTCTCTATGAGAATTTTCATCAATAATGTATCAATAAATGCTTTTAAATGGGATACGGTATATACATTTTTATACATTTGTATCAACCTGACGCAAAGTAATGTAATTCATTCGTCGTTTTATTGCAATAAAAACCTTATTTGTTAAATCTAGGTGACTTATTTCCTTGACATCGTTTCATATTTACATATATCCGATGTAGAAGGTAAGTACTAATATACGATGCACAATTTACATATTCATGTACGTAGTTCTAGGCTATTTTGCCATTCTTCAGCTCTGTGCTACAGTTCTTAAATTTATGTAGGTAATTGCTGAAAGGTGTGTGTAGAGTGTGTTTATACAAATATATTCCCTCCATAATCCCCAATCTTCTGACTATTTGTGTATAAAGAAATGTCTACCTATCTAAACATTGGCAAGTCTTTTAACTAGCAGAATCCTCAGTGCTAAATGATGTAAATATAATAAAAATATAGTGAAGGCCAGATCTGGCGAGTAGAATGGGTGGTCCATCAATTCGAATTTTTGCCAGTGCGACCACAAATGCGACCCTATTTCTGCAATTTCTGTCTTCAGCTTGTGAGGTAACGATGCGCAGAATGCTTCCGTTATTGTCTTCCCTTTTTCAAGATAGTCGATTAATACAACCCATGACTATTCCAAGAAACAGTCATCACTTTCCCGGCCAATGGACAGTTTTCTCCTTTTTAGGATATGAACTACTCTTCGCAGTCCACTGTTTCGACTGTGCCTTGGCTTCGGGAATGTGCTGATGTGTCCGATTTATTTCGGTTAAACTGCTTCAACAGGATCAGAAATGTTCATTGGAATGCATTCACCTAACGCGTGATTAGCTTTCTCATGCCCAAATCTTCGGTAAATGTATGACAAACGCGTTCTTTTGAGATGCCCACAGCTTCCGCTATTTCTTTAGCTTTAATTCGACGGTCGTCTAGCACCATTTGGTGAATTTTCCGATGTTATAGGTAGTTGTTGCAATTTTTGGCCGTCCCACCAAACAAGCTGGTAAGATTGCATTTAAATTCACTGTGATAAATGATGGTGCATAGTTCCAATAAACAGCATCTGTCTTGTGTTTAATTTGCCTAGGTATATTGTATTTCATATGCAAGAATTTAATGACTGACACAAACGACAACTGAACGTCAAACATCGCTGAAAAGTATCTTTTAATGTATGCGCAATTATATAGCCAGCATAATTTTGACGAATAATGCCATTTTCATGTCGAGACTTCCCGTAATCTTCATATCCATCAATTTTATGCGTACTTTTTAATTTTACACAAAATAGATATTTCTAGTTTTCTTTCAGAGCAAGTTGCAGTTTGAACAGACGGCTTTGGTTTCATTTGTTATATTAAATATATCAGTTAAAATGCTTAGAAGTAAATAGCGTTTCGGTGTATAGCATTCACTATAACTGAGATTTCACTACAAGTCGATTCATTATATACCTACACATTATTAACAAATTAGGGTACTTGCGGTAATAGTGTTACCTATTAGACAATTTTATGTTACTTAATCGAAAATTGGTTTAGTGAAGAAGCTTTATTTGTTTGGTATGTTTAGTCATCATTATCATAATATAAAAAAATAGAGGGTGTTAAATTTAGTAATACAGGGTTGCGATAAAAAAAGATAAGTTTTTGTACGGAACACCATCTACTTGATTAAGAATCGCTTGGATCCGTCAAATTTATTTTCTTGAAATGTTTTCTTTTAAGAAAAAAAAATATAATAAAGGGCTGATTAGAAGAGCGCTGCAGGTATCATCTTCAACTTTCTTATTGAAAAAAATATACAAAGTATATATTTTTTCATTTTTAAATTCTACAATTAATTCCAGATATTGTTCATAAAACGTATCTTATCTTAAACGGTTAAAAATGTACTTCCCCAACTGTTTTGCAGTGGATCAAATGGTTTAAAAATTCTTGTGGTACATTTTCTACTACGTATCCTTTCGGTTGGACCTTTTAAGCATATTTGCCGAGTTTATATTTATAAACTAAATTTTTAATGTAACTCCACAGAAAGTTTGGGGGGTTGAGGTTTCGCGATCTGGTTGGTCACTCTACCGTCCCTCGTGTACCTACATGTATATCGCGGCCCCTCACTTATATAAACCGCATAATGCGGAGGAGTATTATCTTCAATCAAACCATAAAGTTGGGGAATCAGAATCGTTACTATCTGAAAAGAGACTGGCGAGAGCTGGAAATAGATAATTTTGAAGAAAATTTACGTATCTTACTCCAGTGAGGTTTTCATCAAAGAAAAATAGTCCGATTACCCTTTTTTCAACAATCTCCGTCTAAGCATTAGCCTTTTTATTACACTGCGTGCACTTTTCTTTTAACCAGTGAGAATTCGATACTGTTTGTTGGCTAATAAACGGGGCGATTTGGGTATTAATCATTATAACTGCTACTTTTATCTCCGGAACCTAACATAATTAATATTGCTATGGGTTCATCTTTAACGAGGCGCAATTTCAAATTTGATTACTAATTTATTAATACTTATTTGACATTCTGATTCATAATTTTAATGTTAGAAATATTCTTGACAACAATAACAACCCTGTATATTTTCTTAGAAAATAAAATGACGGGTTCGAGTGATTCTTTATCAAGTAGACCGTATTATCACAACCCCATATTGTTTTCAAATTATAGATATGTAGATCATTAATAATTTGAATTCCAAAAATAATAATAGACGGTAAGATATCTTTGACTTCAGTGATAAGTTTTTGAGCGATCTTACGAACCTTGATCAAATCAATTTATATTACATACGCATGTCTCGGATTATTAAAAAAAATTGATCTTCTTTGTTGGATATCTCGAGAAAGGGATAGGTTCAAGGATAGCATGTTGCTACCTATCATTCGTGTTTGTCATGGCAGTGGTGACATTTTCAAATTCTTTTATGTATTCCAAAATTGCTCACCAAAGTACCTGCACCGCTGCAATCTTCCGCAATCCTCAACGAGTACGTGGTACCCAAAAGTTCCTGAAATGTAGAAATTAAATTTGAGGCATACCGAGGTTGCAACCGCCTCCGTCACTTAAAGTGGGTATGCAAATATCGATCCCAGCGTCTCTGCTACGAAAGGAATGCGTTCTTGAAGTTTTGACTAGATGTTAACTTTTCATTTTTGGAAATAGGATGGTGATGTTAAAGACATCTCTGTGCAATTTCCTTCGCACAGACCATAAGTGATCGAGGTAGAAGCAAAATATAATCGTGTGAGATGAATGATTAAGAGCTATAGAAGAAGTGACTAGAAGCGACAGAAACACTTGATCATCAACCACTCAATACGAGAGGGGTGCAAAGTGCAACCAGTAATTAACACAGAAGAGAGAAGACAATTGCATTGAAGCTGGGACATATGATGAGGATGGGTAACCAAAGGATAGTTAAGCAAAAGCAATTGCAAAAGAGGAAGGCCACGTAGAACATGGAATGGCGAAATGGCAAAACTGTTGAAGAAAAAGGACGGTATGGCGTTTGACCGAACAAGATGGAGGAAATTCAAGTTTAGTATATTATATTACACGAGCATACTTTCATCTGAGCTGCTCTTAAATCCTTAGCAATAAAAACATCTTTTTTTTTCTACAGTGTGATATGTATATTTGGTCCGGTATACATCAAATGTGTTACAGAATTAGTCTACAACTACTTATAAAAAAAAAACATATAGGAAAGAAACACACGCAGGAATCTGCCCTACAGACATTAAAATATTTCTCAATAGAGTATGGGTATGTCTGTAACATACTTTTATGTTACGCTTAAATTAGTTAACATCAGAAACAAGCTGAAATCTTTGAGGCAAGGCGTTAGTATTAGTATCATCGGGCTATGGCACAAAAGCCTTTAGTGACTGCGACTTTAATAGATCTATTGTAACAAAATGCTCTTATATGAGTAGGTGAAAGCTCTTAACAGACCCTAATATTTTCATCCTTCAGTTCAGTTGATGCCAGAAATGGTTTTAGGCGAGCTTGATATGAAAGCTTTTGCCTGTTTCTGTCCTGGAACATTTTCCCAGTACGAGGGTCCTCCCATGTTTAAATTACTTATTTGACGTGGCTCTCTTTTAGTCACAGAAGGGGTTAGGATCGATGAGGGACATATGCGCTGCTTCTCTCTCGAGCCGTCCGTATACAATGCCAGGGTACGTTTTTTGGTTTGAGGCTGCCCGGATGCCCATTCCGGCACACGGCTTTCAATGATCACCTTATAAGGCTGATCAAAAATGTATTGCATAGGGATCATCAGATAATTTATGTTGGGATCTTCAAGGATTCTGAGATGCCCTTTAAAATCCCCAGGCTGCAGTCTTTTCATTCTACAAAGCGTGAGGGCATTCAATGTAGCCTTTTCTGAATGTGGATGTGAAGCGGCGTTAATCCCAGTAGGACTTCCAGGGCTCCTGTAAGACACATCCGTATTACACCTGTGATGTTGAGACAAGCAAGCCTCTAAATTTGTCGAAGCTGTTGCACAACCTTCTGAGTTATTTTTGGCCACCAAACCAAAGAAACGTAGGTGATCATGGGTCTAACTAGTGCTGTATATGACCAAAAGATTATTTGAGGCTTAAGACCTTAGTTCTTACAGCATACTACAGCATGCGACTCCCAAGTATTTAACTTCATAGCTGAAGCTAATCGTTTTCTCTTCGATTGAGGGTGTTTTTAAATAGACTTTCCTTTTCCTTGTGAAAGGAACGATGTAATATTTTTCGCGTTTATGTGCAGGCTATGATTTTGACACCATTTGTATGTAACGTCAAGAACTCTTTGCAAAAGTTGTAATATGATATTCTCATATTTTCCACGGATCATGATTACTAGGTCGTCACCGCACCCTTGCACCGCTGGAAGTCAAATTCTGTAAGACATCATCTACAACCAGGCACCAGATCAGAGGTGACAAGACTCCTCTTTGAGGGCAGCCTCTGTTGGCTCTAACTGTTATCGTTTCCGATACCAGCGTAGCGATTATTCGTCGACTTTGGAGCATGGCTCTAATCGATTTTATAGACGACGGGTGAAAACCTTTGGAGGAGGTTGCTCTTTCGATGCTCTCGAAGGGAAGGCGTTAAACAGGTTTAAACCCGGAACCCTGGGACAATTGTTAGTCAAATTTATGTTAAATGTAAAAAGTAAATGGAAGTTTGAATGATAATCACAGCGACGACGAAGTTTTTGTCCGTTTTTGTACACATAACTGCTTAGATTTTAGTTCGAAACTTCACCTTTATTTTGAATAACGTTTCGGAATATATGAGGGCAAACATTATGAAAGAAAAATATGTTTGTTCCGCTAAATGTGGTTAGTAATAAGATAAAGTTTCGGCAACCACAATATTTTTAATTCAACGATTCCTGTGTCACCCAAGAACTGCGGTTAAATAAACCACATTAGGTATTTACGTACATATATTCGATTGTTTCCGATTATGTAGTATTTTATTTACACACAATAGGTATATACCATTTGCATTTTATCTAAGTGTAACTTTCTTCGGAGTGCCTATTATTAATAAACGAATACTTTGGATTTTATGAAAATTTACTGTAGCAACGTACTGTCATTCGATTCAGATAAAAATGGATTAGATTATCGCATCAGTATTTAATGTGATTTGCCGTTAAGTCGTTAATACTTCTACTGAAATACTTTTAAGTTTGTAAAAGTTTGACGTGCCTTCAGTTCGGCGATTATTATTGTAAGTGCTTAAGTACGCGTGAATAGTTGATTTATTCGATGTGTAGTTAATTTTTAAAGTTCAAGTGCAATAATATTTATGTTTCTGGTAGTAAAACTCTACAACTGAATGTGTTTAGTGTAGTGGACTTGTTTTGCTGTAGTATTTATTGCAAGTAAATCACTTTCATGAAATTAATTTTACGTTGAATTACGCTATACTTATTTTCATACATAAACATAAATTAGTAATGTAAAACCAGTTTTCAGATATTATAGCAATATTCAATACATATGGTAATAAACGCGATAAATACGGATAATTTATGTTTATGGATACCGTTTAAAAGACTGCGACTATTAAAAAAAACTATAAAATAAAAAAAAGTCCCTTTCAAGGTGTTGTTTAAGAATTTAAATACCTACGCACATACATATATTTTGTATCTACTTATTCATAAAGCAAAATTTCATTTTCTTTCATGGAAAAGGAAATCAATTATTCAAGACAATATTTAATTGTTTGAATTGAATACTTTTATTCATCCTTTTAGTACTGCTCCGGTTATTTTTTGTGTTCCATAAGACTAACTGTTTGCAGGTAAGTTACTTACTTGTACTACGAGTGAAGATTCATACAAATCTGATGGATAAAAAACAAAATACTTTTGAAATTTTGTTACCCAAATTTGTGTAGTTGATGAAATAAAATTTAATAATCTCATCAAATTTGTAACTTTCAAGAAACGTTTTATTATATTTATATAAAAGAGGAAAATCTTGTGGATTAGTTTAGGGGGAGCTGTGTGAGTACTATTTATTTTCTTATTCAAATAATTCAGAATTTTTTTGAAAAGTTTGCGATTATTTATGCTTTAAAATTACCGATAGAATTTAAATTTATTCGCTTTGGAACAAATTAAATGTTCCTTTACTTTTGGAAAAATCAAAATAATCATCAGCAAATACAAATCACTCCAAAATTATTTGTTACGTTATAGAAAACATTCTTTTTTTTATCCTTAGTTGTACTAGGGCGACATCTGTTAGAGAGATTGCGTACCAGCTTGCAAATATTCTGAATTATTCTAGAGATGGCGCTTAAATTCCTGAGACTTTTATTGTGTCACACTACCCATAAATAAATAAATTATTTATACTCAAATTTTAAGTAGGAACCAAGGAAAAAAAGGAAAAGGGAGAATTTAATATAAATTTAATTTTTAACGTATTTGTTCTCCTATTAATCCATTCGGCGCCATCTATGTTTGAAATTGATTATTTGTATATTCCGAGGAGGAGTGCGATAATACTTGGCCTTGGCCTGAAGAAAACATTTTTACGTCTAAAATTTATTTTATTTTTCAACAGTCTTCTTTGAGGTCCATACGCTTAGATCAACGTTTATCCTTTGTATTCCATCTAAAAATGCGATTTCCCCAATCCTGCAAAATAGGCAAAATGTTTCTGCAACCACTTCATGGTTTGAGCCAAATCCTTTTCCGCCGAACTACTTTTTTATATTCAGAAATAGGAAGTAATCGTTAGGAGCGTCTGGCAAATCTGGTGGGTGCGGAAATAATTTGTATCCTAACTCATGGAATTTTGCCATGGTAACGACACAAGTGTTCACGCGTGCATTATCTTCATGAAATAGAATTACATTCTTCGTCAAATGCGGATGTTCTCTCGCAGCATTGTTGTAACGAACCAATAAAGTGGCAAAAGACTTGCCAATAATCGTTTTGCGCTCTTCAAGGTAATCAACGTGGATGATGCTGTGTATATTTCAAAACACCGTGGCCATGATCTTCTTGGTCGATAAAGTAGCTTTGGTCTTGTTTGACACCGGTTGGCCACGAAAAGCCCGCTGTATGGATTGTTCTTTGATTTCTGGCGTATTGTGATAAATCCATGTTTCGTCAACAGTTACGAATCAACGCCAAAAATTATTCGGATTGCGCCTTAGTATCGCCAAACATTGCCATACGTGCATATTTATGGTCAATTGTGAGCAATCAACAGCCACCTTGCGGAGAGCTTCCTTAGATGTCCATAGCCTCACCAATCTCACATACTTCGTCGTGAGTTTTTTCATTTCATTTCTGATGTGGTGGCCTCATCCGAACGACCTGGACGTTTTTCATCGTACGGCCACTTTTAAATTCAGCTGTATCATATTTTATGGTGGATAACGAAGTTGCAGAGTCCCTATAAACTTCGAGTTCCACTTTTGTGCTTTCTATTCCTTGTTTTCAAGAAATATTTAATCAGTGCTCTATGTTCGATTTCTTGGACTTTTGTCAAAGGTTACTTTTAGAAAAAATAGAATTATTTCAATTCTATCGGTGCCAACTCTTGCCGAGGCTAGGTGGTATTTTGATTGTTCATTTTTACTCGTTTTGCACGTTGTTGTGATTTTTTAAGGAAATTTGCGAATGATATCAACAATGAGAGTTTAGCATTTAGCTACTATTAACAGACAACAATTTTAATCATGCCAAACATTCAATATGGATTCAACCACTATTGTGAATAATTAATTGTTATAAAAGATTGGCGGTTAATTGGGTCTACATGCGCTAATCTACTTAGGTCAGCGAACAGTCAACTACAAGGATGTCTTTTTGCGGTGGAATTTTAAATAATTTAGACAACAGACTGTGGAATATTTCAAATATTCAAACAAATTTTGACCTACTTTGTATCTAATCGCACTGACGTACACTGCACTATGCTATCCAGAATTCTAATTGCAGCTACTAGGTAAATTGTTTTACTACCGTAAAACAATGTTTCTGCTCTAGGACATTGGTAAAACATCGATTAATAATTGCTGACTTATTGTACTTTCACTTGAATATGTCAGTCGGAGCTCGGCAATTCTTCCATGGTTTATGCAACCAAAACTACGTACTTGCAATACGCAATGCAGTGTTTTTCGCAAATAATCTTTAATTAATATTTTAGTATGTGCTATTATTTGTTTCGTATTTTAAACTTTAATCGTCATCTATTTAATTATAGCATTTTTTTAAAGATATTAGATCAATTCTACATGAAGATTTGAAGAAATAGAAGTAGATGATCTTTAGTGTTATTTAAAGTGAAGCAGCGTATCTAAGAAAAGGATGCATATAGTATAATATTCACCAACTTATCATAGCCTGTGGCTACCGCACTAGTCTAAAAGTCTATATATATTTCCGTAGTGTTGGATGCTTATTTCGGATGATACAACATAAAAAGATGGGAATGAACTGCAAACATTTATTATTACTAAAGTTCGCCACTTCACGAAGTTAGCAGAGATTAGACAGACTCGTGTTTATTCGTCTCATGAGAAATGGTTCGTGTTGTCTACTGGTTTCCCCGTGACTCGACAAAACACGAGTCTGTCTAGTTGCTGCTAATTACGTGAAGCACACGGAAAGTAGCAAACTTTAATTATTAAGTTTGATATGATTTGGGAATGCAATTTGACTCCCTACTTCAAGAGGTTTTCTTAATTAACACGGAGAGGGCTTTAATAGAAGGTATTTACGTGAATAGGCGTTGACTATGCAAAGATATTTTGCAAACTGTTTTATGAAAGCAAATTATAAGTGGAGCGTTTTAACTATAGTGATATTATTTTTAAGTCAACAATTTAGAGTAAAGTCTAACTCTATTCTTTCTGTCTCAAATTAAATGAGAATGTAAATCCTCAGAAATTTTTCAGAAGGGAAAAATTCTTTATAGTTATTAAATAATGTAGAAAATATCAGTTCCATAGAACTTTGCAAAATAAGGTAGTAGGTATCTGCTTTTATGAGTGTGCATATAATTCTAGTTGGGACCGTGTTTTGTTGAAAAATAAAATTGTTCTCTAGAAATCTTTTTGTGACTGAGGGTAACATTGCATTTTGTAAAATATTTTTGTAAACGCGAGGTGTAGTTTGTCATTTATTCAAAAGTATATTGTCACTTTGGACTTATTCATATCCATATATTGAGGCCTCTTCTTTACTGAGTATGCTTATTCTTAAATCCAACGTCTTTTACTATTTATTTTCAGACGCGAACCTCTTTGGTTGTGACAAACACGCGTAGATACTTTTCACTGTCTTGCACCATCAATCACTCGATCAACATTTTGAGTTTGCTACCATTGATCTGAAATAATTGCCACACATGTGTCTGACACATTAAACTCGGCAGCGATTTGTCGCGATGATTCCTTTTTCTAGTTTTTGGAAAATTCGCATTAATAAATATTGCTATTATTATTTGTGTAATTAGGGCATGACAAAATTTGATGATTACCATGAATTATTTCATTGATGGTTGAGAATTGAACTTGATCGTATTATTTTCTTTTTTTTTTAGTTTTGATCTTTTGCCTTCCATTTTTACTGAAATATAATTATGGAACTATACGAAAACAAAATAAAGTATATTCCATAAGTTACCTGATAAATATGAAACAATTAGGTTGTGCTGCTAAAAAGATAAAGCAAATATTTCACGATTTTAAGAAAATTAGTTTTACTAGAATATGATTATACAAATTTTACGGTATTTGAAATCCGGGAAACGCTACTAATTATCAAATTTCTGTCCTTTTTAGTATCCAAGAAATGTCTCCACCAAATGGAGTTTTACCTCATAACGACAGTCCGTATAAGTTGGTCCCAACTGTACCTGAAGATGAACTAAGAGAAACGGCAGAGGAGGATGAAGAACAGGAGAAAAACGACATATTGCCACCGGCCGAAACCGAACAATCAGACGATTCCTCGTCCGGCGATCCAGAAATTGTGGTGCCTCCGGACGGTGGATGGGGCTGGGTCGTTGTGGCAGCTTCCTTCGCCTGTAACATGGTAGTAGATGGCATAATATTTTCTTTCGGAACGTTTCTGCCATATATACAGGAGTCATTTTCCGCTTCCAAAGCACATGTGGCTCTAATCGGTTCACTAATGTCAGGATTCTATTTAATGGCTGGTCCTTTCGCCAGCGCCATTGCCAACCGTTACGGTTTTCGAATTGTAGCCATAAGTGGTAGCATTTTGGGCGCATTCGCCTTTGTTTTGTCCTATTTTGCGAATAGTGTGCAATTTTTGTGCATTTCGTACGGACTCATTGGAGGTTAGTATTTACAGAAGAGCTTTGATTGAGATGAGAAAATTTGTGTTGCTTGTTAATACGATGAACAAGAGAGTTCAAACGCTAAAACCGTTTTGGAGTCCATCGCACCCTTATTATAGTGCTATTTAATATTAAACAAAAAAATCGACTTTAGAAATATGCATGGAAGAAAATTACCAGCTTAATTATTATTTTTTTCTGTAACGAGGTTTTGCCAATAATTTTAATGCGGAAACCAATTTGACATTGACAAATATAGTCGTTATTTACCAAACACGTACACGAATGAAGAGATTTTTTAAATTGTTTATTTGGTTAATTAAATATATATTTTGAAATTTAAAGAAATAATTCTAAATCAAAATTAAATCCGTAGAGTATGACTTAAAAATTACATTTTAATGATACTGAGGAAAACATACTTACAACTTAAGATTTGGAAATGGTATTATTTTGGCCTTTGTCACGAGGAAATCAAAAGCATCATTCTATGAGTAAGGAATATGTTACGTTGCATGCAGAGCAAGACCACAATAGTGATTTATTTATTTATTTAAGTAAGTAACCACTTTTATGTTTCTTGTTAGTAAAACACAGTATCTCTTAAAGATATATTTATTTATTACGCAATTTTATATAGCTTCCTACATCTTTCGCTAGCCATCTACCTGATGCAAAACATGCGCCTCACTTCTCTACCTAACTCCCAATTCTATGCATGTGTTGTTTACTCCCGTTCAGATGTTACTAACGCCATATATCATTAATATACTACACTCTCCCTTACTTAGATATGTGAGGAGGCTTGGTAGACCTAACACTACGACGTAATATCGGAGTTTTGGGTTTTTGTGTTTCGGGATTGTTATTGGATGGAGGAATACAATTTTCTATGTATGGTTGTAATAATGGAATTTCCACCGCTACTGGTTTAACCTACACCTTGATTTCAAGTCTTCAAGATGCACCAACTTCTTGTTTCCACTCATCTCCAGAAAGTAGGTTAGTTCACTAGTTCTTTCAACAATCTTGTCTTCTGTCCATTTCCCTTCTTCTCCTCTTCGAGTTGATACGGTCTGCTTGGTATTCTTGAATGATTTTACTTATATGTTTTTTAACAGAAAGATATTCAATTTTGTTCTGGGTGTCCTTTGAGAAACATTTCTACGAGTTGTTGTGGCCCATTGTTTGAAATTGAATTTTCAGAAAAGCTATAATTTATTTTAATTTAATACTAGCTTCACTTGTCGTTGACTTCATCATGTGTACTTCAATCTATCCAATTATTACGTGATCGTTATCTAAATATTCTGTCTTTTATTATATGTTTCTTTTGACATTGACCACTTTTCTTCTGATATTGGTACTCCCCACCAAACGGTCACTTTATTGCTATGCAATAGCTGTTACTGCATGCAATTGAATAGGGTGTCTGTGGTTCTGCTTATTAACATTGCGTTGCTATTGAATATGTGTAGAAACCGTCAGCAAAACTATACCCGAGCGGCTTTATCCTATTCCTTCAGTTTTTTGCGTTCTTTGAATTGAATTTTGTAAGGGAGGAATTGCAGATGATTCTTCAATATTCGACGAAAACTTCTGTCCGAAATTTGTAGGGCAAATGCAAGCTTAGAAGCCAATTGTGTGTGTTACTGCAGCTAGTACTATATTTGCCGACGTTCTTATCGTACGAACAGATCCTGGAAATCTCGATGCAACATTGCCGTGTACACGAAAATGATTAACTCAATTTAAAATTGTGCCGCGTTTCGATATTTTCACGTGTCTAAAAACTTCGAATTTACGCCTAAAGAGTCTTTGCTTTGTGTTTCAAAAGACTTCTCAACACCAAACACTCGTTGATTTAATCTAAAGTAAGCCATTATAACATAAATAGCAGACAATCAATACAAAATTGAGGCATATTTAACAACTACATAGTTATCAGTTAGTTTTCAATCTATAGGCAACTAAAAATTAGTAATACCACCTCTAAATTGTTGGAGTATTTCGTTAAAATTTTATATATGTCCTTCTTAAGGTCAACTTAAACGATTGTTTATCATATTGCATTGGTCTAGTTTGTTTTCCAGCATTTACAAGAGCTAGATGTTCCGCACATGTTTTTACAGGAACACGTTTTACAATCCGATAGTTGCAATCCAAATGTACAAACATGAGAAACATGCTGCACGCATCTTGCGCTATGTTTCAAGCAATTGTGAGTGATACCTCACAGACGAGAATGTAGACCTTATAAACAGTTAACCCCCTGTGTTGATAGTGGACTGTATTAAATACTGGATCGGATTGCGACTTGTTAAAGAAAAGACGGCACTGGAAAACACGTGATATTTATTTCTAGCCTTGACAGTCTGGTCTCGTTGTACGTGACCTCTTACATGGCGGGGTTACATCCCTTTTTTATTGCTAGCACCTTTCAAAAAAAAAGTTCAACCCTAGTACCAACTGTGGTGGTTCTAGGTAGGCGGGATATTCAAATTCCAAATACTTTACATGGCGCCTTAACACCCTGTATTACGGTGTTGGAACCTGTGGATTGCAAGTCGAGGTAAAGCACGTAGAGCAGGTTCGGACGCACCCAGAAGGACCACTCCCAAAGAAGATTTTCTTTGAAGCGCTTGGTTGTGCAACACCGGATTCAGTCGGTAACTTTTTTAACGGAACGCTATTGGTCGTAGAACATCATTACGGACAGCTTATGGATGAGTAGTGCGTATGGGATTGCGTAGCTATCGGATTTTATTGCGCTAGACGAACCTCGTGCTCGCAACAGCAAGCGGGATGAATGGAATTCAACAGTGTTTAGTGATGAATACTAATTTTTTTTATGGCACCATGACGGTAGGATTAGTGCGCCTAGAGAAAGGGCCAACAGAAGTACATTTCTCACCGGTATACGCTATCACTTCTGTTTCCAGGTTACCATTAGTACTAATTTGTGGTACCAAACCATCTGTCAGTTATCCTGAAGCCTATGGCATTATCCTACCATTGCGAATGGAATATTCCAACAAGATGATGCTCGGCCTCATAGAGCCCGACTAACTACGCATTTCTGTGATCTTTCTGTGATTTCTGTAATCGAAAACAATGTAAATCTGCTTTCGTGGCCAGCGCCAACTCTCGCCAATAGAGCACATATGGGATATCATCAGACGCCGGGTCTTACGAAATCCAGTTCTTGCTACCAACCGAGACGAGTTATGGCACCAAGTTAATACAGCTTGGCTTAGTTAATTCATTGCATAATCGGGTTACTGAATGTACTTAAAAAAGAGGTGGTTTATTTATTATTGCATATTGTTATCAATTCTTTCAGGATCTATCGAAGATAACCAAAAAATTACTCAAAAATCGTTTTATATTTAAATTTTGTACTTTTACCTTTAGATAGGGTACCTATTAGCCTGTTTGATTTGCCTACTTATTGTTACATATATAGGTCTTTTCGATTTATATTATTGCTACTTTGTTTAAAATTTAATTATATTTGCTCTTTTTAGGGTAAATATTAGCATATAAATGGTTTTTATGTTGGGCAATAAAGAAATTATTGATTCCACCAAAGAATTTTTGTTAAAAAAATATATATGTATGGAAGTGGAATTCTAAATTTACTCTTTCTCATTTTTGAGAAAACAAATTTTCAAAACTAAGTTAAGCAAGAAGAGATAATTTAAACCAAAATTTAATTTGTTTTTAGACCAAATCGACGACTTTGAAATTTGCGTTCTTTAAGGGATCTTATAATCTCTTCAGTGTATGTGATTTGAACATTTATTATTTAGAATGAATATATAACATCTACGGCATGGCTATTGTGAAGCAAGGGAATGAATCGCTGATGATACTGACATAAAAATAGCGCAGTGTAAATGATGAAAGATATTATGACGAAAATTACGATGGAAGTAGGTCACTAATTCAAAAATATGCGCCTATTGCGCGCAAAAGATTTCGACGCGTTGCATAAAAATACATTTTTTAGAGCAACCAAGTTGAGCAATACCATAGTTCGTCTCTGCTTCGATATACGTATTTGAAAATGAGCTCTGTTGAACATACCTATTTGAATATCGTGATTATTGGAGTATTTCTTTCTTTCTTTTATCGGAACGTAAGAGAACGGAACAATTTTAAAATTGTGTCAATGTTAATTCGGGATTCTGCAAACCTTTCAAAGACCTCACGCTTCAACCCGACGATATATAGAACAAAAGGTGCAAATATTTTCCGTTCTTGGTTACAGGTATTGGATTTGGATTGATCTACGTACCGGCTGTGATCGCCGTTGGTTTCTATTTTGAGCGATGGAGGGCATTAGCGACAGGTATCGGCGTTTGTGGCTCCGGAATAGGAACGTTTCTTTTCGCACCTTTAAATTCGTACCTGATTTCGAAGTACAACTGGCAAAATACTCTTCTGATACAAGCTATTCCTGTATTAAGCTGTGCAATATTCGGCGCATTATTCAGGTAATTAATATGAACCTTAAATCCCTATGAATAAATTAGAACTAAACAAGGCAGACAAGTAGTGAAGAAAGTAATTAAGAAAATATAATAACAATAATTATTATTACATTTTAAATAATATAATAAATAGTACTTTCTATTGCTTATATATACTGACCTCTAGAGGGCATTCGATTTAATAGATCACGAGATTCTATTATCTAAGTTGAGCTGTTTTAGTCTCATTCCCTCTTCCATTTAACATTTGCGATTATATCTACACCAAAGGAAATGCTATGCAACTTACAGCGGCTACTCATCTATCGATTTCGTGTCTTCTACCGGTGTCCCTCAGGCTTCAAATCTTGGTTCGTTACTTTTTGTTTGTAAATCACTTATTCCTTTATATAAATTGCTCTGTTCTTGCGTATCCAGATTACTTTAAACTTTACTTTGAAGTCTCATTTATTGACAGCATAAATAAACTTAGATGAGTTAGTTAAAATGGTATGATTCATTTAGGCTTAGTATACATAAATGCCAGCAAATGTAGTGTAGTTATTTACACACGTGTTCCCTCAGATCGTACCACTTCTTATTATTAATGGTACTAATCTAAAAAAAAAAATCTGAAGTTAATGACTCGATTCCTACTTTTGAGGGGCGTATATGACATATATGTTTTGATGCTTTGAAGTCTCTTTGTTTTATTATGTGCGTCGCTAAATAACTTCAAAGGCTCAGCCTTGCTAAAGTCCTTGCACCTTGCTTGTGTTTTAAATAAAGTTGAATATGCGTTAGTTTGGTATCCTATATATGTCTGTGACCGCATTCCTTAGATTGTGTTCATTGAAATTGCTTGTTTTCAAAAATGGTGGAGCTTTTCCGAAGAGGGGTGTATCACAAGATTTATCAACATCATAATATATTATCTTTGTCAAACAGAAGAGATTCTATCTGTGTAAAGGTCTTAAATAAACCTCTTTCGAATAGAAAGGATTGTCCACTCATACTTGGCTTATGTCCTTTCTTGCGGCTCGTATCAGTTCTAGACAATTTAATGAAACAAGGAAAGCTCATGAACTTCTGCTGGAATATTTACTGATTATGCGGATTATTGTACATGCATTAGAAAATGTAAATGTAATAATAGAAATCTGTATACTACGTATATGTAATTTTAATTATTGTAACATTTAACTATATACACAATAATTTCTTGTAGTTATCCTGTTAATGGACTTTAGCTTTAAAAGCGTTAAATAAACGATAACATTATTATTGTTGTATACCATAAAACATTAGAAATATAGGAAAAGTTCTTGTCTATAGCACAAAACGTACGCGGCTAAGTGGACCCTTTTTTCTGTTTAAAGCATTTGTTTCATAAGCGTCTAATTCTCGTGAGGTTTTCTAATTTGATAACCACTCGAATGGCACTTCACAAGCCTGTTGCAAAATTAACATGTCATAGATTTGTCTCAATGTTAAATTAGCAATTGTTCTTTAAGGACTGTCCCTTAGGTATCTTTTCATTTTATGCACACTTCTTCGAAGACATTGAGTACCTCAGGGAGAAAGCTTTTCACTGAGGTACTGCCTATTCTGTTGGACAAACCGCTGTTTGGTTGACCGTACGGTATGACATGAGCTCCCATCCTTTTGAAAAATAAAACCGACGTCTCCTCCGTAAATTTTCTCAATACTGGGCAACAAATTTTTTAATACTTTACAACATTCTTCTTACCCTCAATTAATTCCAGTTGGCCTAAACTATTGGCACAGGTACGGCCCCATATCATTTGCTCTTTTGGAAATTTAATAATATTTTTAAGACAGTCTTTATGACAAGGCTCTCCTTTATTTATAATCATCCGTTTCCGATTATCCCCTACAAAAATGTCCAACTTAGACTCGTCACTGAAAACAACCTTTTTGTTTAAATCAACCGGTTTCGTTTTTAAACGGGATATATATTTTTAAATACATGCCTTGTAAAATCTAAGTTAAGTTTTATGTACATATTTCCGATTATCCTTAATTGCATTGAAATGTTCCTCCTTGTTAAAGGCCTCTGAAATCGACAAAAGTTAAGGATATCAAAAATGAGAAACCGGAATTAATTATGGATAGTAGCAAATTACCGTTAGAGACGAGAAGGAAGATGGAGAAAGTATTGCAGCAGATGAAGGGCAATACGATTCACTACAGTCATAGTACAATAACGCGCATCATGGGGGCCAATAACAATTCCGATTATCCAACTCTTGCTGATGTTTACCATACAATCAGTGTTCCTCAACACGATAGAATGAAGAAACACGACAAACGTTTAAGCATTCCATTCATGAACGACGACAATAAAATAAAAGATGCAGCGCCTTTATTGGAAAAGACACCGATTACCGTGATAACGCCCAGGAGATTAAGCGAGAAACGTCAACGGACAAATTCAGAAAGTAGTCATCCAAGAAGTAGAAAGAATACATTTAGCGAAGTGAATAGACCGTTCTATCGTGACGACATCTTCTTTGGAGCGAGCTTAACAAGATTGCCACAGTATACGTCTAAAACGTCGATTGAATATAACTTAGCGGTCACTAGAATGCCCACCAAGCATGACATAGAAGAAGAGAAGAAGGAAGGCTGCAAATTTTGTCCGGAAGCGGTACGAAGGACGTTGGCGACTATGTTAGATATCAGCTTACTCAAGTCTCCGTCTTTTGTGTTGCTTTCAATTAGCGGCGCTTTCACGATGATGGGATTCTATGTGCCGTTTATGTATTTAACTCAGAGAGCTGAAGTAATGGGTATGAGTTCCTCACGATCTATGTGGTTAATCTCCGCAATTGGTATTGCCAACACCATAGGGAGGGTGATTTGCGGCGTTTTAAGTTCACTTCCGAAAGTTAACACCCTTGCTGTGAACAATACTGCTTTGACAGTTGGTGGGGTTGCGACGATGGCTAGTGGCTTGTTACTGGATGATTGGTACCAGTTCAGCTATGCGATTATTTTTGGATTAGCGATATGTAAGTACCCATTTGCATTTTATTTCTTGAATTATATAGAAATTGAACCTAAAATGTTCAATATCAACGCTCGTGAAATGGAATCAACATAACACTATAGTTAGAGAGCTGGTGGGAACAGATGGGACTAAATTGTTTACCGCATTACTTATTATTAGATAACCAATAGTTCGAATTAGACTTAGTTTTTTAGGTTTTTATATAGGTTATCCCTCCTTTAGCAATCGGTGTAGTTGTTTAAAATATTTTTAGGGTAAAACATGTTCATAAGTTTTGCACTTCCCGTTGGTATTTTAAGTCATTATTTAAAGTTAATCCGCTAGAACAGCATTGAAATTATTGTGCAAGACATTGTGAGCGAATTGATTACATGAAGTTACACATTTTGTACTTAATTCGTGGCTATTATGCAACTCTGAGGTAACTTCTATTAAATATCTAAACCTACTGGGCATCGTTTTGGAATTATTTCAATCTTTAAAAGAGTTGCAGGTAACGCCGGAGGGAGTGAAAACTCATTACGCAGATGCTATAAACGACAAAAATAAATTCTTGTGTAGTGTATAATTTTTTTTATATAACGACAAGCAGTAGATCGATTTCATTGTCTTACAAAGCACATAACTATGCTAGTCATCAGTTGGAACATTTAAAATTGTTATTTTCTTCTAATAACTCGATATTTTGCAGCTCTAAAAACCAGATTGTCGTTGTGAGATTATTTGTCGGAGCACGGCAATCACTTTTGGTAAACAAACGCTTGTATACTAATCAATATTAATTGCTTTTCAATCTTCTAAAGAATTACAGTAACATGAACCGGAATCGCGATAAAAGTTGCGATTGTTTTCTTCGACACACTTTGGAGCGGATAACTTTTGTTGATTTGTCCTCATCTTGAACCCCCTACATGGCGCGTTGACGTTTGGTTTCAGATTCATGACAATTTGTCACCACTTTCAAATCGTATAAACGTTTCTTATATTTCCGTTGGTAAACCAGTTCAAACTTTTCGGCACCAATTAACGCCAGCCACCTTTTTGTTCTGTTAAAAGACATGAAATCCAACGGAAACCCAATTCATCATGCAAAATTTTTTGGATTGTGGTTTTTGAAATGTCTAAGGATGTCGTGAAATTTCCCATGTCGATCTTCTTTTATCAGTTGACGTACAACAGCAATATTTTTCTAAGTGACTGCTGTCTTTGATGCTCTTGTTTCGGAATCGTCTTTGAGACTGGTGCGTCCACTTTGCTATTCGCAGAAGTTGTCAACTGATGTGGTGTTTCATTGCCAAAAATAGAAATCAACTCGCCGAGATACTGTTGTGGATATATTCTTCCCCAAAAGTTCTGTGAAACCACAAATTTAAAGTAACTAGAGTTTTGATAGCGATGTATTAGATATTGTCAATGTCCAGGTTCAATTTCGAACCATGACAATAAATCATTATTATTATCGTAACCTAATTTTGATTTAGTTAAAAACTATAACATGAGAATATCCAACACAAAAAAGATCTGCTTTAGATTTCATAAATAATAATTTGACAATCTTTCCAGCATGTTTCGCATCTCTAAGATCCATCTTGGTAGTTGATTTGGTTGGATTAGATAAGCTTACGAATGCTTTCGGCCTCCTGCTCCTCTTCCAAGGGATAGCTGCTGCAATAGGTTCGCCTGTGGCGGGAGCTTTTATGGAAGCAACCAATAGCTATGATGCTTCCTTTTACTTATCGGGCAGCTTACTATTATTTTCGGCGATCATGTGCTATCCGCTCAACGTAATCAACAGGTGGGAAGTACGACGACGAAAGGAACAGAAACCGGTTCCGGTTTGATCCTCCGACTTCATGGATTCGGTTAGAATAGCGCGAAACTGCTCTTCGTGTACATAGGTAATGTCTAATCGTTTTGCGTTCCTAATTTTATAGTTTTAAGGCTTTGTTGTTGCATTTCGTATTGAAATATTAATCGGCGTGCAATCGGATTCGGTTATGTCGTTTTTTGATATCAGGTAATAAGCATGTATAATTATTGTAGATTTTGTGCTAAGTTTCTGAAATTGCGTTGAAAATCCATGACAACTATTATGGTCTGTAGCGCTCTATATATGTATTGCAATGTTGAAAATACCGTACATAAAAAGGCTATCATTAGAGCCACAATGAGTGGCCTTCAACCACGAGTGCTTCGGCAACATCCATCAAAATTAAATCTTTCTGACTCCGTTTTTTATAGATCTCTGGCGATAAGCTTTAGATCCTCATATCTCATTTCTTGGAATGGGAGCGATTCTGTTTTCGATTCTGCAACGGCTCATTTAGCCGCTGACTTCCCTCTCCATATCCGCAGAGTTTTTTGAAACTTCTCTTTCAGTGAAAACTAAACGTGTTCCGGGTTTGGACCGTGTCATAATTAATCGAAAACTCGATGTTTCGCTCACATTACTCACTGAACCTGATCTCACTCAAACTATGCGTATTACACTGCATGGAGCGCCCTCGCCACATCCAGAAAAACAGCCTCAATTTGCTTCTGACATGTATATATAATAGAAGGGAAATACTTCCCTTCGAAATTTCATAATTTTATAATTATACCATAAGACGCAATTATTCAAAGACTTAGCGAACAAAAATTATCTACGAAATCGAATTTAATATCGTGGAAGTGTGCCCTGCAGTTTTTAAAATGTTTTGTTTGCAACTACAATAAATGAAGTTATTACAATAAATCATGGATCGCTTTACATGTCCAGGTATATTTGAATTCGATTTTAAGTCTATATTATAATGTCTAATTCTTTAAATTTGCTAGTTTACATTGTTTTTTTACACCAATACCTTTTGTGTTAGCCAAAAATAAAGGTGCAATTATATTGACAATCCAGAATCTAAACTTTGTTACATTTCGTCTCCATATTAAAATTAAACTCTCTAATATTTATTTCATTCTAATGGGATGAATACAATATTATCTTAGTTTAACTCTCTTTTAAATACATTATTTATATGAAATATGATTCACATTTGAGGATGTACATTGCAAAACGCGGTATTTATTTTTGTGTGTACCCCTGGTAAATTAAAAAAAAATGCAATATTTTTGGAAGCTTCTACACTCGAATCTCCTATCGTACTCAACCTAACAGACTTTACAAAAATTTACTTTATGTAGGACACGTATAGTTAATCTATAGTATTAGTGGAAAAACACACATCTGAAATACTACGTTTTGCAATATACCATCACAGTTGTCAACACTTATGAAAACATTATCTTAATTTATTTTTATTTTTTCTTATACGGAATCTTTAAAACTGCTAAATGAAATGAGTATATACGATGTGTTGTCAAAATTTAAATTTTTGTCCCAAGTAATTCCATTATTAAGTTAAGAAAATTCGTGACGATCTTCTCAAAAAGTTCCATTTGTATACTATTTCCAAATTATGAAAAAAGTTGTTTCTTTATTAATTTTCAAAGGAGCTTTTAAATTGATACATTTATATATTTAACAGTTTTTGGTTAATATAATATAGTAATAACGAATTTTCTGAACTTCTGATAAGACGATATTTTGTATCCATTTTGTTCCAACTTATGTACATATACGATGGTGTAAGTTAAATAAATAGAACAGGGTCTGGTAATAAGAAACTGATGGGAAAATAAGATTATAGCAGTTATTTTTAGCGTGATTATTATATGTGTTTTTATAGGAAAAATGTTTCTTGGTTTTAATGCAATGATGAGGATGATATTTTTTGTTTCTTATTACCCCAGACAAAAATGTTCCCCTTGGAAGTAACAAGAAACAAGCTCCCTAGTTCTGCCTTGATATCAGTTACAAGTTAGTAGGGGTAACAAGAAACATCAAGCACGTTCATACAAGCCGAACATAAATAAATCAAGAGAAAATACTTTTCCAAAATCAGGAAAAAATTATACTTTAAAAAGCACAACTTATGAACTCACCTGGAAAAAGAGATATTTTTGCGAAAACAATAAATAGTGCTAATGACTTTTTTATAGTTGGCGGACAATGATTTTTGCGCCTTGTGTTTCTTATAACCCCCACTGTTGATTGCAATCAAACAATGATTTAAATTGAGAGTTTGAATTTAAACATCATCTTTCAATATTAGTTATTACTACATGATTTTTTTTTATACTTGTAAAATGCTTGTTTCCTATGACCAGCTAAATTAGTTTTAAATTAGAGTTAAGAAGTGTTACAAATACTTTGCGTACTAGTCAGGTTTAAATTAATGCTATTTAACTTTGATTTAACACTATAATTTTTATTTCCATTTTATTTTGTTTAAATCTTAATAATTAAAGCAAAAAAAGTATACTGCCAAAGTCGACATAAATACGTATTTATATTGCAGGAGCTTATAAAGGGCGTCTCACCCGGAACTGCATCGACCGACATAGGAAAGAGTATACATTGGAAAACTCTGAAATCTTGACAGTACACCAAAACCGACGTGTACGATTGAACTAAAAGATTTTCAATAATCCAACACTTCCTGTTATACCGGAAGTAGCTGTCAACTTTATTATTTTAAATTGAACACCGTATATATTATTACATTTTTGTATTCTGAATTGTAGAACTGTTGCATAATTCAATGTTTCAGCAATGCTGGATTGTTTTCTAAGGGTCATGACTAGCTTGGATATCTCCAAAGTTTAAAAACCGACATAAACTATATTTACAGAATTTTCCAGTACATACTCTCTCATACATCGATCGACGAAGTTCTCGGTGAGACAGCCTGTATACTTCTTTCTCTTCGTGTTTTGTTTTCAAATTGTTTTAGGAATTCTCGAATTTTATTATTAAATTACAACTGAATCATTACATAATTAAATGAGCTTTATTCTTCTAAATTCATACAACATTTGATTTGCTAAATTAAAATACGATTTTAATATGTCTTTGGTTATATTCAAAACATTATCAAAATTAGCTAGCTGGTAGAAACAGTTATTGAAGTTGAAGGATAAGGCTGCAGTGAGAATATAAAATCCATCTACCTCACTTAAAATACATACGTTCACAATCAGTATGTTCTGTAATCATTGTTAATTTATTATCGACTTTATAAATTTTATAAATTTTGAATCTGAAAATCTTTATTGACAAATGGTATTCGCAAATACGTACTTTCCTATTACACGTAGATATTTGTACAATATTTGACTGTGTAATACCTTTCCTCCATTTTGTATATGTATAAGTATATAATAATAATAAACAAGACTGATTTTAGATAAGTCCCTAAGTATATTTTACTTGTGGTGTACATACATAACATATTGTTGTCGTTTCTTAAGTATATACATATAAAATAGGCTACATAAAAAATAATATCGCAGTTACATTCCGTACTACGTTCAGTTTTGTACTACATACACGAATCTTGTCATGACAATTGTTACAATTACAGTTAGCGTCACTATATATATGTAGCTTAGACCAAACTTGATTAACTGCTTAGGTGCAATCGACTTAGTATATTATAATGTTTGTGTTATTTTTTTGTAACCTTAAAATAATTAAAAACTATTTGCCTAATTTTGCCTTATTTATTTTACACGTTTCTATAATATAATAAGTGCACCGAGAAAAATGTTTAGTGGCCTTAATTAAATATTTAACAATCCCGAGGGAGATTTCACTGTGGCATTGGGACTATCTGGCATTGATGGGAATTGGCATTACTATATGACATTATGAATGAATCTGTTCACATTGTTTGTCATTGAATGGCATTGGCTAGAATTACGAAGGCATTTGAGGCATTTTACGACAATTACGAAGGCATTTGAGATTATGCACTTTCAATACTACAATACGAGAATAGTTATAGTCGCCTCAAATCTATCATTTCTGCAGTTAATTTTGTCAGCAGTTTAGTGGATTTGGTACTAGCTAATTATATATATATATTAACTGCTATTCAAAAATTTGTAAACAAATGCAGCGTCTATGGAATATGCAGGTAAGTGTAATGCAATAAATTTCAAATATAAATCATAAAATTTGAAGCAATATTACGGGGCAATATACACTGCTCAAAACAATTAGGGGATATTTGGAAAAATGGTAATAAAATAAATGAATAATGAATGCAGCACCTCGCAAATATTTTTATATTTAACTACAACGTTTTTAAATAAGAAACCGAACGCATTCACAAGTTTGAACTTGTTTGTGTACATTATAAAGCTACTAAGGCACTAGAGTGAATAAATATCATTAAATGAATACACAATTATGAGACTTTATAAGAAGTTTTATTGATAAAATAACGAAAAATCCATTGTTACTAATGTGTATGATCTCCACGAACGGGAATAAAGGTTTAATATCTCATCGGCATTGATCACATCAGGATATCAAAAAATTCTTGTGGAA
This sequence comes from Oryctes borbonicus, assembly GCA_902654985.2. Taxonomy (NCBI): domain Eukaryota; kingdom Metazoa; phylum Arthropoda; class Insecta; order Coleoptera; family Scarabaeidae; genus Oryctes; species Oryctes borbonicus. The sequence goes on along the minus strand of LR736927.1, from coordinate 57,097 downwards.
GATTATTCCATTCCTCTATCAGAGCATTTTGAAGTTCCCGAATTGTACGCGGTGACATATTTCTTGGTGCAACACGTCTTCCTATCACATTCCAAGCATGTTCGATAGGATTACCATCAGGAGAATTTGCTGGCCAGTCCATTCTATTGATTCCCAATTGTTCAATCCAGTTGTTGACGATATTTGCCCGATGTGGACGAGCATTGTCATCCATTAAAAGGAATCTATCACCTATAGCGCCAGCGTACGCAAGAACAATGGGTCTTAAAATTTCATCCAGATACCTCTGAGCAGTCAGGTTGCCATTCTGTATCGCATATAGGTCTGTATGACCTCCTGCGCTTATCCCAGTCCATACCATTACACTCCCACCTTCATATTACGGTCTTTCTCGGACAAATTGTGGCTGATTACGTGTTCCAGGTTCACGCCAAATTAAAATACGCCTATTATCTGGATTTAGGGCGAATCTGGATTCATCACAAAAAAATACTTGCGCCCAGTCACCGTGATTCCAATTTCTATGTTGCTCAGCCCATATTCTTCGCGACCTTTTATGAAGAGCAGTTAGTGGAACGCATATAGGAGTCTTCGAACATACATGCCAACGTTATAAAGACGATTTTTTATTGTTTGAGTTGATACTACTCTTCCCGTAGCAGCGGCAAGCTGCGTTGCGTTATGAGTGCGGTTTCTACGTGCAGATACTGTTAGGTATCGATCATCTCTTGGTGTTGCTGGGCGTCCTTGTCCTCGTCTTCTTTGAATATCTCCAGTTTCTAAAAACCGATTCCACAATCGCGAAATCACACTTTGGCTAACTGCAAAAACTTCAGCAACAGCTTGCTGTCTCCGTCCATCTTCCAATTGACCTATCGCTCTCCAAGCCTGTGCATGAGTCAAATCGTGTTGCCTTTCCATTATTACCCGTAATTACAGTTAAAAATTTGCTATGATACGGAAAATGGTAAAATCTAACTGTAGTCGAGATCGCTCGGATACGCGCTTGTATACCCTCAAGATGTGGCGCTTCTGTACAAGTTGAAACTTGTCAATGCATTCTGTTTCTTGTTTAAAAACGTTATGGTTACAATATAAAAATATTTTTCGTGTCTTATATTATTTATTTATTTATTTTATTATTATTTTTCTAAATATCCTCTAATTGTTTTGAGCAGTGTACAATAAAAGTGTATTATGAGGTTTTAGTTGCATTTACTAGGATATATTTTCATTCAATTATGTCAACTTGGTTCGACTAAATTATGTAATTGGGTCATTGTACACCATTGTTGTATTCCTTTGAGCAGAAAAGCATCTTACAAGTGTGGGTATCCCGGATAGGATGGATTCCCAGAAACCTACCTTTAGCACCTTCCTTAAATAGCTCGTCGCCACGTGGGTTTTAGAGCCGGAAGGTTCTTTGCTTGATAACTCAACAGTAAATTGTAGTAAATTAAGAAAAAGGCATCTTTAATATCAAAAAACAACGAAGCACAACACATATTCAAATTGCCTTACGGATCTGAGTCTAGTTTACATTTCTCGTGTTGTAAAGTAAACTCTTATGCTCTTTAATTATTTCTTTCAATTTTCATTTTTAATATGTTCCTTTAACTTTTAATTGCATTTTATTTTTTAAGTAGTAGTAATGTAAGTAATGCCGACAGTGTGATTCGTACGCGGCGATGCAGCGTAAATCTAATTACATTATTATTAAGTTACGAAAATGATTGGCTAATTTGGGTCACCAGTGTCTCTTTGTGATTGGTTTGAACTAATTAAACAATAATATAGATGCGTAAATACTGAATGCAACTAGACATCAACGGAGACGTATAGTAGGTAGATAGATAAATTAAGTCAGAGAGATCGTAGTTTAAGGAATCCATTAATGTAACTAGATGATATTAAAATAAATTAAAATTAAGAACCTAAACCAAGTTGTTGAAATTCTTTCACTCCTCCGCTCAAGTCAAATCCACGACACTCGTGATATGATACAATTAAAACAAAAATTCAAATAAAATTAAAATCGCATTCTTGTTACGGCAACTTGCGTCACTTATCTTAGGAAAAAGCTGGAGTTAGAAGAAATTGTCACTAGGTACAGTTTTCTTACATCTTTCTTTTTATACTAAACGATAGGGTTAAGGTTTCCGAGCACTGATCACTATGTGTATACGATAAGGCCCAGGCTCGGTCATTGTTTTCAGGTTTAGCCTACTGCACTACACTACGATTTGGTTCCAGTTTTGGGTATACGTTACTTAGTGAATAGGGTGTCTACCTTCATTTATCCAGTGACACGAGAGGTATGTTTAGATGCCCATGAAGAAGCCCCCAAGATGAAGCTCTTCGAAATTTCTTGGTCACACGATAAAGAACCTAATCACAAATTCGACATTTTCCGCCACCATCCGTACTGCCGGAGGTATGGATCATAACGAACGCTGTCAAGGAGTATCAGTTGAGGACCGTAAAGGTCACTAAGATAGGATTGTAGTCCAAGTAGCTATCAAAATTAGTTTATTTCAAAGGTACGCCCCTGCCAATACTAATGAAAATATAATGGTTCTGGTGGACTTGCATGCCCGTACGAAGAAAAGACGTGTATAGATACCATGTATACCTTTTGGAATCATCTGGGCAACAGTTGGTGTTCAAACAAGTAAATAGGAAAAAGCAGATAAAATTATACCAGTGAACGTATACTCCGTAGGAAAAGGAGATAATGTGTTTGCTATGCCAGTATCAAATCCAACCGTTGATGTATTTAATATGGATTCAACGACGTACATCAACTCGAAAATCGTTTTCATCGAACGTCATATTCAAGGGCAAGTAACTGCATTGTACGCCGATATCATGAATCATAAATGTGAACTGGAATAACCGGTACTTAGAAACCTACAAACGTTGGCAGTTACCGCCCCTGCGGAGTTTGCATATAGGTACCGTAAAGACAGCAAGCTATACATGGAGAAATGGTATATATTATCCAATGCACACCAATGTAAGCGATAATACGAAAAACCGGAAGCTGATATGATGAACTACCGACTTTATATGACAATCGATTTTTTTTATGGCACCTTGTAATCATGTTATCCACAAATATGGTACAGAGATTGGTTGCAATACCTTCATATACTTAGCATACGATATCAATGGTACAAGATTATACAAGATGCTCACGAGATCACTCCACTCCAAATACTGAAACCGACAATCGACCATTGATGGAAGCATATTAATCCCACCGCTGCCATCAAAAACCTACGTGGGTTTTGGAGCCAGAAAAAACTTTGCTTGGTAACTCAGTAGGAGGTTTTTAAAGGCACCAGTAACACAGGCAAAGTAACCCCAAACGAAATTAAGGTATAGATATTTATTTAAAAGTAGAATATGTACGATTGGGAGTTTTGATAGATTCAGGATCTATGTACATGTCACGTAATAGATTCAAGCTGATGGTCTTATTTAAAAGAAAATAAAGTTAAATATATGTACAAGTGAGAAAAGCCTTTTACAGCTTTTTCTTTGCTTATGCTCTTTGTACAGGCAGAGTTGCACGTGATTGAAAGAAAAGGGATATCATTACTTGAGAAAAACGCATTTCTAGCGCTCGGGAAGCACATTGCGTGAACCGGAGCAATTGGAGAAGTTCAGTAGCCGACAAAATAGTACTAACCGGTCATATAGGTAACGATATAACAGTATCCAGCCTGGGCTAGCCCTCCAAGTTAGTTAAAAGTGCTACTTGAGAAAAACGCATTTAGTAACAAACAAACAACTATAAGTTATAAGATTTTGAATTGGAGATTCTTGTCCAAAATGATTTTATACGTAGTAGAAGAATACCACTCTTTCTACAGTCTTAAAAAAGTTAAAAGAGATGGAACAACTAGATATTATAGAAGAAATTGATGGACTAGCAATATGGAGAACACGGTAGTTGTGCTAAAACAAAAAAGTGATATTCCTATACATGTAGATATGAGACAATTGTTAGAGAAAGATTTCCCACACCAATTAGGCAAGATTCATTAATTGAGCTTAATGATAGTGAAGTATTTACTACATTACATATTGAATGGGTATTTCAGTAAATTCAATTACACCCAAATTCAAGACATTTAAGAACTTTTCAAACACACAAAGGGCATTATAAGAAATAATAAAGACTAATGTTCAAAATATCCAACCTACCAGAGTTATATCAAAAAATTATAAGCCAAATTTTACATTACATTACATAGACGACATACTGATTTATGGAATTGTTGGGACAAAGGGAATTAAAAGTAAATAACGACTTTTGTAGCCGACAATGTAGATTTTTTTGAACATATTCAACCGGAAATGGAAATTAAAGCAATAGAATTTTCGAAAAACAGTGGAAGAAATTAGAAGTCTAATTTCTTCTACTGTACATCATTGGTTAGTTCAAAAACTAACCAATGATGCGGTACCCAAATTGTCAACGATTATTGAACTGTTGAGAGAGATAATAAGGAAAGTTTAACTGTAGTAGGGAAAAGATTTTCTCATACTGAGAAAGGATCACTAAGCCTTACTAACAGACCACAAGGTCCTAAAATTTATCTTTTCACCACATACTAAACGTTGTTTAAGAATTAAAAGATCAGTAAAAGTATTGCGACTGTAGGGAAATATGTACAAAATAAAATAATGCAAAGGTAAGAACAACATAGCTGATGTACTATCTAGAAGCTGAAGAGAAATGCAATTAACGATCAAGATGAGTTGAAACATTAGAATTATCAAAGATGAATTGCGTGTAATAAATCTTGTCGTCTTACGTGGAACAAGATTGATTACACCGATATCGTTGAAGGAAAGAATACTACAGCTAGCGCATGAGGACCATCCTGAAATTATTGCAATGAAGAATACGAGCCAAGGTATGGCGGCCAAGAATAGACGTAGATGCAGAAAAAACGGTAAGATCTTGTCATAGATGCCAATTGGTAAGTGCACCACTGTGTCCAAAATCATTACAAACAAATTCTTCGAAATAGAATTTATAAAAAATACTAGTACTTCACAACATACATAATCCTTAAGTCATTCTATCCTTCTATAGCGTATATGGCGTTTGCATTACCTCACATACTTCGATGTATAACAGTATGATATGATGATAATGGGGTGAGAAATTTCTTAAATTTTATCACAATAATATTTATCATAGACATATAGCCCCAGGCTAATAGAGAAGTGAAAAGACAAAGTCGCACTGAAACAGTTCAAAGTAACGCATGCAATGGGAAAAGACTGGAAGAGAGAAATTATCGACTTTCTAATAATGTATCAAAGTACACCACATTCCGTTACAAGAAAAACACGTGCAAAGCTAATGTTTGTCAGTAACATAAAACGCAAATAGATATAGATCAATAGTAGAAATGTCTTTCGGGTGATGTCGCGTAGTTAATGTTTTACTTGACGTTTCGCTGACCATGCTGTCAGCTTCTTCAGAGGATTCCTAAAGACTGTAAGTAAAATATTAACTACGCGACATCACCCGAAAGACATTTCTACTATGGATTACGGTCGTGAAAGCCTACACTCAGACATAGATCAAGATTATAAAGTCAAACATAATGCGAATATTAGTGGGAAGGATTGAGAAAGGCAGATATTAGGCAAAGAACATGCAGACAAATACAGAAATTCCTATGCAAATAGGAGATAAAACAACAAACCAGAGATAAATTATTAACAGCATCTTACGATGAGAGATAAGATTACGTAGTAACGGAAAAGTTAGGCAACCGCGTCACAGTACAATGGAGTTGAGAAACGCAATGTTCGGCATTTACAAAACCATTAATAGAAGAAATGTAGAAGCAGACATAACGACATCGAATATTTCCTCTAGACACTTTTTTTTAGCCTTTTTTACCAAGTTTTATTCAGTTAGGTTTAGCTTGTTTATTTGTGACTTCGTAGAGTTTATATTTTTAACACTTCATATCATAGCAACCATGAAATCGTAATTTCTGGCAGATTTGCATATTACTGTCGCGATACTAGTAAACGTCATTTTGACGAAGTTAAATTTGAAAAATGACGAAAAGTTTGGGGAAAAAAAAGGCCGAAAGAAATGAACCGGCACCTGGTATAACATACGTAGTTGTACCGCCTGATGGTGGCTGGGGCTGGGTGATAGTTCTTGCATCATTTATTTGTAATTTCGTAGCAGAAGGCACCATGTATTCTTATGGTTTATTTCTAGAAGAAATAGCAAATGGTTTAGAAACCACGACCACCAATGTATCGTTAGCGAATTCCTTAATGACCGGATTTTATTTTCTCTTTGGTAAGATTTTTGATCTAATAATGTAATAGTGTATTTCTAAACTAAATACACCCATAGGCGTTACATACGTTGCTTTCACCGTTACTAGTAATATAGGGTTTGAGTTCTATAAAACCGTTTAACGACCGTAGGTTTCTATTGCATTTTGACAAACGCCATTAATATTTGTGTTGCTGTTATAGATATTTCCTTCGTCTGTTGAATTTAGTGAATCTGACGTTTGGGCGTGCATTCCTCCGCCGTCTTCAGGGTAGCCCTGATAAGGGTTGTTTCTTGCCATACTCATCGTTTTACGCAAGTGTATATATCTCTACCAATTTCTCTATTGATTCTAAGCATCTTGCGTGAGGTTTGAATCAGTCTATTACGCGTTAATTGGGGGGAATAGAAATTTATTGCTTATAACATACACTTATATGTGCAGCAGCTTATTTTATCCTGCACAGGAGTTGGAATATCATACTAAATATAAGATTAAAACTGCGTTAAAAACGGTAAACACCTTCAGGTCAATACTAATAGAGACCAAACCAGACCATGTAAATCAACGAACGAAAAACTGTGTATATAAAAGCCTTTAATGAATGTAGACGCCTATATTTAGGAAAAACTAATAGATTACTACACGTAAGAATAAAAGAGCACATGAATGTGATTCGTCAGGGGAAAATAAAAATTCAAATTGCTACAACACGCTTGGGAAGAAAACCATAGAATAAGATGGGATAACGCATCTTGGTAAAAGAATACCACCAAACTAGGCGAGAGCAAAAGGAAGTAACATGTTTGGCTACAACAGCAATTCTAGCATGAAAATCAAAGAGGTCTGGCTCCCATTGATTCGCGAGTGCGATTAGGGCCACTACAAGGACCAAGACAGATTAAACAATCAATGCGCAGTAAACAATAATACTCCTGCGCAGGATAAAAATATGCTACTGCGCATATAAGTGCAGGTTATCCGCAATAGACTTGTGTCCCCTTATCAGGGCTAGCCTGAACACGTCAGAAGTGTGTCTGGTGAAAAGTTGGATTCACAGACGAAGGAAATAGCCACAATAGCAACATTTTATTTTGCGTGACATAATATGATGTACTTTCATGAAATGTCATATCCGTCAATGCGCAACGCAATCCATTAAACGTTCCGCTTCGAATTTCTGGTTTAGCTTGTCAATGTTATTATGTGTACATGACAAAACAACGTATGTATTTTTAGTTTTAATATTTAAATCACCGTTTTCTATGTAAAAGCGACTTTATTTTTGATAAATAAAAAAACAAAACAGTGCGGGTTATGAAGTACCCGGTTATCTATTATATATTTCAATTTGTATCATCCCCGAGATTATTTGACATGCTTCTAAAAATCATGCAAATTTTTGGAGAGTCTGTACCCTAAAATTGGGCGATTCGGACGCTAAAAAATGGTGTTGCTCTTATATACTCATTCAGCTTTTACAGTTTTATTGTAAGATGAACTTTCGAATTACCTAGGTTCACTCGTTAGTTTAGGTTTGGAGTTTTTTAACATTTTCAAAAAGTCATACAGCAACTCTGTATTTTTCTAGAATTCTATGTATACATACAATGGTCGTCATATAATTAAGAATGCTATACGCAGTGGTATCTAAAAGATTTATTACGCAGTCAGTTAGAGTTAATGAACAAAAGCGCAGTAAAATATTTATAATAACATGCATCTCTTGAATTACGTCTTATATAAAGGGAAATATAACTGGCGTTGAACAGAGACATTCAATATTATAGCCTACCTTGGAAACACAATTTTCTGTACCTTGCTGACCTCCGTAAGTCTCACCGTGGCGAGTTTCTTTGCAAGATCTTAAAAAACAATGTCGATTCACCTGCTCTTCTATCGCAAATAAGTTTTACAGTACCTATTTCTTGCAGTCGATGTGTACCTATCAAATACCTAGAGGTAACACCACCATCCTGCTTAAAGCACCTATTAACCACATGATGAGGAACGTGTCCACTTGGAATATAGTGTGTTTTTCAGCATATTTTCCTTTGAAGAATAGCTTACCAAGTAATCACTACTTCTTGAAAAAATACCAAAATTATTTATTTTCGTCTCAAAACCCATTTTACATCGCTCCGCAAACGTTCGATGGGGTATAAGTTTGGACTGTATGAAGCCTAGTGTAGAATTATGACCGTATTGTAAGCAAACCGACATTTGACTGTGAGAACCGTGTGTTTAAAATTCTTTTCGTGAGCTGCGTGCTTGGGTCCTTTTCAAGCAGGAATTTTGAACGACCAAAGAACTCCATATGTATTTTGTTGAGAAAGACAACCAGTTGAATTATCTATGTTTTTAACCTTTCAAGCAAAAGGTTTTTTAATGCAGTATGTAAGTCACTGACTATCTACCATACACAGACATGATTCGAATATAAAAGGTAATTTTTCTTCATACATTTAATGATATGCAAAAGTAAAACCTGCAGTCTTTCTCTACAACGGGGGACAAATCTGGAGTGTAGGGATTGTGATGGAAAGTTTCCCAGTGCGTTTCCCCCAATTTGTCTCTTGTCAAAATCGCGGTGTGAGGCCTAGCGTTATCATCGAGAAGGATGACATCTCTCATGTATACTTATTTTTTTTTCACAACTGGCAATAGTAAACCTCATTCACCGAAAATCAATGAGTAGAATTTCTCAGTAATCAAAGAAAACCGTCGCGAGAACTTTTCCGGGTGAGAGACGGGTTTTGGCCTTCGCTGGGCAGGTTTCATCTTTTCTTTGCCGTTCCTTACCCGCCATTTTTGATTCGGGAGTATAATGGTAGACCTGTGGCTCATCGCAACTGACGATGCACCTCAAAAAATCTTCCTTTTCTTTGCGAAATCGATTCAGATGTCTCTCACAAATCTCCAACCTGACCTGTTTTTGATTTTCGGTTAATAACCTTGGAACCCATAGATCACTAATTTTTTTTAAGCCAAGATGTTCACTGATAATGGTATGAGCACTCCCAACGCTGGTATCCGCTTCTGACGCGATTTCGTCAATAATGAATCGGCGATTATCTTTGATAAGCTCTTGAACGGCACGAACCGTGGGCGTCGACCAACTTTCGTTTTTTACAGTTTCTCGGCCGCCCTTAAATTGCCTGGCCCAAGAAAATGCTCGGTTCTGGGACAGTGTAGCGTCCCCAAACTGTGCCTTCAAATAGTCAAGAACAGATATCTCCAGGGTTTTACCCTTTCATTGGTTGAAAACTATATAATAATGCCTTGTGGGTTTTTGGTAAATGGAATGTCCCAGCTCACAATCAGGACGCCAGTGTACGAGATCACCTAGAAGAGGAAGGCAACCGCTTGATTCGATCTCCATGGTAAAGCGTATGGAATCATGGTGGGAAACGATAGTAAATTGTTTAATGGATCATCAACGTACCTGTCTCAACACTTTGGCTTAAGGTGGTGGTATATAGCTCGTTGTTCGAACGCTTTCATAAAGGTATTGGTGACAACAGGAGACGGACGAGATTTCATGGCTGCGCCTGAGGCTTGCTCGTAGTATTTACCATGAAATTGGAAATAGGTAGAAGAAAGACAAACTTCAGGGATGATCTGGCTGACTGAGCAAGAATTAAGCCACATCGAAACTCTGATACGCAGTAATTATTCTAAGAAAGATATTCAAGCTGTCATTAATCGCTACGCCAATCCTTCTTCTCAACATCTCCCCCATATAATCTCAATCTCCGCAAGCAAGCGTATCTACCCTATATTCAAGGTGTCACCGATGGTTTCAGTGAGATCCTTTTGTGTGGCATTGAAGATTGGCTCTCACGGTTGCAAAACTACATTAACTGTGGCGGGAAATACTTTGAAAAATTATGAATAAATGGATTTTGTCAATAAATTGTGTATTACCTTACTAGGCCCAGCCCAAAAGAAAAAAGTCCTCGTATGTTTTTAAAATAAAAGAACTGTGTATATGCCCATATGCAGAGTTTATAAGTTAAAACCCAAATGAATACTTCTTATTTTGCAAATCGTTCTTAATTTATGTGGCAACCATTGCATCTACCCACCTACTTAATTAATTTACCAATTATTACTGGAAAACGTTACTTAAAAAAAATACCATTAAATTTTATTCAACAAAAGTTTAAACTTTGAAATGCATTGAAGACTGTATGTGTTTGCTTTTTGTTTTATGATGATAATTTACATCTATAGATGCAGTAATAAACTTAAATTTAAATATTTATTTCAAATTGGTCCTTGATATTTGTACAATTTGTATAAGTAGCGTTCTGTTTTTTAGGTCCCATTATCTGCTCTATGATAAATAAATGGGGTTACCGAATAGTTGGCTTCATTGGAGGACTCTTAGCATCGATATCTTTTGTACTGTCGTCGTTTGCCCCTGAAATTTCTGTGCTGATTGTAACCTACGGCTTAATTGGAGGTATCGGTTTCGGGATGCTGTACATGCCATCGGTTATTGCGATAGGATTCTATTTTGAAAAATGGCGAGGAGTAGCTAATTCAGTATCACTTTGCGGAAGTGCGGTTGGCTCCATATCTATTCCTATAGTTATCAGTGTATCTATGAAAGATTTGAACTGGATGAATAAGTTCAGATGCTTTTCTGGTTTCGCATTGTTTTGCGCACTCTGTACACTTTTATACAAGCCGTTGCAGCCGCTAGAAGTGCAAGCTGAGCCACAACAGGATTCAGATTCTGAGGACGAAGATTTTACGCCTTATAAGGCAACGCTTAATAAACATAATAATCAAAGCTACAGAAGAATGTCGGTTCAATCTAAAGGTGGCTCTATGTATTCAATCAGACGGGTTGGAAGTCCGTACGCAATGTCTTTGTTCTCTTTTAAGAGCTACACTAGTACAACAAAATCAATGTTTAAAGGATCCCGACTATCAGACCGCGATGATTATGGATGCTGTGAAACATGTTGCCATGTTGAAAATTGCAAGCACACGTGTATGCTGTTGTGTTGCAGTTGCAACAGATGCGGACACAATCCTGCTAGGCCAATGTATAGGGATGATATATTGTATACTGGTTCTGTTGCAAATTTGCCCAAATATAGGCAAATGTCTATTGTCGATGTAAGTAATATTAGTTCGAGTTAATTGTAGAAATGATCGCTAATCGTTTAACCAGCTAAACTCTCCAGTATTTTTACCGTTATTACTACGGGCCTCGGTAATAGTTGCATGAGGGATACCCTCTAAGTTTCTACAAAATGAAAGAAAATAAAATTTGGTAGGAATTGTTTTATGGTTTTTAAAAATATTCGCCATTAACTTTATATCTTTGCATGCGTTCGAACCATTTTTCGAATTCTCTCTCTGAAGGTGGTATCTCCAAAATATGTTTTTTTCACTAAAAGCTTTAACATAATACTGAACGCATGTTTCAGTAACCAAGCTATTATCATCAACAGTGAAACTGAAGTCACGGACTAAGTGAAAAACTGACCGAATATAGTAATTTTAAATTATGCAATTATACGTGCTTACAACAAAAAATAATTGCTGGAATGTAGGGGTCGTATATCTGAATTCATTAAGTTCCGTTTCTTTTTGTAAATTTCCATGCCATCCTAACAATTTAATTCAACAATGCTGTTTACGTTTTTGACTATGTTATCTACCGAAGAAATCAATTTTGGAAAAGATTTTTTGAATATCTTTCGTGTAACTTGGATAAAAGAGTAATTTAACATATTTTTCACTACCGCTCTCAATACGTTCAAGTATGCTCGTATTTCTAACCCTTAATCTGTTCGTATGTTTTCTAATAGTATCGTAGACTACATCTTCACAAAGCTTCGTCACTTGTTACGGTAAACTTTTTAGGTATTTGTCAACTGACAGGAGCATTTTTTGTGCTTGGGTCAATTCATGTGACCTTTTTGTTTCGGAATTCATCAGACCTTTTCACACCTTCAATATGCTGATACCACACGATAAGTCACATACCTTTCCCCTTCAATCATATTGCGCACAACATCGATGTTTTTTAGAAAAACAATCGATTTTGGCCGACCTTCACGAAATTCATCGCTGAGGAAAGCTCGGCAACGAAATTCTGCAAACCAGTTGTAAACAACTTTTCTGATGGTGATGCATTACCAAGATTAGAACGAAGCGATTCGAAGCATTGTTAATGTACTAAAATTGTCAAAAATCACTCAACAAAAACCTTCAGGTGGAATTTTTTTTGCTTTTTTTAAACGCTCACTGTTGACAAACTACTCTGCTGTCTTTGCCTCAACAATTGTAAATATTAAACTTTGCGACAATAGTAGTGTCAGACCTCAATAGCGTTATTTAGTAGATAGTCGTTTGTAAAAGCTTAAGATGTTACCCTCGTGCATGTGATATTTTAGATCTGTATGTCCTAAAATATAGGTGTCAACTACATAGAATGTCCCAGTGTCGATTGGTTAAATTCATTGTAAGGACACCTGACAATTTTGAACAAAATAAATATCTGCATGTGCCCGCAAATGAGCTATTTTTTATTTGTTATTAAAAACAAAAATTATATTCAACACTCTTTATAAATTAATATAATATAATAATAAAAAAATTTATTTCTTCTGATTTAACATACAATATAATCAAACCACCTTGCAAAAGATGCAATTGAAGTCGTCGTGTAACAGCGCCGGATATATATATACATTACTTGTAAGTTATTCCGTAATATTTTCCTAGATTTACAAATTCTCTCAAGCAATTTATCCCCATAAACAGAAATTCGTAGACGCCAAATTTAGTGATCGTGGAGACCAACAGATAAGTCCATTCTAATCAATCCACCGCCTGGAAAAGTTCTCCATTCAATCGCGCTCTGCTTATGCACTTAAGCGAGAACATCATCATGTTAATACACCACGCGATTTCGCAGAAATTGTGTTTAGAACTATGTCAGGGTCTTTACAGAGAATTTAGCTAATTGACGTTAGGTATAGAGGGTAACGTAGGCTTCCGTGGCCAGAATCAGTTAAAACTAAACGTGTTCCGGGTTCCGACTGTCACGGTTAAACGAAAATTCGACGTTTCGCCCACAATCATCACTATAGTTGATTTTCGCCTCTAGCATGGTTCACATGCTGAGTTACCGTAATCAACCGCCTCCCGCTCAGAACTTTCGCCTCTGGCGTGGTTTATACGTAGAGTTACCGTGCTAACTGTCGCTTGCCACCTTCCCTCCTGAAGTAACCCCACATGGTTACGAAAACGTCGAGTTTTCGTTTAACCATGACATGTTCCGAACTCGAAACACGTTTAATTTTAGTATTGTATTTGCAAAAGCACTGCAAAACTAATTTTTCGTAAAAATTTTGAAAACAGCTGACTATAGGTATAGGTAATCAAACATAAAGAAACACTACATTATTCAGTAAAACTGAAATATTATTAATATACAGGTTCCATTTGAAGGAACATAAAATTGTATATATAAAATTAATGTTTACGCTAATTAAACATGTTAAAATGAAGACTGGAGATATAATAAACATATAAGACTAATCCTTGTACGTCTATTGTAACTCCAGTCTTTATTTTAAAATATCGTGTTAATTTTACGTACAGCGTGACCCGTTTGAAATAGCACCCTTGCAGAACCCATATTTTATACTAAAATGGAGCCAATTTTTTTTGATACATAGCGGATCAAAAAGTTTACTTCCGCACAAAATTTCAGGGATTCATCTAAATTTTCAGGATACACTATGAGTATTTTTCGAGTTCGAAAATAGCAACATTTTGTTTAGCGATCTTTTTAGCTAAAAGTCTGACTACACTGAATTCGGAATATTCTAAATGGCGTTAATCAAAATTTCATTTAAATATTCCGGGTAATTCATTTAACTTAAAATGACTGAATGACTCAGAAACCATTTACTTAATCGAAAAAGAATATGGATACAAGTTTTATCATATGAAGGGGGAAAGTATATTATAAGGCCTACGTTTAATTATAGTGCCATCAATGCTTTTCAAGTGCTAAGTTGTTTTTTTTTTTAACGGAAACCTATATTTTTTTAGTAAGCATTACTGTCCACCAAAAAACAAATAACTTATATCTAAAACTTTTTTTTTATTCAACAACTATTACGTCTTACGATCCGGTATTTATTGACCAAGTAAAGTAAAGTTATGAAAGATAAATTATTAATTTCAACACCATAGCCCACTTTGGATTCTACTTACATTTCATGTATTTTTTGGATCAAATGACAATTATTAATAACAACTGAAACATTTTTTTTGGGAATGTTGCAATATAAAAATGCAATGAAGTAGTTAGAATTTTTAAAAATTGTTATTTGCTATTTTGTGGCCTTTAATAATAATAAGATTAACTAGTTTTTGGTTGTTTCTTTTTTATAAATTTTGCTCTACCTTAGTCCTACCTTGTTGTTGCAGATCTCAGCAGTCGTTGCTTTCTTTTAAAGAATTTAGGTTTCCGTGTTGAAATCGTCGTAATTGCTTGAGTCTGCCGGCGTTTCGCTTTCAATTGCGTGGAGCTTCTTCTGGATTGCTACATGTTGTACACCTGCTGTGAGGAGGACCTTCTGAATGCAGTGATGCAGTCAGATTTTTAATAAAGAAATCGTTAATAAGAGTTTGCTAATTTCGACCTCATAGCGTGCCTTGAGAATTTATATGAACTTCTGAAATTTTGTGTGGAAGTAGACTTTTTGTTCTAATATGTATTCAAAAGAATTGGTTTCATTTTAATACAAAATGTAGAGTTTACAGAGGCGCCTCCATTTTCAGTGTGTCACACTGTATATTTATATCAGGCTGTGAAGATGGTCCTGCATATATGTACTTAAGGAATATTTTACAATTGGTTTTAAATTCCGACAAAACTTTTTATCTAAACAGGTTTAATTTAACGCTAAGTTTTTTTATACTCACAAGGAAAAGCACTCAAGTGTATCTTTCCGATTCACGAGCCTGTGGGTGCGCCACTGTTCAATGTACAGCTGCTGATAAGGAACGATCGGGTCTTTAGCCGATCTCAATATCTCTTCTTTTTGGGCCGCCATTACACTCCCTAAAACCAAAAAACGGGATACTAAAAAAATCAATCCAATATCTTTCGGTGTTCTACATTCCTCCCAAATTTTATCAAAATCGAAGAGATATACTTGGGTGCCTTTCCTTGTCAGTGGTGGAGCGGTAAATTATGCTACTAATGTATATTTGGAGATTTTTCCTATTATTGCACTATTACTTTACACTGTATATGACGAATAATAATGTTTTTTCGTGAAAAAATAACGTTTATGATTGTATTGTGTAATCAGAAATGGAAAACATATTCGAGAGGTCCATGTTTTTTCTGGATTATTTTTTGCTAATTACAATTACATTTGACAGTTAAATCCAAGATTGAAACATATTTCCCTTAGATTATCATTGAAAGCTATTTTCGTAATGGACAAATGCAACAGAATGGGAAATGGTTTTATTCTATGCAAATATATATGGCTGAATTTCATCTTTAGTATCCACATCTTGCAGCATCATATCTGGATTTATATTAACAAATAGTTCGCTGTGTTACTAAATTTCGTGAAATTGCTGCAGTAGCAAACCCCTCAAAAAGAATCAAGAAAAGAACTGCGAAAATTACTGCGGATGTAAGAAGACGTATCTATAAAGTCAATTAGAAAGCTTTCACAGCAAGCTAGGTATTTGTCAGCATATTCTTAGAAAACATCTCAAAAAATAAAAAAATTGTGGTGTGCAAGAACTAAAGCCCATTAAATACGTTGGTAGAGTGCAATACCGAGATTGGTTTGAAAATCACGTGAATGATATCCTTGACAATTCCTGCTTTTCAGATAAAACAACTACAACAAACAAACTATGCGTATATGGTCAAGTGAAATATCTTGTGTTACGATATAGAAACCATTGCATTCTGAAAAAGTTGATGCTCGAATGGCAGTTCTACAGAGTAGAATTATTGGTCCATTGTTTTTCATGAAACGGCAAACGTAGAAAAATGTCGTAATAACCTATTGCAGTCTTTTCTAAACCAGTTGCACGATGACGAACTAAGGGATGGATACTTCCAACGGATAATGCTACAGCTTACAAAACACTACAAACTGTAAACAAAAGTAGTATTTTGATAACAGTGTTGTAGATCTTTCTTCACATTCTCCTCATATAATTATTTCGGATTTTCATTTTCCACACTTAAAAACACAGTTTTTACAAATACACACACACAAGAACTTATTGAAGCAATTGAAAATGTTTGTGACATGATAACGCCTCAACACCTCGTCAACTCATTTAATAACATGAAACGACAAGTAAGAAATTATATTGAAACCGAAGGGGATCCACTTTGTAATAGTTTACTAAATTCTTCTTTTCCTTTTACTAGGTAATAATTTTTTTGTTCTGCTAACTTTATTATTATTGACTTAAAATTAAATTCCCATATTAGCCATTTACGCTTTTAAACAGAAATCTATTTGCATAATTACTGTCAAATATATAAGTTTCAATTTCGATATGATTTAAGCAAGATTTAACTTGTCAGACGTAGTTGTAATCGACATAAAATACAATTCAAAAGAAACATGGCCTTCTGAATTGTGTGATAGTTTCATAATAATATCGCAAAGCTTGTACTAATATCTTCTTTCTGCTTCGTTTCAGCCATTAGACTTTCATTTGTCAGTAACTAGGGTAGCATCTGCAAAAGATCTCGAACAAGATCTGAAGTGGTGTGTGCTTTGCCCTCTTGCCATTCGAAGGCCGTTGGCGACCATGCTAGATTTTGGCATGTTCAAATCTACAGCTTTTACGCTACTAGCCATTAGCGGTTATCTAACGATGCTTGGTTTTTTTATTCCTCTAACGTACATTACTCCAAAATGCGTACAACAAGGAATAAGCAAAACGATATCGGCATATATCTTATCGACTTTTGGATTTGCCCACCTCCTCGGACGAATTACGTGCGCCGTTATTAATTTTTTCCCACAAATAAAATCGCTACCAGTGACTATGGCCTTTATATTTTCAGCGGGATCAAGCGTTCTAATCTCTGTACTTGCAAGTAATATGTACGCACAATTTGCTTTTTCTGCGATATATGGATTCTCGTTCGGTAAGTCATTTCATTATAATTTATGAATAGGCAATGCTGTAAGGAAAATATTTTTAATTTTTCTTTGTTTAGTGCACATATCTGAACAGCTTTCACGGCAAACTATAATGAGATCATTGTAAATGTTAGTTTTAGTGCATTTTAGTGGCCTAAGACCACTATATTCAATCATCTGCACATTGAAAGACCGATTTAGTTGCGTCAACATAGTCTCTTTTGAGATGGATACACTCAGTCCATCGTTTTTTTCTCTTTCGCATCCCATCCAAAAATGTGATTTCTCCAACTCTACGATTATTTCTGCAATCACTACATCGTTTGGGCTAAATCTTTCTCCGCCGAGCCATTCTTTCATATTTAGAAATAGGAAATAATCGCCGGGGGCTAAATCTGACTAATATGGTGGATGCAGAACTAATTCATATTCTAACTCATGGAATTTTGGCATGGCGACGCACATTCTCTTGGCATAATACTCGCCATTAATCGTGTTGCTCTCTTCAAGGTAACCAACGTTGATTATGCATGTCGCGTACACGCCAAATCACTGTGGCCATGATCTTGTTAGCTGAGAAAATGCCTTTGACCTTCTTTGGCCCTGGGTGGCCACGAAAAACCCACTGCTTGTGTAGTCTCTGGTGTGCTGTGATGAATCAATGTTTCGTCAACAGTTATGAATCGAGACCAAAAATCACTTGAATGGCGCTTTAGCATCGCCAAATATTCTTTTGAAGCTGATACACGTCCATGTTTATGGTCAATTGTGAGCAATCACGGCACCCATCTTGCGGAAAGCTTCCTCACATTCAAGTAAGTTGTAAAAATGTTATGTTCCCGGTCAATTAGGATGCCACAGCTTCACAATCTTATGCACATTCAATCTCCGATCATTCATTATCATTATCGAGAATTTTTTCAATCATTCCCGATGTGGTGATCTTTTTTTGGACAACTTGGATGTTCTCCATAAAAAATGCGTATACGGTCGTGTTTAAGTTTAGCTGTCCAAAATTTTATGTTCGATAACGGAGGTGCATCGTCCTCGTAAACTTACACGTAATTCCACTTTTATCTCAACATTCGTTCTATCTCTTACTGAGGCCAGGTAATCATCGAACTTTCCTCGTAGTTAATCCTGAATGATATAAAGTTGGCCCAAACACCAAACCATATTTTTTAAGAAGTTTGACATTTAGTTAAGGTATTTATCTACATTCATGATGCTGTCTTAACGGTGTAATTTGATTTGGATCCCCCAATCATTACGGAGGCAGGAAACAACATACTTTTTAAGAAAGTCTGTGTGGGAGGATTTTGGTTGCGTTCTTCTGCCTCTGTGTCGGATATCACCAATACAAACTTTATTCTTCACTTCATACAACTGAGTGCTATTCATGTTGATATCAAGCTCTCTGTCCTTTTGCCCATCAAAGTCTGTTTTTCTTCGACCTCTCTGTTGGTAAAGGATTTCCTTTGCCTTGTTAAAGCGAGCATTCTCGTAAAAATGTACCTTTAACCCTAGCTTTTTGGCAGTCCTGTGACAAGTTGCTCTTGAAAAACATTTTTCCATTGCCTAATTCCATAAAACTATTAATTCTCCACGACGATTTTTGTATGACAATCCTCCTTAATTTTTATCGCAAAAGTGTGGCTGCCTCCGTTTCTCTGTTTTTGAGACAATTCTGCACTAGTTTGTAAAGTTTAATATTTCGCTTTGTAGTAAATTCGTGGACAAAATTAATGCACCATTAACATTTCTTAAAAATATTCAAAATAATAACTTTTAAAGGATTGTGGGGCTGCTACATGTTGTACTGCGAGAGGAACGAGAGAAATTTGCAAGTTGCAACATTTCTCCAAGCGTCCCGATAGCGGTTCTGTAGTGGTTTGGGGAGATTTGCTTTGGCGCTCATACGGAGTTGGTCCTCTTGCGAGTTCTAAATTTTTATTCATGCAACACAACGCGCGTCTTCACACGGTCGAACAAGTTATTGACCACCTGCACGCAATTCCATTAATGGAATGGTCATCTAAGAGTTCCGATTTCAACCCTATTGAGCATTTATGGAGACAAAATGGAGAAAAAATAGGGCCATAGACTCTCTCCTGCCAACTACAATTAACTGGTGGATGCAGTAAAAAAAAAAATGGGAGCATATTCGCCAGGATGCCATATCAAGCTAGATGAATAGGAGATTAGGAGTAGAGGAGGATCTATAACGTACTAACGTCACATTAATTTTATCGCTTTTGATTTTTTAAATGTTTTTACTTTTGATTTTCTTTTTCATATCTCACTCATTTTCAACAAAATACATATTTAATGATTGAAAATAAGGTAATGTTTCGCTGATTTCTTTATCAAATGATTGTATTAACCCAATTTTCATTAATGTAATTATTTTAGTTTAATAAAATGGTGCGTTAATATTGCCCATCAAAATGCGTAAGTTTGCATTAGTTAGATTTTTTTTTTCGTTCCTATTTAATCATTCATATTTTTTGATTATCGGTTTTCCCAATGGAACATACAGGATTCAATAGCGATGTTATTTTCGATTAAAACAAAATATTTTCTTTTTCAAAATCAAAACATTAGGCAAAGGGAATCATTTCGTTGAATTATGTATCTGTTTCAGCATTCATCTTATCATTAAGGCCAATCTTAATAGTCGAATTATTTGGATTGGATAAGCTCTCAAACTCTTTCGGAATTTTAATGATGTTCTATGGGTTGGCCTGCTTAATGGGAATTCCAATTGCCGGATTCATTCATGATTTGACGACTAGTTATGACATACCGTTTATTTTTGCAAGTAGCTCGATATTATTAAGTGGACTTTTGTTAATACCAGTGCCACTACTTTTAAAGCGAGAGAGAAGAAAAGCGGAAAGGCGAAGAAGACTATCGATACTGCACAAACAACAAAAAGCACAAAGCTCTAGACAACCCCATTCTAATCCAACTCCTCCACCCAAAGCTACCTGAAGATTAATAGTTAGTAAAACCTTTTTTTTAGGAACTTACATGTTTAGTTTATTCGTTAGAGTAATTTATGGATGTATGTATATTGTTTAAGAAAGATTTGTTTACGAATACAATTCAAATTTACATAAAACTTGAAATGATAATTTACTTTATTTTTACTGATAGAAGCTTATTAAAACATAATAAAATAAAAATAATATAAAAATATAGTAAAACACAGGTGTGGGACAGGGAGGGTAGGTTGTGATATTTGCTTGAAAAGTTGCTACAAATATCTTGTAGAACGCCGTCTTGACCTTCATTTTGTTATGAACTGTAGATTTACCTAATTATATCAAATAAAATATTCCTTGTACATTTTTTCATATTTTAAATAATTACGGAGATATTTTTCTTTCATTGTTAAAATTTGCCCTTGTCGATTGACTACTTGCAGCCAATAACATGTGAGAACTGTTGTTCTGTGCATTGAAACAATTTGAAACTGTAATGGCAGCCTCATCTACCATTGACGAGTTTCCAAGATGCAAATAGTGTGTTGCGCTTATGAAACACTTCTTTCAAGTGCCTGTCTTACATTGTGATATTAAATGATTGGATTTCAGGCAATTAAAGCATATATTTAAACGTTTTACTCCCTTTAGTCGACAGACTTAAAAATTTCAAAATTTATTACAACTATATAAATCATGTGATTCCTTACACAGTTTGCAATTTGAACTTCTTGTTGCAACATGTGTTATTGACTTATTTGGAGTGTGACTCTTGTTCGATTTATTTGACAAGTCTTATGTATAATTATAATTTGACTTATGACTGCATAGTTTTTAGCATCTAACATCTAGATTGTAACAGTTAGTCATATCATCCATTTTTGGTTTGTCAACTGCTGAATAAGAACGACCTTCCCATTCCCGCAACGTTAAATTATATAATTTTATATATTAGAATTCTGTGTATCAGTCGGATATTCCAATGTTTTTAATGTTCGCAAATGTTTCAAGTTATCTAATAACTTTTTCATTGATATAATATTCTCGTTTGACAGGGACGATCGTAAATATTGACATTTCTGTACAGTTGAGAGACTTGTATTTTTATCTAGTACGACGAAAATGTGTCATAAGAAAGTATGTATATGTTCTATACATATAATTAAAACACTTATATGTCTTACTTAACTCTTTAATGATTATATTTTAATACAATGTCAGCGACATCCTTCAGTTACTTCTGATTACTAACTATATATGTTAATGTATAGCTGGTTGCCTAACCATCTATTACACCTCCTTTTTCTACAGATCCATTGCCCTAAATAACAACTTTTATAGTCAGTATAAACTTAAACTAAAATTTCTAACTATTCAATTTAGAAATCTAACCTAATAGGTTTTCTAACACATCGTCCACTACTTCTTGATTTACAAGTACCTAAAATATCATTCGAATAATCCCTTCCTTTAAACTTGTCGTCGTCGTGCACTGTTTCATTTTCAATTGTGATTCTATTTGCTTCTGTCAGCTCACCCTTGCTTTGATCTCTCATGCCTTTCCTAATGGCATTTGAATTTTGTCTGTACACCGTCTCTTTTTTGCCTTTCACTAGGTATGATCTTAGTGTTTCCATTTCTTTCACCACTTCTCCTTCGTCCCAGACCTTTGTTTGTGAATTCTGAATAGATATTTTATTCTTGGTTTTGTGCTGTATTAGTAGCATTAGGCATCATTGGACAATGGCACAAATGCCTTTAGTCACAGCGACCTTAATAAATCTCTTGTAACAGAATGCCCTTATATGTATTAGAGAAGATGGATGCTCTTAATAAAGTTTAATATTACTCTAGTATCTTCGTCCCTCAGGGACAGTTTACTGAAGTGTTGTTGTCGAGTGCGACTGATGGCAACACAATTGCATAAAATGTGTTCTGCCGTCTCCAGATCTTCTAGGCATAAACGACATGTTTGATCTTCAGCTTTTCCTAGATTGAATAGGTGATATTTTAGGGCTGCATGACCTGTCAGAAATCCCGGCAGTAATCTAAGGTTTTTTCATTACCTTGGATCCCTTGATGGCTTAGTACCCATTGCAAAGTAACGTGGTTTTTGCATCCCAATTGCCTCAAATTGTGTATACATTCGTGAATCAGACTAGATTCATATGAGTAGGCTTTGATAGCCTTTAGAACTGCCTGACTGTCACTGAATACAGTTATGGTTGCGTCTCTCGAGGCTATTCATGACGCACAAGTTCAAAGCAGAGATCTCTGCTTGTGGAGTCCTGTAGGCATTTTGAGGTGATGGTTAAACCATCTAATGCCTATACCTGTTCCAACACTTTCTATTCTTCAACTGTCCGTATACCATGCCAGGGTACCTTTTTTGGTTTGAGGCTGCCCGGATGCCCACTCAGTACGGCTTTCAATGATTACCTGATAAGGCTGATCAAAATTATATTGCATAGGGATCATCAGATGATTTATGTTGGATATCTTCAAGGATTCTAAGATGCCCTGTAAGATTTCCAGACTGCAATCCCTTCATTCTATAAAGCGTGAGGGTACTCCATATAGCCTTCTGAATGTTTCTGAATGTGGATGTGAAGCGGCGTTAATCCCAGCAGGGTTCCCAGCTCTGTTACACGTCACACGTTTTGTGCTGTTCTTTCATAATACTTTTTTGATTTGTTTTGAATTTTGTACATTTGTTGGTACAAATTTTGTAATGTATTTCTCTATGTCCTTTGACATCTTCTGGCCAAAACAAAATGGATACTACAATGATCTTGACAATTTAATATTGTTTCCACGATAAGATAATGCATACAATAAAAAATTCCAAGCAACATTTTTTGATATTACAAATTATGCAAAATATTGGGACTCTTAGAAAAACCCGTTTTTCTCAACACTAATTGGAAGCAGATACAATCTTGCTTAGGGAGCAATGTTTCAAGAAAGAAAAAAAAATATTTTGTCTAGTGCATTGTTTTTTCTTTAAGGGATTCATTGTTTTATCGTTTATCTTTGTTTTATTGCCGTTTAAAATAACGCATTTTTCTCTTAACAACCCCAAATCTACTTTGTATTAACATAAGCCAGAGGCTGCCAACCCACGACACGCGTGCCAGTAAGTGGTACGGGAAGAATTTGAAAACTAATAATAGCAAAGTTCAGTTGGCAACATTGATGAGGCACGCGCGTTGTTTAGGCGTGGGATTGTGTACTGTGTGTAGCTGTCAAGTGTCCTTAGCCTGTGTTCTCCCCATATTTTTGTTGTGTTCCTCAGTAGGTGTAATTTTATAATATAAATATGTCCTTAATAACCCATCGACATCGAAAAGAAAGTATGAAGATGAAGAATATTTATTTAGCAAACAAAACACTATCAAGCCAGCGAGCTTGATTTGCGGAGCTTGTGCGGTCGTGCCCAAAAAGATCAATATGGAATGCCGTTACAGGCAAATGCATAATAATTTCAACTTTAAATATCCGATAGGTTCAACTTTGAGGACGGATTTTATTAATAAAAAGAAGAAATTCTTAATAGCCAACAATCATTATTTTTAAAAAAATATTGACGAAATGAAAACAATGGTAACAGTATCTTACGAACCCTCTTTTTTGTTGGCACGGAAAAGGAGACCACAATACGACGGAGAAAAAGTAATCAAAAACATCAATATCAACATCAACATCAATATTTGCAAAGTATGCAGGTAATTCTAAAATTTAAAAAATGGTGACTATCCCGAAACACCGTTATGCGTCGTGTAGACGAAATGGCCATAGATGTCAATTCACAAATTACAGTCTTGTAAGTACTTTTCTTTGGCTTTGAACGAGGGCTGCGATGTTACTGACAGTGCTCAATTGAGTGTATTTATGCGTTACATTCATGCTAGCTTTCAGGTAGTGAAAGACTTCTAGACTTGCATCAGCTAATTACAAGTACGGGCGAATATATTTTTAATGAATCGCAAATTGTTATTGAAACTGCCAAGGTAGAATAGGCGAAATTAAAAAGTTTTTGCACAGATGGAGCGCCGTATATGATTGGCAAAACAAAAGGTTGTGTAAAATACCATTGTATGATGCACCAGGAAGTACTTTGCGCCAAAGATTTGCATCTTCTGTTGTAGATCCAGTAGTGTGCTGTATTAATAAAATTTGTATTCGCACAATGAATCGACGGCAGTTTCGCAGCCTACTTCCAGATGAAACGGAAGCAGATGGTCATTGTAGTGTACGTTGACTTTCAAAAGGAAACGCTTTTGAAAGATTTGGAATCTACAGTGTTGTGTTGTAAAGCATTTGGAAGTGAATGGTGAACTACACGATAAGTACGTCCTTCTTAACAATGAAGAGTGGTTGTGGTATTTAGCATTTTTAACAGACATAATGTTATATTTGAATCACTTGAATATACGACTGCAAGAGAAAAGTTGTATTTTTTCAACATTATCGAACTTGTATTTTCTTGTACTGCCAAAGTTGGATTATTTTTCAATAATTTTACACAAAAAAGACTGACTCACTTCACATGCAAGAGTTAGAAAACAAATTTAGTAAAGACCCAAAATATGATTGATTCAGCAGTTTGATAACTCGGTAAATACCTCATTTAATACAAGATTTGATGACTTTAAAGACGATATAAGTATTGAACTTTTTACAAGTCCTTTTTCAATTAGTGTCGAAAATCTGTGTTCTCCCGATACACAAACAAAAATTATTTTGCAACATCATACTACGCTCAAAATCAAATATAATGAAATAATTTCAACTGTAACTAATCTAGGTTGCATCGAATTTTGGAAATTTGTACCAATGGATGATTTCCCAAAACCTTCATGATTTAGCATTTACAGTTCGGTATTGTTGTAGATATGGCACAATGTATGTTTGAAGAAATATTTTCTATTATGAATATAATAAAAACAAAAAATCGTTCCAAATTAACCGATATTCATCTGAATCATCTTAGCTTTCTTTCTTCGTCAAAAGTTAATAAAAAATATCCTAATTCAAAAACCGAATTAATACTACCTATAAGTCGCTTTATTTCTAGTTTATTCTAAAATGATTACAAACATCTTTTAACATTTAAGTTTTGAATTCGAATGAAACGTACGCACGTACACTGTTTGTTTTAAATTTCCATAGTACCTGTATATATTGGAGAGTGTCACGCACAGGTCTTGATAATAGCACTTGTTAGAAAAAGGTTGACTACCACTGACATAAACGCTACTATGAAATTGATGTTGATAACCTTTATTTCTGCCAGAAGTAGCAATTTCAAATTTTATTTCTGGTATCGGTTTACTTAATCCTAAAATTTCAATTTTATATTCGCAACTTAAAGAACTAAATTTATGCTGTTGCAAATGTGAAATCTCATTCATGTCGTACGTGTAAAAACTGACACTCACACGATGTTTGTGTTGCGTTAGCTGGAGCAACGAAATCCCCAAATTTGCGATAGTTGATTACGTGTAACGTTGGTCAATGGGAGTTTTATTTTAAAAATATTGAGCTGTGAACACAATTCGTAATGTGTTGCTATCAACAAAGCCGTTAAGATCAAGATTCAATTTTCCAACTAAGCTTTGTCAAATGTTCGCAAAATTTTTATTATACTTACATCTTTAAATACTTTTGCCCTAATTGTAAACTCAACATGTTTTACTGTCTGTATAAGTATAACTGAAAAGTTAGATATGTTCCATGATTACCGCAAACGCAGTACAATCTACTAAAAAAATTTAGAATATTTCTAGTCGTTAAAAGCATACATCTTTACCTCACTAGATCAACCGCCGTATTAAATTCACGAACTTTTTAATAAATGCTGTTTTTATTTTAAAAATCAATATAATATCTCTCCAAACGACCAGGAAAATGAAAAGAAGTGCTATCATCAAACGAATTCATTCTGAAAGTTATGAATGAAATTCAATGTCAGTTTATTTTTAATAGAGGGCTCTACGGTAGAAATCAACGTCGTGATAATCTCTCAAAGCGCCGCTGCGTCGAGCGTCCCTACTAGACGCTATTGATCGCCGGTATAAAGCGGAGCAAGTGGTGATCGATTGTGCGAACTCAGTGAGAATTCGGTACCGGTGAAAGGTTTTATCAGTAGGCATGGATTATGAACAAAATCCGAATATTCCACCGGGTGTCCGGCCCAAGGTGGATCCGGAAGCTCAAGGGGAAGTAGATCCATCGAGGTAGGTGCTTGTTAATCTTTGGTAAAAGTTAAACCCGATTATTATATATGATATCCATACGCTCAAGTACTTTTGACATTGATTATGCAGTCATTATTTACCTTATCATATGTTATGAAATTTATCAACTAACAGGTGGTGAAGAATAATTGAGTTAACGAAATCTGGATGAATCCAATTAAAAACAGCCCTTTTCAAAATAATAATAAACTAGTTGACGACAAAATATACCTATGAAGAACCAATTGTATCATGTTATCCATCAATATTACCTTTTGGATTTTAAAAACCAAATGCACTATTTATTTTAAATATTTTATTTGAAAATTTGCTCATTGTTGCTAATATTACCAAAGATCTATAAATCTTAATTAATCGGTAGTAACTTTTGTCTTCAACTACATAAATATATGTATGTATTAAATGCTTTGAATAATACACACAGAACAAATCTCTATTGCTATATGTTATTTCAATATATTATATGTGGATTTGGACAGAGTTACGCCTACACATTATAGCAAAGTGTTAATGAGAAGGGATTAATTACAGTTGGATGCAATTTTGTTTTAAACAAATTGGATTTAATTTTGTGTTTTTGTCGACTTAACAATTAAAATGTTAGACATATAAATTAGCTTCTCTTTAATTAAAAGTACCTTTATATGGTACCTGTCGTTAAATGTACATGTTTGTTTGCTTACCTTTACAAATAATTTAATATTTTAAAAGAATAAACAAAAAAAATAAGAAACATAATTTCAAATAAAAATGGAGGAAAGTGAGAAAGAAGGAAAATTACGCTGATTACATAAAAGGGAAAATTGAAAGAATGCCTGAGGAGATTGACAATACGTGCGATAAAACGTAGCCAAATAAAGCGAAACCAGAGAAAAAAAGTTCGCGGTGAATAAGGAAAGATCCTTATTCATAAAAGATTAGAACTCAAACAAAAATCGCAAAATTAAAATTTCTATTGTTATTTTTATTTTTTCTAAAGAATCAAATTTGAATGTGAATGGTGGACACCATTTGTTGTTTTTAGATCCATGATATGTAAATGAGGTTCCGCAATCGATTATTATTTACAATTGAGAAGACTTATAGACCAAGCCTGTTTGAAAGAAGTTCGGTCCCATAACTTTCTCCGTTTAGGAAGACTTAAAATACGCAGATAACAACAAAATTACGATATCTTGATTTCATTTACATCTACATGAAAATGATGGCTTCCTACAGAACTAGCACGTGTAATAAAAATAGATTTAAGAACTACCAAACTTCATAATCAAATAATAATTCAAAACAAATCAGTGCATCTGAAAGCATATGATATAGTGACACAAGAATTGGAAAAATATCCAATTTCTTCGTGTTACCGTACTTTGTCTCGTTATTCATTACAGCTCACTAAATGCTATATTACTTTTCTTTTATTCACTTTCTTCATGTAAATTTGTTGTTTCTTCATTTGAATATAGCTACACCAACGCATTGCATATATTTTTTATTTTGCTCATAAATGCAAAGCAAAAAATAAAGACAAAGTTTCAAAAAAGAAAGAAGGTTTTCCTGGTCGAACAAGATGAGCTCTTTTGGATGATATCAACAAACTTTAAATTCGAGATGTTCCTTTCAAGATACGACCTCTAGAAAATTACCCGAAATTAATGAATAAAATTTCGAATTTTAACATGGATAACCTGATAATTATTTGAGCTGTCAATACGCCATTTACACAGCTGCATGATATGCTGGCAGACTATAAATGAGTCAACTTCATAAAGTCATTCTGTCAGTTGATACAAGCCACTAAAGTATAACGCAAATTTGTCACAACAAGATTTCTGACACACTTTGACAGCAAATTGTGCGCGACATGTTGAGCGATCTAGAAGTTAACTATCATCAGTGCCACCCACACATCATGTTTAATGACTTGATTTTATCCACCTCTCCAAAGTAAAGGTCCCTCTAGTGGTTGAGAGCTCGATTTCTAGAGCAGTAATTCTTTTTCTGGCCTATTATTTGGGAAGCGAGGGGGAAAGATATTACATAATAGCGGTAGTGGTGAAACAAGACAATAACTTCTTCTGTATTCTATCTTCTGATTTTTTAAAACGTCAACATTAATGTAAAATCTTCCTACCGCAAAGTGTTCGTTAAATAATCATCAAAATTCTGAGTAAAATTGATGGTTGTAGTATTATATGTGGTGTAAACCGTCATCAAAGAGCATAGAATCTATGCTATAGTTGCGTTCCTGCTTTGCTCGCATAATACTACATTTAAAATTAATAGTTTCCGTATGTATTTCGACATCAATGCACCTTTATTTAGGAAAATTATCAAAATTTGCTGTGGTCATAAAACAATCGCCACCGCGATGAAATTATGAAGTGAGGTGACGCTAATTTTGTATTTGACTTTGAGTGTTAACGATATAATAATAAACTGAGCACGGATTTTAGTATGTCCGCTACTGCAATCTGAGTTAAATTGCAGATGTGTTTTACTTTATCAAATTTTGTATTCACCCGTAAAAAATTATACATCCTGATATTTCCATATTTAATCTGCACTTTGAGTAAAAATTAAATAATAATTGCTTACGTACTATTGAACACACTATGCAACGTACTATTGAATATTATTTATTTACCAGTAAAATAAAAAAAACAATGAATTACTATAAATAAGTGTCAATATTTAGGACAGAACTGTTCAAATACACATGCAACATGTTCAAGGGGCGTATGCCGAGATCAATCCATTGTACAATGGTTAACGACAAAAAATTGCGAAGCTCTCGTAATATTGTAAATCCGCAGGCGTTCTTTCAGTATTTGGGTCAAGGAATATGAGTCTGCCAAATATGGAATGCCTTTCATTTAGAAGACTAATGTTTCTCATATTATCAAGATATCGCTAATATAAAAACCAGGGGAATTTGATAATTAAATACTTGTTTTGTACTGTGCTTTATTTAGATGGAAATATACGCAGTGCTGCAGATCTATTTTCCCACGTATTTACTCGGGGTCGTCTCTTCGAATAGCCTCATTAACTACTTTATTTAAAACTAATATTTGAATGTAACTTTATGTAAATAACCTAGTTTTAATACCTGTAAACTAAATATAATCTGTAAGACAGAATAAGACTGTGCAGGTATGTACTTGATGAAACCGATTTCAAAACACTGTGGCTATTATCTTAAGTGGGTTTGACCTTCTTTGGCCATGAGTGTCCTCAAAAAACCCATTGTTTGGACTGTTCCTTGGTCTCTGGTGACAAACTAACAAACTAACTTGAACTAACTCGAAAATATGACAAGGCTCTTATCAAAAATTACTTTTACAAAAAAGTGAGTTATTTCTGTTCTAGTAGCGCCATCTCTTGTCGAGACCAGGCCAGGCAATTGTCGAACTCCTCTCGTGTCATCATGAGTCAGTATCGATGACATTCCGAATTATTGCGAAAAAGTAAAATAAAAACCAGAGTTAACATTTTACTGAATAGGAAACTGAAAAGCAATGTTATGTAAATTGACCCAGAATGCTTATCTCGTATTCTATGGGCTGATAAGGTCCATTTTTGTCTTACTAGTGAAGTCAATACTCAAAACTGTCGAATTCAACCCGATATGTTGTACAATGTGTTCTATGCTACAGATTGTTGTTTTATAAGTACTTCTACTTGTTTCAGTTATCCACAGCCTAAAGAAGCAACTCATAAAATTCGTGGTAAATCGGATGTGTTAGAAATGCTCTTTGGTACAGTGGATCAAGAATTGTTAGTTGTAAAGTGTTTCTACTTCTGCTTCTACTCAGCCTTTGGTTCACTATTTCCATTAATGGGAGTGTATTTCAAACAGATGGGCATGAACGCTAGTCAATGCGGTGTCCTTATAGGATCCCGTCCATTCGTAGAATTTTTATCGGCTCCATTTTGGGGCAGCATAGCTGATAGGTACCGGAAAGGAAAGCTTCTTCTACTTCTGTCACTTGGTGCATGGATCATATTCACCGTACCGCTGGGTTCCATCCAGCCACCACCGGCATCTTGCGTAGAGCAAGGTGAGGATAATACAGTGATCCTTACAACTCCTGGAGCTAACTCCCGAATTATAAACAAACGTTCGCTGGAACAGTCGAGCTTCCTAATGAATGGTGACGATTTGAGGTAGATAATTCCCTTCTTCTTATTGCATTATCAATTAATTTCTATGTGGCATTTCTTTGCAGTCACACCAGGATAACTAGATCTATTACGCCCGTGACTATTGCTGGAATATCTCCTAGGAAGGTGGATTACGTTTCCAATTATAAAGCAAACGAACACCAAAACTGGGTGCAACCAATCATCTCCTCCATTGTTTACAGAACGCAGGATATCGAAAAAGCATTTTTCCTACTACTGCTGTTGGTTATAATTGGAGAATTCTTTAGCGCTCCTGCAATAACTTTAGCAGACTCCGCAGTCATAACGATATTAGGAGAAGATGCCGATCGATACGGACACCAGAGGATGTTTGGTTCTTTAGGCTGGGGTCTTGCAATGTTTTTTGTTGGCATTGCCCTAGATCACTCAACCGCTTTTCCAAATCATCCTTGTGGTCCAGAAAAGAAAGAAAAGAATTATACAATCTGTTTTGCAACATTTTCTGTGTTAATGGGTGCCGCTCTAATTACTGCCACACAAATAACTTTTAAATATGATGATATACCGGAAGAACCCCAAGTTGAAAAAGCACCACCACCTATGACTTATGAAGATCAAATGCAAGCCCAATTAGCTGAGCAATTACAACTACCATCGTTGGCCGATACAAGAGCAGCGGCACCAATACAACCTCAAGCGCATGAGAAGGTATTTTATTTTCTATCTTCGTTAATTAAATTTGATTAATGAATTGCCTTTTTAGTCTAAAATATTTGCACAAACCACCAGGGAAATTCCAGAATGGATTACTGTATTGCAACAATTTAAAAACCTTAAGTGTGCATCGTTTCTCTTCGTGGCATGGTTTATGGGTTTTGGGATTGGACTTATTTTCACTTTCCTTTTTTGGCATCTTCAAGATTATGGAGGTTCACCTACACTTTTCGGAGTTGCTTCAGTAATCAACCACATATCAGAAATATTTGCATATTTTTTTAGCTTTAGGCTGATCAGGCAAATGGGTCACGTTAAAGTGCTATGTTTGGGCTTAGTGGGAAATACCCTAAGGTTCTTGTATATATCTTGGCTTTGGAGTCCATGGTGGGTTCTACCATTTGAATTTATGCAGGTAAATAAGATTCTGGTTGCTTTACTAATTGATTACTACAAGCTAGCTATATTACAGGGTATTACACATGCGGCTGTTTGGGCAGCCTGTTGTTCCTACATAGCCCACAATACTCCGCAACATCTTCGGTCTTCAGCGCAAGGTGTTCTTCAAGGTATTCATCACGGATTGGGAAGAGGTTGCGGAGCGGTAATTGGTGGATTTTTCGTTAACGCTTTCGGTTCAAGCGCCACTTTTAGAGGATATGGTTTAATATGTTTAATAGTTCTTGCAGCATTCATCTTTATAAATTTCTATCGTGTGGATCAAGGTTTTGTATCTGATTTGCCACAAACTGAAGATCCTAGACAGGTGGCGGAGGAAACATCCCATCTTGCTCCACACGGCGTTCCCAGCAATCCGATTCCAAGAGCATTGTCTAGTACCAAACTGCACGAACTTGCTCAGAATGATGGATACGGAGCTACTTATCAAACAGGAGCAGGTGGTACGTTGGATATACCGGGAGGAGGCACAGCCAATCCGTTTATGCAATCGAATGGTCAGCAAAGATATAGTGGATTCCAGGTAAGAAGTAAGTATGACAGTGCTGGATAGATGTTGTGATTAGATTTTCGTATGGCATTAAGGTATTTGCAACGATATTCTCGTGCACGTGTGTTTATGTCGAGAGGCGTTACTAAACTTTGTCTTGATCAGCTTCCCTTCTGTTACTTATGCTGTAGGACTAAAATTTTGAAACAAGAGATTATATATCACATTGTACACATTGCGCCCGAAAAATCTGGAACCCAAATAACAACGTAATCAATGTTTTTTGAGAAAAATCATAAAACATGTCTTAATGTTTTAAAAAAAGATATCTTTTAATAGCAATAGTGTCGTTTTTACAATAGCCTTGGAAAAGATCTGACGTTATCTTTTTTTTCAAAAGCCAATACAGCATTTTTGCCTCATTTTTGGATAAGCGCTATCATTCTTTTTATTACACAAAAAATACCTGGTACCTCAGAATGTTTTTGAGGAAAGTGTCAAAATATTAGTCCAAAAGGTGAAAACTTCGTTCCTGGTCCCTATCCAAAACGTAATATACCTATGTATTTTTTTTTTGTATTAGCTGTAGTAGTGCAATTAGAACAAGCGGGATAGTGTTCTCACAATTTAGTTATTTGTCACGCTCTGTCAAATACACTAAAATTCAATTGATATTATTTGGAAATTTTGGATTTAACAAAAAAAGAACGTATCGAAATACTTATCATGGTTGGTTTTGACATCTTGCTCAAGAGTTTAATATCTTAAAATCGACAGTAAGTACTTCGCAAAAACAAGTGTCATCCCTATAAAATCTATTTGGTTCACGAGTTGTGCGAAGACGATTTCGCTCGTTTACAGTTTTGTGAAGATGTAATTCTACTGTTTGACAACGACTAGAACTTTATTAAAAATATCTCATTTTCCGACGAGGTTACCTTTGCTTTACATGGATCACTCAATAAATAAAACTGTAGACAGTGGTTGCGTCAGAATCCACACTGGATACGTAAAGCATTTCTAAGAAAATAAATGTATGGGCGGGTAAAATCGTAAAAAATCGGGTAAAAAAAAGCACCGTTTGTACTTTCATTCCACATCTTGGGATATGTATGACTACTGTGGATGTAAGTCTCGTCGATATATACAATGAGTCGATTCGTATCACGAAAATGTTTCTAATCTGTTGCAAATAACGAATTCTTAATGCTCGTCTATCTATTCGTTCTACCAGTACTTTCCTATTACTCTGTTTATATTGAAACTTAAATCCTAAATTTGTTAAAATTCTTCCCGTTCCATTCAAATTCGTCTTGCACCTTCTGGCATAGAGCCGATACCGTAACACGTCCCTTGTCTGTTCTATGAAAATTATAAATCATGTGTCACACCATCCTTATACAATGTGACCCATTTGAAATGGAAGCACCCTTGCAGAACCCATATTTTACACCAAAGTGAAACCAATTCTTTGTGAATACGCTATAGATCGAAAAGTCTACCTCCACACAAAATTTAAATATTTTTCGAGTTCGAAAATAGAAAAATTTTATTAGCGATTTTTTTATGAAAGATCTGACTACTGAATGCTGACTACTGAATTTAGAAGGTCCTAAAATGGCGTTAGCCAAAATTTCATTCATATTTGTTAATATATATATATATATATATATATAATAAGATGTTCATAATTTTCAAACTTTGTAGTATGTATTAATCTGCAGCGCGTTATTTTATAAATCCGGTTCTTACAACATCTACTGACCAAGGTAGAACAAAATTTGTGAAAAAAAAGACAATTAAACAAATGCAATTCATTATTCAGATTTACTTCAACCATTATTAAACCTAGTTTCCAATCACTCAACTATCAATGAAGTTAATAAACAATTGTGCGGTAACGGTCAATGCCACAGCATGCATTTAACATAATCTATAGATTATTAATATCAACATCATAGCGGACTTTAGATCTTACTTAAATACATGTATTTTTTGGACGAAATAATAATTATTAATAACAATTGAAATATTTTTCAAAGATGCTGCAAAATAAAAATGTACTAAATAAAAGTGTTATTAGTATTAAAGCGGGATTATTTAAAAGACTAATTAATTTAACGATCATTTGCAATTTTCTGGTATTTAATAGTAAATTTAATTAGTTTTTACTTACTTTTTCTTCATAAATTTTGGTCTACCTTAGTCAATAGATATTGTAAAAAGCGGATTTGTGTAATAAAATAATGCACCGTAAATTTTGCAAAATGATTCTCTGGTAACTTTTTTATTAACAAACGTATTTGAATGAAATTTCGGTAAAAACTACTTCAGGATATTCTAAATTTAGTGGTGCAGTCAGATGTTTAATGAAAGAATCTAATAACGTTTTGCTATTTTCCATCTCGAAATATAATCGTACATTTACATTAACCTATGAAATTTCGTGCGGAAGTAGCCTCTTTGATACTATGTAATAAAAAAAGATTGATTTCATGTCAATACAAAATGTAGGTTTTACAAGGGTGCTTCCATTTCAAATGGGTCACACTGTATAATATTTCGGTAAGTTTGGGATACTATTCCATCTAGCCCATCTTCTTGTCAGGACTTTTAAATATTTTTCGTCGGAATTCTTGCCGCATTTCCTTCTTTAACAATTCTTTCGAATGTTCGCACCGACATATCAGTTGCTCTAGAAACTGATTATTTTATTTCACTTACCTCAGTATATGTTCATGTGTACAAAAATAATTATATATATACTTTAAAAACGACTTCTCGCTTTTGAGCGTGTATTACGTTCTAATCCCCTAACAAATGCATTTTGAGCTGCCCCTGCAGTGCTACTGCAAGTAAAAGGGCGTGTACATTTCCAAAAGCGACTACGGTGTATCCCTACCACTCACCAGCTCCCGTGGCACATACAGTAACGTCCGCTCCCGGAAGTTTTTGGGTACTACCTCGTAAAACTACTACGCTGTTATATTTATAGCTTGATAAAATCTACTCTTTTCGCATGAAACGAACATGTATCTTTGTAATCGAATTGAAATCCTTTCCAATGTGTTGCTTTATTTATTCATTTCTTGATATGCATGAACAAGAGCGCATGTCGTGTTAATAATAAACGGTTGATAAAGCTACTTTAATGTTGAATTTTCAGATGAATAGTACTACTCTGGATAGATGCGGTTTCCCGTCTCCCTTTACGGTCCTAGAGATCCAACAGCCTTTAACGACAGCGTCATCTAGCTATGATTGGTAAACTTATTAAGATGCATATATATCGGGCGTATGTTTGCTTTGTTTTTCGTCTAAAACCAAAACGTTGAAACAGTTATTGAATTGGTTAATGACGAAATTTAATGCTTTCTTAACTTTTATGGAAAATAAAACGAAAACTCCCTTGTTATTTCCTATTATATGTTTAATACATAAGTGATAATAGTGATAAAACCATTTACTTTAATTCTGTTTAAAGAATTTTCTAGTAGATAAACGTAGTTACCGTTATTTTCGCGTAATGAATGTTTGTGATCAGATTCTATAATGTAATGTTTCAATAGACCCTGAAATATCTTTAGCGTATACCTTATTTTAAGCAAACTGTATCAGTTATTTTCGTAGTACCTGTACTTATAGCAATTTAAGCTACATTCTAGATCGCTGCATATTGAATAAGACGTAAGGGTTCTTGTTAACCATATAATGATACAAGTATTTACTACAATCAGCCTTAGCTATTACAATAAAGAATATTTTTGAAACCTATAGTATATACATTGGCAATATCTCAACGTATACAAACCCAGACTGCTTCAATACCAAATATATGATTTACTTTGTGTATTAACAAATATTTTGAATGGTTGGCACTAAAAGGAACAAAACCAATATCTCAAATACAGTGCTACCTCGGTTTGCGATAGTACCTATTAGGGAATTTTCTGATTAGGAGACCAAATTTAGATGAACTTTCGTTTCTGAATCCGAAAGGTAATCACGGCTACGAAACACGAGTTACAATATATACAGATCCGACAGAACTTCTTGCGGTTCGTGTCATACTAGAAAGAAATAGTTTTATAGTGACCGGCGTAAAAGTTGCAACATATCAGAAGCTTCTTAATTATTAAAATATGGTATTTTTGGGGGGAATAGGTTCCAAACCCCAAAATTTATATCGGTACACACGTGATCACTAGAGATGACAAAGGCAAGTGAATTATTACTATTTTGCAGCGACTAGACAGACTCGTGTTTTGTCGACTCTCGGGGAAACCAGTAAGTAACACGAACCCTTTCTCATGAGACGAATAGACACGAGTCTGTCTAGTCGCTGCAAAAAAGTAATAATTTCACCTGTCTTGGTCATTTGTGATCGCTAATACGGCAGTGAATCTTAAAAACGCTAGTCGCGAAAATAGCTTAGAATTTAATTTTTAAGCTATTTGCATTTCTTGTAAACATATTAAAAAAAAATCACAAGTTTTCATATTTTATTATTTTGACGAGTTTAACTCTAGTAAATGTGCATAACGAATAGAGCTAAAACTAAAAAGTAGGTTTTCATTATATGGATTATATCCAGTAATAATAACAAAAATTATAAACTTTAAATTTGTACTAACAGCACGTGCTTCCAGCCTGATAGGTCGTTGCAGAGGCCGACGTTTCGCTCTTAGCATCCCAGGACGATGTAGAGTCTTCGACAGTCGTCTAACGAGTAGTGTCCAGATTAGAAACGCTCCGCAATATATACTTGTGCCCTGCGCTGATTGGTTTCTCGCTTCGCTATGCAGTCTGCGCTGAATTTATATGTCGGTCCGTGTGTTCTGTCGGGCTTTGGGGCTCGGGCATCGATGCATTTTAGTGTTTTTCAAGATCGGAGTCTAGATGTTAATCATCCCTACAGCTTCTCCTTTTCGATTAAAATTGCTTTTATGTTCGTGTATTTCGATCGCTTCCCGGTATAGTCATGTGCAGTATTGATGTGTAGTGCCGATGATTTGTGTGTTCTCGAAGTTGTATTGTATTCGTTCCTTTAATTGTTCTGCAATTGGTGATTTATCGACGTCGCCGAGTCTGCAACATCTATTGTATTGTGTTATGCGGGTTGAAATGTGTGCCTGCTGCTGGAAGAGAGTATCTACAGTCCCTGATCCATCGAAGTTTTTATTGGAGTATCCCTGTAGCGCGGGAGATCGTGTTTTCCCAAGGGTTTCCCAATGCGATCAGTGACCTATGGGATGAATGATAGAAATGCGGCGCTGACTTGTGGTGTTGCATTCTGGCGTGTACCGTAGTCTTTTCGGGAGTTTCTTGTGCTTTTTATTTCGGTTTGTGAGTAGCTGTTACTCATCGAGTAGCTTGCCCGGTTCACGTATTATTGATGTTTTGATTATGCTTTTCTTCTACCTAGGATGGTGGTTTGAATGTTTGTGTTCTTGTGAGTAGATTTGAAGTCGACAGTGTGACCGAGGGTACCATTGTCTTTTTTGAACACTAATACAACCAAAAAGGGAAGTATCACGTTATTTTCAATCTCTAGACTGAAATCGATGTTTGAGGGAAAGTTGTTTAGATGCCGAAGGAAACTGTCCAAGTTCTCCATTAGATAGTTCCATACAAAAATATCTTTTACATAATCAGGTTGTTGGTTTATGAACTGATGTACTCAGGCTACAAGAAAAAGCTCTATTGATAAATAACATCTGGACTCCGAACATGAAAAATACTAAAACGCTACGATACCCGAACCACAACGCCCGACAGAATACACAAACCAACGTAGAAGCAAAGGTAGGAGCCAGCCATTCAGCAGGTTGCGAGAAACCGATCAGTGTACAGCACAAGGGTATATTGTGGAGCGTTTCTAGTCTGAATACCGCTTTCCGAAACCCGGGAAGGACGAGGAATTACCTGAAAACTATCGATCGGTGACCCTGCTTCGTGCTTGTCGAAGGTGACGGGAACCGTGATTCTGAACCACCTCCGAGGAGATCTCGAATATAAAGATGCCATACCGCTGGAACAATTGTGTTCGGAGCCGGTTTATTGGCAGGGTTATAACTGCTCAGAATCATGGAAACAATAAAAGATGTGCTGAAATTCCGACTATCAGTGCAGTCTGTCTTCATGGACTTAACCCGCGCCTTCGACTCGGTGCGCCAGGAGGGCTTGATCTTAAACGTTGAGAACTGACCGGTAATTCTAACAAATGCATGGATGTGAGATTCACGAAGAAAATGAAGCAAACGCCTGATAAAATCTGGGTGAATGGTACTCATCTGCAAGAAGAATGGAAGATGGAACTTAAGTTCTTGGGGGTTATATTGGATAAGACGATGACATGGGCGAGCCACATGGAGAGCATCAAAAGGAACGTGACTATAGCCAGAAGCTCATTGTACCCACTCCTAGGTGAAAGAAGCTAGATGAACATCACACAGAAAATCAGGCTATACAGTTAGACCGCTAATGACCTACGGATTGGCCTGATGCGCCGTGGCAAAAGAATGGAGAAAAACACTCGAAGCACAACAAAGCAAGATGATGCGGATGATGATATCGGCCCCGTGATACGTCAGAAACAGACAGCTCCGACTGGGCCTGCAGATTCCGAACAATCCGCTGGTGAAAGAAAACGTGGAGCTGCAGGACCGTCCTCTGCCGGCTAACATCAAGATAACTAGAATAGTTCACGTCCTGAAAGAAAAACCAGAATAAAGATAAATACAAATAAAATGAAAAATAAAAAAAAATATATGGTTCGAAGAGAATCAAATAATAAAAGAAAAGGAAAAACATGCAAGAAAAAAACACTAACAAACCACCGACTATATGAACGCACGGCCAAGGGAAGGATGAAAGGGTACAAATACCTAGGTCTATCCTAGAAAAGACTGCAGAAATAAGGTTCTGTGTGCTACTCATCAGACGGGTACTGAAGATTCTACATCGTTCTGAGATGCCAATCGTAACGTTTAGTAACCGAAGAACACGGTCTACCAACCGGTAGTTACTACTAACAATTAGTAACGTTTTCATTCTAAACTATTTAGTAAACATTACTTTTGTTGACGTTTTTTCGTTCTCTGCATATAGTGAAGATATTTAAGTAAGTTTTGAAATCAGAAAACAAAATAATTTAGTGTGCCATGATTCAGTAAATAAAACATGCAGTTGTAAAATTGTTGTAAGTTTGCAAAATTATAAAATAGTAAACTACTGAACATCCGGAGTTTGCCACTAAAAAGAAATACTAATATAGTTTTGTGGTGCAATATTTTCAATTCTAGAATAGTACAGCCTTTTTTCTTTAAAAATAATTTCAATTCTGAATGTTATTTATTTGGAGACTACTGGATACAATCCATTGCAACAGTAACTGCCTAACTAAAACTGTATTTTTTAGTTTTAGCCTTGTTAATTATGCGAGACTGTTGAGTATCAACTAAATTTATGAGAATTAAGAGATTTTATTTCAGTTGAGCTACTAAAAAAATTAAAAAATACACTGAGATATTTCAATTGAATATAAAACTAAAAAATAATCACAAATATTTTTTATTCTTAATAATCTACTTACCCCCGTGTGTGTGATGCGTGTGTGTTTTTAAAATTCCATTAAATAGCTTATTTTTATTGCTTTTGATGATCAAAATTCTTTAAATATTTTTTTAAACATATTTCCAAATCAATTTTATTCCAAACTGTGTTATGTCAGAAATTCCTATTTCTGTCCCCTTGTTTACTTTGTTGTCACAGAATCGCCAATCCAAGGACAATATGGTTGGCCCGTTGATGATCGTATGCGACGTCACAGACATTAGGGATGTTCACTATTAAATTCCATGTAAATAGTGTTGTGCATGGTTTTTGTGTGTTTTTTCCAAAATATTACAGGTAAATTATTGTGTAACTTGTGACTGTTTATTTCCTAGAAATTAATATCAATGGAGTCTTTAAATAAAGAAATAGAAAATTATAAAAACGGCAGAATTCGAATGATAATTAAAAATAATTCAAATTCTGTAAATATAAAATGAATTTTGAGATTATTGAATATTCAAAATATAACTATGTAAAAAAAATATTAAATACAAATGCACCCACTTCACTCAAAAATTTCTCATGTCTTGCAACATCAAAGAATAAAGCCGGAAGTTAATTATCAATTACTATCAAACAATTTCTTATTTCTCGTGCCACTAATATTGCAATATAAACGAAAATGCCACCGTCTTCCGTGTCCCAAAAGCGATCCTTATTAAACATACTGCATGTAAATGAAATTATTTATTTTTAATTTAAATCATAAAATTTTTTAACATTATTTTCTATATGTCAAATTGTGTAGAATGAACTTTTGATAAGCTTTCGCTTGTAGGAACAGTTTAATTCT
Source organism: Oryctes borbonicus (assembly GCA_902654985.2). Lineage (NCBI taxonomy): Eukaryota > Metazoa > Arthropoda > Insecta > Coleoptera > Scarabaeidae > Oryctes > Oryctes borbonicus. The sequence continues at coordinate 16,125 of LR736927.1, read as the reverse complement.
CTTTCCTGTATTTCTTATAAGAAAACTTGATTTTAGTTACCAAATTTCGGATTAGGAAACAACTAATTTCGTAAACCGAGGCACCACTGCAAAATGAATAATAATAAATATTTGCTGTACTTATTTTGGTTACAAAAGCATAATATGAGATTAATATACATTAATAGGGGAACATGTACGTAGGTAAGAAGTAGAAGAACAAAACACAGAAACATAATTCCAATAATTTGTCAGTCGTTCTTTTGTATTTATTTCTAAACCAATGACCAAAGAATATGATCATTAATATCAAAATATGGCTGTGGTTCTAAGATTTGTTGGTAAAAGAACTTGATAAAATAAGATCTAGAATTGTAAATATTCTGGCAGGAAACTAGAACAGAAATAATAATATCTAAAGAGATGTAGTTGTTAATTCTTTTTTATTACAAAAATGTCGAAGTTGATGTGTTTCACGAATCCTTTGGTGAAATTAGTAATAATTTGTTAAATATTAAAAACTATTTAAGGTTCAAATTATGTCAATCAAACACACATCAAACACATTTGAATGACAGCATTAGTAAACAATCGAAGGTTATCGATTTGCTACATTGTAAGGTCTTAAACAATAATTGCTTACGAAATGTCTGATCAATAATCATAAAAGCAACAATAGCAAAAAAAGTTTAAGACTGCGTCAGTATCTGAGTAAAGAGGTTTAGTCTATGGGGTAATCACCGCTCTCACGAGCTAGGACCTAACAACGCATTACAGCAACAAAATTCAACGAGTACGAGATGCATTCCTAAAAATGTTATTACTGTTTGCAATAATAATAATCCATCAGTGAAAGCCTTCAAACGTGATTTGTCTGAATCCGCAAACTGGTCGTCGGAAATTTCTGTCAAGCTACAGGAGTAACATCAGAAAATAAATATATATGCATAGACACACAAATGCACAACTCAAGAAAAGGGACGGAATCCATATGACATTCAATGCTAAAAATATGAAATTATAATATACAGGGCCTATCAAATAATAATTGACGTTTTACAACTGGCAGTAAAAAATAATGACATAGTCGTAATAGGCCCAATAAAACACATAAAGCAAGCTAAACGCTGTAAATATAAAAGATTACAAAATTATTAGTTGTATGTAATGGGTATGAAGGATCATTGAGAGTACCTAACATCTTCAAAACTCAACACTTCCAAGAGTCCTTTGGACAACTATCGCGAATCACACAAGCGACATCTACATTTATTAGAGCAGTTGTCGCTTGTGTGATTTTGTAAACAACATTCTTACGAACGTGGATGAAAACCAATTCATCACAAAAACCATCAATTCTCACTTGTGAGATCATGCGGATCAACTCCTTACTTTTAATATTCAACAATGGGCTTATCACGAAAACAAAGCCCAGAGAGTTAAAATGTATAAATGAACAAAATGCAGATATATTGAAAAAGTAAAAAGAAAAAGAAATTTATGCTTACCTTCAGATGTTAATGATGTTGCAGAGTTGTACAGCTGTTTCCATAGACTATTTATAGCGGAATTCGAGAGTGGCTTTCCTCAGAAAGTTCAACAAGTGAGACCTAACCAACGCAAAGTAACAAATAATAAAGAAATCATAAAACTACATTAGATGCCTGGGGCACTACAACCAAAAATTGAAAACAAAACGCACTGTGGATGTATATGATATCTGAAATGGCGAATGACGTAGTTGATGAAGAGATAGTTTTTTTGAAACAACACGGCTATAGAAAAGAATACTCGATAAACAGGAATTTGAGCAATAACAAGTAACATCTACCATGCGTAATGATAACATGTACACTGACATGAATATGCTAGATTTAAACAAAGCGCTTGGTTCGATAGATAGTAGTATTTCTTCTGGAGAAACTAAGGTACTGTGGTATACGAGGAAATTCATATGGTGCTTTAAACTCTTATCTCTCAGATAGAACGCAAATCACCGCTTGAAACGATACCGTCTTCGAAGAATTGATAAATAAACGGAGCGGCACAGAGATCTTCTCACTATACATAAACGATCTACCGTCAAACCTTGTTGATGCAGAAGCTTGCCTTTATCTGGTGTACGAACAAAAGAAACACCAGAGCTGGAAATTAAATCTGCCAGTGCTATTAAAATGGCCGACAGATGGTTTGTTGTAGATTAAAAATGATTACAAACAAAGCTCAGAGTCTAGTTTTTTCAGTCGAGAGTCCTACCGCATCCTCCAAAGCAAAGTTCCTGGGACTTGTCGCAATATATCAGTCACCTATTAGGAAAATTGTCTTCCGCAGTATTTGCAATTAGGAGCGACACATACTCTTCACCATTCCACTCTCTACTGAGCTAATGGGGTGCTCATTTGGGTATTGAAAGCCGATCATAAACGCTCCTGGCAACAACTTAGGACACCATACCATCGGCTGCTACGAACCCAAAATGTAATTGATTATTGGGAGCCCAAATTATGTAACCATTCGCCATAAGAGGACAAAGTAACGAACCTCGATAGATTCAAAACTCGAGTGAAAGAGATATGGCTGGAAATGGAATGCTACACGGTAGGTGATTTTTTAATGAAAAAATGAACTACTTTTACTTCGTCTCCTTTATGTATATGTACACATCGTACACGTTTTGCTTGTATAAAGACTTTATGGCTGGTTATGTGGTGGTTTTTGTCATAGAGCAAACTATTTACGTAATTATTTTTTATTTAACATAGATCTTGATTTTTTGTCTCTTGTTTGCAACCACAAACAACATTACTTGCATATTTGGTGAAAGAAGCGCAGGTTATACAAAACGAACTACCAGATCTGCTTTCAAATTTTGTTGTTGCTAATGATGGAGTCAATAAAATATTTTCTGAAGATATATGAAAAATACTACGAGAAACAACTTACACGCGTGTTCCCTTGTAAATAAAATGCGTTTGCTGAGCTTTATTCATCATGCAACGATCAAAGGATTCATTTTGTATGCATGTATGTAAATATACCAATATATTCCTATACAAACCCATGAGACAAATGTAAAGAGTACCTATAACAAAAGTATAATACAATACATAGGATAGAATGCTTTTTATGTAAGAAATATTTGATATTCTTTTATATAAAGTTGTTGTACTTACCTTTTATGATATTTAAAAGAAGTTGACTATCAGAGTTTGGTTGATTGATAACACCTTGATCTTACCAGTACTGTACGCGAGGACAGGCGTAAATTTATTTTATTTCCGAAATGATAACTAAGTAACCTTTATGTATTATATAGTTTCCAATGTGCTAAATTTTAGTAGTAATTAGAGACCGCTGCGCAAATAGGTACCAATCAAATTCTAAGAAAATCCTGGCAAATTTTGTGGTTATTATAGTTGCTGCAGGTGATTTTCTGTGATTTTTAAATGATCGGATGCTCATGCCTAATAGTAAGCTTTGCAAAAGCATCTTCTGCATTGCAATTACATTCTTTGTGTTTTTCGTTCTATTGTGCAAGCTTTCATTTTTTGTTTTGTCTTCCTACTGCCTTTCTAAATTGTTTCCATATTACCTATTGGTGAAATATATACACACAAGATTCTAATTACATCTAAAATTTGGAGCAGTAATAGTTAGTAACATATGCTATACATTTTAATGTCGTTTAAGTTCTGTAACGTATTCGTATTGAATTACTTGTCGTTCTAAAGTGCAATAAGTTATAAATTATCAGATGTATGTTGGTTAAGATAATGTTTGTATTATTCCGTTGCGGCTTTGTTTATATAAGCTGCTATAGTGATTGATTTTAATAAAAAAAATCTTTGTCAGAGTTGAAGAAAATTACAAAATACGTAAAATATATTAGTAAAGCAAGGGAACGGTTCCAAATGATTGAAATACGTATTGCTTTATCAAAAACTGTTACTGTTTAAAGATCTTGTAGCCAAAGTGGGAAGGATTCAAGTTATTTCATGTAATTGACTTTTCCATTTCTGATTCAGGAGCTTTTAATAGTTTTATGAAAGCAATCTTGTACTTATAGGGTGAGCCAATGTTTATTTATGCCTCATACACAGATGTAACTATTATTTGAAGTATATAAACGTATACAAGATGTTCCACGCAAGCTGTTCATTAAAAGTTTTCGTAGTTACCATCTTAGACTAGTTCTGAAAATTATAACAAATTGTTTTTAGATTCGTATTGCTTCTGGTTATACCGGAAGTCACAACCAACTTTAATATTTTTAACGGAACTACATATTTTTATTGCTTTTTTGGATTCCGAGTATTCTTATATCATATTTATGCCGACAATGGAAACTCAATACTTTCCAGTAATATTGCAATATTTAGTTTACCACATACGCAGTGTTTAGAATTTAGAATACAATTTATGAACATTCAGTTTAAGGAAATCGATCGAAACAGTTAACCATAGAAAAGTAAATTTAAAGCAGTTGCGATTGAGAAGTTACAAATAGTTTTGAAATGCGCAAACTTTTTAATAAAAAATCTTCAAAAGAGCAAAATTGAAATATTTTTAAATATCAATACAATATGTAAATAACAAAAAACAGAAAACAGAATGAAAAATACACAATGTAACATGAAAGATGACGGACTTCAACTTTAAAGACAATAATGTTCGAAATATCATTCTACCAGAGATACTGAGAAATTCCTTTTTGCGAAAAGGCAATCGCGACGTGCGTGTTCACTATTTAGGAGTTGTAGCAATTATTTGTATCTATGACAGTTAGCCATGGAAAATTAATAATTATGATAAAATCTACAAAAATATTACTTTATGTGTCCTTAGTTCTCAATTAGTCAAAGATATTACAGAAATTAAATATTTACTCGAATAGAGATCTTTTAAATTTATTTTATATCTGAAAATAACACTTTAGAATTTATTGAATCGTATAAAAGACCTCTCGTTAAAGATAAAAGCGGCCTAATAAACAGAGTACGTAAAATTTTAAAAACAAACCACGATGAAATTTGCTCACGGTAGTGTATTCATATACAGTGCGTTCCACTAAGGAAAAATCGACTTCCTCCTCCTCCTCCATATTCATAAATTGGATCTAAAATTCTGAGCAGCCTGTATGTGATAAACTAAACGTTGTATTATTATTAGAAACTACTAAGTTTTCATTGTATCCAGTACAGATATGTCATAAATTCATTCAATTGTATTTCTGATATGTAGTTTTAAAGAGTATTTTGTAAAATCTAAATAAGTGAAAATCAGTTGATTTTAGAGGTAGGGAACCTTAATATAAATCAATTACTAACAATTATTGGAATTCAAAAAAGCACTAAAATATATGTAATTCCATTATTTCATTAAAAATATCAAAGTTGGTTGGAACTTCCGGCATAATCGAAGTAATATGCGTCTAGAAAGAATTTGTAACAATAGAGCAGTCCTTATTTCGTGCTATTTTTGTGCTTTTTGTGCTAATTTTCAGAACTAACGTATGTTGTACAGATATTTTTAATTTCACAGGATGATTACCTACAAAGCAGCCCAACTAAGTTATATAATAATCTTTGTCATTACGAATATTTATTATTTGCACTAAATTTTATTTTAATTCAATAATTTTAGAGATGTTTGCAAAGGTCGTTATATTTCATAACTGTGTTAATCAAAGACTTAATGCTACGATAGGTAGTTATTGTAAACAGTATTGTCACTTCTTATGCGTTCGTGCAAAATATAGTAGATGTACAGTATCCAAGAAAATGTTTTTAGTACGTTTACATCTTATATACAGAATATTTCACGAAACTCATTAGTTAGAAGTTTTAATGAAATTTTAAAATAGTAGTTATAGCATCGAACCTTTTTATTTAAAATATTTGCGCCTACGACACGCTTTCTTACTTTAAACACAATGGTAAATTTTTTAAACAGAAAATTATAGCGGTTGAAGTTGTGTTATCAAAATGGGATCTTTGCACAAAGCTTGACAGTTTTTTCCACGATCAACACATTTTTCCAGAGCCGGATCCGAGGTTCCTTTAGCTCTCTCATGACTATGCGACAGTTAGACCGTCGCTATTCTGTATTTGCTACCACCCAATACGTTGCGCCAAATAATAAAAGTGTAAAATAAAAAGAAAAACACGAATTCGAAATAAAAATTCGTTATGTGACTTTAGTAACAGCATAGCGAGGTGGAGTACGGTCTTGAGGTACATCCACTAAAAATGCGGCTAAATTTGAAGATCTTGTCTTATATATCATGGCGGTCCTCCAATGAACCTAAGGATTTTATTTTGAAGGGTCTCCACTCTTTGTAAATTACTTGAAACTGCCATGGGCCAGTAGACCAGTCTAAAGCGCCGTGAGTAACAACTGGTCTCAGACATGTTCTATGTAGTATCATTTTCGTTCTTAGATCCAATGGACAGTCTCGGTAGAACAAAATGATAATTTCGCATTCGTGGTGCGACAGAATATGTCACGAATGTGATCATATGTGCCCTTCATGTCATTCTCTGATTAAAAATCACTCCCTGGTATCTAACACTCTAGGGGATCTTTTCACCCCCAATTCTGATCCTGTCAGGCGAAAGCCTCTCCTTCGGGTGAATCTGATGGCCACGCTCTTCCCACCATTAACGTTAAGCTTCCGCTTTGATAACCATTTTACCAACTCATTAATCTATTTGGTATCAGTGCTTCAGTGGATTATGATGTTAGAAAGATGGTTAAGTCTGAATATTTCTAATTCTCTAATATTTGATTCCTCTTTTAATGTGTATAGGAAAAACTGAAATGTTGCTACAGTTGGCGGCGGAAAATGTTCAAACTCTTTGCTGGAACTTTTTACATTTTGTAGATGTCTGACACTACTTCCATTAGAAGCTTGAAGCATTCTAGTTTTCAGTTCTTCTAAATGTCTATATTCTGGAGTGTTGACTATTGGCGCTTTCATTGAGCAAAAATATCTTCTGGTAAAAAAAAGTAGATTTAGGATATTTGGATTTTTATTAGTTCTCTTTATCTAGCTTTCGGAGAATTCCATTCAGGGGAAATAGTCTCTCTCTAGAAGTTGCTGAAAATTGTGCAGTTTAAAGTTTTCGTTCTTCTTTCAAAGCTTTATAGCAACTTCTTCTAGAACTCTGGAGTTGCTGCTATAAAGCGGACGGCGGACTCGTCTGCTCGAAAAACCTTGAATGTACTGTCACCACTTTTGTCTTTTCTTCCGTGATGTAGATAGATATTTCCGTTTTAATATTTTTCAAAAATGTAAAACGAGAGAGGCGCGTACTAGGCAATTAAGCACAACTTAAAGTAAGTTGAAACTGTTTAGAAATTTTCTCAGTACCCAAAAAACAACTCAACCCAGAAATTTTGATAATACGAGAGAATAAATTATTCCGCCATTAAAACTTGTGTTTCTAACTAATGCACGTCTTAAAACTTATTAAATCTTGTAGAACATGCTGTAAACCACAGGTGTATCAAAAATTATGTCTCTTTTTTATTTAATTATTTACATTTACTTATGGACCTAGTATTTAAGGATAAACAGAAATAAAAAAAATCATATTTAACTTATTTTACTTTACTTATTTACTTTTAGAAATTTATTTAAGTTACTACAATATTGTGGGACTGATTTCGTTAAGTGGTTCGTTCACACTTTCATATTTGTTGTTTATTTCTTTAATATTGTTTTGATTTAAGTGCCTTCGCCTTTAAATGTTGTTAATTTATTTGATCTCACATAGTGTCATAAAACTCAGCTACTATTTTATAATTCGTGCTGTAAGCACGAATCAACAATTATGTTGATACAATTCTAACTTGCATAGAAGAAATTTACGTTTTTGAATTGGTCTTTGATCAATACTATCATGAAACGTAAGCAATTTTATAAACACCAACAAAATATAATTTGAAAATAACTTCACCTGCACGACCTTCTAGATAGCCGTCCTGTGAGGTTGAGAATGCTTTGTGTTAATTATACATACATACAATTACATATCTAGAATTTTAATATCGAGAATAAATTGAGTTTACCATATCATTCAATCGTTCTCTGAAAAATTCGTTATTCGTTTCATTGTTAAATATTACTTAAAATTAATAACAATGGTTAATTAATAACATTGGTGCTTCATATTCAAATTTAAGAAAGATTTTAAGTATTAAGTGAAGGATCTATGGCACGGACAAACTGAGTGAGAATACCAATAATCTGTATAATGTTGGTATGGATAATTATGGTGCTCTGAGCCAAAGAGAAACTAGTGAACAATTAAGTCTGTTTTCCAGCAATTAACTTAGGTTAACAAAGCCTGTTATTAGTATTACTCGTTGAAGTATTTTATCTACATATTTATCAGGAAGCTAAGTAAGTTCGTGCGCCTTTTGATGCTAGAATAAGTATTTATGAAGAAACAATAATACACTATTACTCATCGAAGTAATTGCCATCACAGCCAATGACCTCTTGCCAACGTGACTACAATTTTTAAATGCGGACATTGTATAAAAAAATGGACGCACTGCAATTATTACATTAACTCGAGTTTGAATAAAAAGACAAAGTCACTTGGCGATATGTCAGGAGAAGAGGGAAGCGTCCAGCACTCTTACGGCATAAGGTCTGGCGTTATCCAGTAAAAATAGCACTTTCGATTGATCAAATAAGGCTTTTTCTGACTAAATGCTAATTGTACTCGCTGAAGCTGTTCACAATGCAACTCAGCAGTGATAGTTTAACACGTTTCCAAAAACTCATAATGGACAATTCCGATTGGTGTCCACCAAACACGCAATAAAATCTTTTTGGGTGTAAGGAAGCCTTGTCTGTCAGTTAGCGACAACCAATGATACGAACACTTAGAATTGAACTTTAACAACTTCCGTGCTGTTCGATCACTTACAACATCATCTTCCAATGCGATCGCCGCCGCTGCCGCTTTGAGATCGAGTTTGTACGCAAACTCGAATTAAAGTTTTATTTGTTGCCATTAATTTATTTTAAAATATCACCAAATATGTATGTATTCAACAAAAGAAGAATTAATACTAAAGTAGAGGAGAGGTAACGAAGATGTGCTATCGATTAACAACTTGAAAAATATTCATGGCAATCTGATATATACAAAAATCGCAGGAACTTGTTTGGTCACCTGGTATACTGTTATAGAAGTTGTATAGGGTAAGAGAAACTTTTCAGTTGGCTGTGAAATATTAAAATAAACGAAAAAGAAATTAAGAAATATTGTTTACATGTAATACTTCATAATTAACACTTATAGTTTAGCAAACAACATGTAACATGTTTCCTTTGTATTTATTTCCAACAAATTTAAAATTTACAAATCTTATTTTCAGCAGTATCAGAATACCTTTCGGCAACCTGTTTTTCACTTCAGTTTAGGTAGTTGAATCGAGATTTAAATAAATAAAAGTAAGCAAAGTAAGAACTACTTGAAATTTTATATATTTAAAATCTTCGTTCTTTGAATTGTCTGTTGTTATTTAAGTATAATTCTTATTTCATTACATTTCGAAATTTGCTTATTCCTTTTTCAAAAATACTTCGTTTTCCCTATTACATTACAGACCGTTTTCTTAAACCATAAATTAAAAACATTTAATTAACCTAAAAAATGTTTCCCTTTTTTGTTGAATGTTTAATTTTTTTATTAATTGAGATCACTTAATAACTTTACGGAAACACATGTTTATTTTATATTGCATGTTGTTGTAGTCCTCACAACACGAGTTGTTTTTTAAAAAAGGCAGTTCTGACACCAGGACAGCTTTTATTTGTGTACTCTGTAACACAATACGTAATTATTCTAACATATTGAGTTTAGAATTAATATAGAATTTAAATATGATAAATGTATGTAAATGGGCAGAGTAACACCTTACGCGCGAGAGTCTGAATTAAAGAGTACGACCGCGTACCGCTTTTATATTATTTAGACATGCTGACTAAGATCTCTGTCTTACTTATATACCTTAATTATAATTAAAGGTTATAACACTTCCCTACTAGAAAAGGTTTTTGATATATTTTTAAATCGTGACAAAAATCTTTTCGCTTTACAAATTATTAATTACACATAGATGAAAGTTTTGTATCACCAGAAAACTTTATTATAATATAATATTTGCTATGGTATGATGATAATATAAAATATAATATAATAGCAGAATATAATATAATATATGTGCAACGCTTTAAGATTGAGTAACGTTTCTTTTGTAATCTTTTTGATCGTCTAAGTGAACCTCTTTCTTCTTCATTATCGGTATTAGTTCCTTTAGTTCTTAATTCTTGTAGTTCACAATCATATTGTATATTTACAGGCTGTTTTGCTCTTGAACAACATTGATTATATATTTGAACATATGGATTACATCCTTTTAGTAATCTGTTATCATGATTTAAACAAAATAACTTCTTACAAAGTTTAAACCGTGAGGTATTCCTTACAATAAATGGTTTATTTAATTGTTGTTGTAATTGTTCGTCGATTTTGTGTAGTTTCTTTTGAGCATATTTAATGTAGGTTCCAGCTTCATATCACCTAACGTAATATTTTCTTTTAGTTCCTTACAACAATCACTAGATATATTTAAAGAATTTACAATCGTATGAGCTTCGATTACAATATTTTTAGTATAAGCTTTACATTGCTTGTTTAATTGAATAATTCCTACATTATCAACTATGATCTCTTCTGATTCATCATTATAATATATGACAGTTAGATGAATTGGCTGTGACATGGCAAATATCCATGGTTGGATGCCATATTTCTAAATTTACTATATTTAATGGAACAACTTTTCGGTATTTTAGAGTTTTTCAGAAATAGTTGAATTTCACATTCACTTGATTCAGTTCTTTCAATAGTATTTATCTCTTACATAAATATTGATTCACAGAATATTTTGTACGTTTTTCTAAAATAATAATAATTTCTTTGCGTTGCTACTAATATATAATGTTTGGTTGGTTCTATATACGAAAATAACGTGCTATCATGAGCATTTGGTACTGCTAAAGAAAACATTTCATATAAACTATAATCATACATATTAGTTGTAAGTATATAAAAGGCTACTATCAATAAATCGACCTTAATGAACAAATTTATCTTAATAATCTTATAATAATCATAAATATTCTCAATATTCAGAGATATAGGTAACGCATACCTTAAAGAAATTCGTTGTAATTCTTTATATAAACTTTCTGGAGGCAAAATATCATAATTAATTATTCCGTGTTGTACCAGTGATACATCATCTACATAGTTCTGAAGAACATTTAAAACTTGGTCTTCATTTTCATAAACAATGACTAGGTAGGCTTTTGTCCGAACACAAGTTCATATGGACTAACTTGAGTGGATTTATGAACAACTAAAAATTGCGAAATTTAAAAATTCGTTCCAGTCGTTTACATTTTTATTTATATAACATTTAAACGATTCTGTTAATGTGTTGTAACGAACTTTGGATGATACGGCGAAGAAAATTTATATTTTATGGTCATTAATCTATTTATTTCTCGAAATACATGAGATGTGCATCCTGTACCTTGATCAGACAAAAGGTTACATGGAAACCCGAGTAAAGTAGATGGCAACATTACATGCTGCGTAGGCATTGCGTAAGTCTGTAGGAATTTAGTTAAATCATTCTGTATTGTTAAGATAAAGCGATTGTCATTCCTGGTTTCAGGTAGTGGACCTACTATGCCCAATGCTTTTTGTTCGCAAAATTGCTTTGATGTGGTCGTAATCTGTATGGGAGATTTATTGTTACGAAATTCAGCTTTTGATTTTTAATTATATTTCTTATGTCTTCTTTCACAATAATTCCAGAAGGACGATCTTTTAATTTTTTCATATGTTCTTTCAAAGCCCTTACAATTCTGTAGATTTGGTAGATAGATGCATTGCTTTTTCAGAAGAAGGCATGTTGGAATTAAAGGTGTTTTCTCCCATTATTTGGTCGTACGGTTAACAATGCAAATCCACGAATTCTCAAAACAATTGTTCTGAATTTAATCAAATCTGTTTGGTAAAAGAGAATATTTTTTTGTTAATTTTTAGTTTTATTAATTTTTCGGTGATGTGCCATTTTGCCATTATAAACGTTATGTTCAAAGAAGTGTGTACACATACGTTCTTTGAAAATAGTTATATAAATAACAACTACTAGTCTCTCTTTTATATATAATAACACTGGCCAACACCACTCATGTAACTGATAAAATTAAAGAGCATATATAAGGAAGATATTATTAATATTATTAATTATAAATTTGACTGATAAATATTAACATATTGTATAATATCTGCACAAAAATGGAAATATTTTTCAATAGACCATATTTATAGCTTGCCATAGCAAGAATCATTAGCGTGTCTGGTGTGGTGATCATCCAACGAGGTATATAAGCTCCTTTAAGGCTTGTTATAACCTCAGAAGTCTTTTTTTAGTGTGTTCGATAGCATTGGTATCACCTCAACTGCAAATGGTAACGGGTGTGTATCAGACCTGCTAAGAATTTGATCCTAGCGGGACTGGAAGACATAGCGCTTAACTCTACCCAGTCAAGCGCAGACCCTCTTACCACTGGACCACTGAACTGTTATTTGCCAGCAGTTTTGCGTAGTTTTTGTTGAAATCTTTAAAAAACAGTAACATGTACCACATGTACATACTTATCGATATGGATACGTCAAATGAATAGTTGAATCAAAATTAAGTTTACGTTACTTCCTGTGAAAGTGGACGTGCCGATGTTTTCTAACAGTTCTGTCCTTCGAACGAAATAAGTCCGGTAATTCATAAATTTGGAATCTGTTTACTTTCTGAAATATGGCTAACGTAAGCTCATCTGTGGCATGAGATATATGTAAATGCGTAGAGAAGATTTTCAAACATTAGCGAAATTACGTATAATCAATCACAATGGGCCGACAGTTGAGGATGTTAGAGATATCTCCTTTTTTAAGGTCAGGTAAATAAAAAAGATTTTTAAAAATTTTACAGGACGGGCGAAAATATTCTTTTTATTTGAACTATCATTAAAGTCAAATAACTTTTTTTGTATTAAACGTAACACCTTATATTTATTATCGTAGATTCTAATTTTAACCATTTGTAAAATTGTATTAAGGTTTCTTGTTCTTATGCCTTATATTTTTTTAGTAATTTTGCATTTTCAATTTCCAATTTTGCCATTTATTTTACAAAACTAGATTTTGGTGGAACTGGCATTATTATTACTAGTCATAAATAAATGATATTTACGAGTCAAATCTGTCAACTGTAAATTGCAAATACCTATTTTACTGAACGAATAACAGAGTTAAATGTAAAAAAAAAAAAATGTTTTAACAAGTATTCAAAATGATTACCATTTTCAATGCACAAGCAAGCTCTATTTTTGAAAAGTAATAATATCGGCTGAGTCAAATCCTATTTTCGTCCACCCGGTATAATTTTTTGGGATCATTTTTATTTTAGCATGAAGTTTAATACGTCGACTAAAAATAAATACAACTAAAAATATCGAGCTTAAATATGTTAAATATATTATCAAATGTATGCACCACCAATTTTATCTCTCTGAACATATGTATGTACGTCCCCAATATTAAATTAATTAAATTTAATACATTTCTTTTTTGTATTTCATCGTATAAATGTATAAATCTCATTAATAGTTCAAATTTCCAATGTCTTAAAAGCAGTTTTATTCCGTTAATGCTTTAATTGTTCGCTGCCGCATATTTCGTCACTTAATACTTAAATACCATATATTGTATGTTAGTAATGCATGTATGTAGTATGTAGTAGTATGTTAGTAATAAAAGTAAAAAGAGGTCAGAACAACATCGCGAAAAGTACGATTTTTGACGTAAATATTTAAATGTATTCTGATTTGTTACGAAAAGTTTTACCCCATCACAAATGCAAGCATAAGATAAAACAAAAAAAAATTATAAAACATTGTGGATATTAAGAGGATAATGTATTTTATTGTAATATTAATTGTTTAACGTGTCTTGTCGGACTAGATTTAATTCGAATAAATAAATAATGTAAAATGTTTGGAATCGATATGAAAACTGTTAAATACCTATATATAGGCTTTTCGAGGATTTATTTAGCTATTAGGATCGATCGAGATCATATTTTCAGATGTACATAAATACGTATGTGACTGCTTTTTCGATGCAATATAGAAAACGGCTTGTTCATATCGGTTTGCAATAATTGTATGTACTTGACCAGAAGGAGTCGCAATAGCTGGCAATATTCTAATAGAGAAATGTTAAGCAATTTCTATGAAAATATGTCCCAGGAGAACAGTGATAACACTAAATGTGAAACGTCGATACATATCCAAAAAACAAACGATTATTTGTTGATACAGATTGCAAATGTATTATTTTATGTAAATGAAGCACACGTTTTGTCTGTATATGTTAAAATATAGCTGCACTATAACGTTAAGCTGTCTTTTTATTTCTATGCTTATGGTTATGGACATTGAGAGGGTGAGCATTTAGGCCACAATAGTCCCATTATGCTCACTGCCTTGGCATAGGTTAAGATGTTGCCTAGAGGAATCGCCCTAATGGTGGCAAAATGTAGCCGCTTGCATGGATCTTCCTGACGTCAGCGTCTGACACTTGTGAAGGAAGTGTTCCAAGGTTTCATCTTCATCTTGGCACCCCTTACATGACACGTCTTCGGCTATAAAGGTGCCCCTTTAGCGGGCAATGTCCAGTCAGAATCCCAACAGCCATGCAAAGGTATGTTCTGGACATTCCCAGGTATCTTGGTGCTATTCGCTTGTTCGGATACGTTAAAGTGAGTTTATTGGTGCAGCGGGAGTTAATTTCGTCCCATCATTCCAAGAATTTTTTATAGGCGATAGTTCAGATCTATTCATAAAGCGTGAACACACGGGGTCGAATGGAGGACTCTGGACCGTGCACAATCATGCTCGAACCTTTCCTGGCCAGCGGGTCTGCTTCTTCATTACCAGGACTTCCAAGGTGGCCCTTCAGCCATATTTCATTGATGTTGTTTCTTTCAGAAACAAGGGATAGAGCTTTACAACGTTCTAGTAGCAGATTCGTTTATATACCTTCGTTAAATTTCATTAAATTATTCGGGAAAAAAACATACTTTATATTTAATAATCGCTGTCCGATCTTGAAACCGGCGAGACGAAAGAAGAAAGGGGCGAACGGGAACCGAATAGTCATCACCGGACGGGGCCATCCCGGGTCGATACCTATATCGGAAAAAAGCCAGATCTTTCCGACGTCCGGTGGCCGCGTTCTTTTCCGGATAACGTTTCATACGCGAACGGTACGATTTTTTTCGCGAGGCTCCGCAAGGCATTGAAAATCGTTCGAAGCGTGAACGCCAAACAAACGATGGCCATCTTGGCGAATTTGTCTCCAACCTAATATACGAACGATAATACCAAAAAGATAAAGGGGAAATAAAGGGCCTAGTAGGTATTTAGACAAACGCACACGTTAAAGGACTATTACAACTACTTGTAGGTAAACAAAGGATTCGAATAACATAAACCACAGCAACGACTACATGGAGCAAATTTGTATCGAGGTTAATCCAATTACGCGATTCCATCGCCGTGATACCATTGACTTACAAAGGGTACCGGCGGTAGTTTACCTACAACCCTTACACAGAAAAATTCGTATCTCGGCTCGTCCAAGACATATCACTTACAGATTCGACACCCACAAGACATGTGTAAGGGATATGTCTTGGACGACCCGAGATACGAATTTTTCTGTGTAAGGGTTGTAAGCATACTCTTCATTCCTTTACATGAAAACCATACAGTCTTTAAACGCATTGAAAACAATTTAATTCAGACGTAGTAAAGAAGATAAAGTTCACTTTCTGAATCTGCGTACGTCAAAAGCTAAACTCAACAAGACTGTTACATATACGCATTATGGTAGGACTCCCTCTATTCTTAAAAAATGTACATTCAAATTCGCCAAGGTAAAACATAATTATATCGCTTCGAATTAAATTTATTAATTGTGTCCTGTA
>LR737020.1:3204-21452 GCA_902654985.2 Oryctes borbonicus | reverse complement strand
ATTTTGATCATGAGGATAAAACAATAAACAGTGTGGAGATGTTAGTTCGCTCAACTCCAAGCGATTGGCCATCAAATACTCTAAAGCCAGAGCAAGATGAATTATCGCCAAAATTAATATTTTAAGAGATATTTTACGAAAACTATAATAGCATTGTTACACAGGATTATTATCTCTTATGATAATGTCAGATCAACACCATTATTTAAGCAATTGTCGAAGTCACAAATTTTAAAAACCAATCTCTTTAATATTAACAAAGCTGATCTTATCTGGCGATGCATTTCATTGAAGTTGAAGTCCTTGAGTTTTAAAGTGAACTAATTTTACAAAAAGAAATTGCCTCGTGTACTTGCAAGGTCGACGACACTTACCCGTCCCTTCCACTACGTTAGTCCCGTAAAAGGCTAAGTTGGCCGTCTCTAACGGATTATCATCGGTGCATTCGGGCACTCTGGTTTGCGGTTCCGATTCGCCGGTTATCGAGCTATTATCGACTTTGAGAAGATTAGCGCTGATCACCCGTATATCGGCCGGTACACAATACCCAATGCGCACATGCACCAGATCACCCACCACCAATTCCTCGCAGGGGAGCTCCGTGTACACGCCGTCGCGAATGACGAAAGCGCTCTTCGGCATCATCTTCCTGAAGCCCTCCATCACCAGACTGTTGGCCGCCTCCTGATAGAAGCCGAAGAAACCGGTTACTAGTACAACAGTCACCAATAGGACAGCTGCAATTGTCAGTCTCAAAATGAGTATCGCGCAATTCAATAGACTCGAACCCATCTCTTCTTATTGACGTTCATGATGCTCTTTATGCAAAGGTAAAGAATCATCTTCAGAGCGCGCCTTATCTGGCGAAGATCGCCGAAGATGATCGATGGAAGAAACGTCGCCAAGATGAGATGGATTTCAATCCATCTGTAATGAGAGGAAGGAACTCATACGTAGACCTTTTGGAAAGAGGAAGATCCCTATAATGGGACTGCTCTATTCTATCAGTAATTTATATGAATGTAACAACGTATTAAAAAAATAAAATGGAAAGTAGAGAATAAAGCAACAAAAATTGTTTGCTAACTCTTAACACATAAAGGCGTTCTACTTAAATAGTTGACAATTTTGATCTTATTAACGTTGCTAGTTTATAAGGTTACCAATTGGTTACGAGATTCTCTAGCGAGTGTGGAAATTTGTTCAAGCTTACCTAGATACAATTGTTCCTCTTCCATTCGTTTGGTTTGAGAATAAGACATCGCGAACCCGAAGATGCTAAGACAAGCGCCGATCCACAGCAAAATATTGAAGCCACCGAAGACGTATCCAGATAATATCAACCATCTAGACTTTCCAGCTGGCGGAATCAGACAGTTCGGACCATTGACGTGGAGCAACCTCGCTGCCGCCCAATTTGTCAAACCTGTTTCTATATTCGTGACATATCTGCAAGCAATTAAAGATGATGATGACTAAATTTCGACCAGCCATGGAAAGAGTTTCCATTAACCAAGATGGAAGTATTTGTGGGTTTAGAACTTAATTAATTAATTAATTAACTTAATTTCGTGGCATGTTTTAGTGCTTACTTGATTATTACTTCGCGAATGCTTAACATGTGATCATTGATGTCGATATCCTTCTTGATATCCTCTAGTCTATCCGATTTTCTGATCACTGAGAAGTTATCGCTGAACGTAAAGCTGGATAAGGAATGAGGAACGCTATTCTTCTTTCTCAAATCCATTTCCGACCGTTCTTAAAAGAACTATTTTCAGTTATGCGATGTACGTACAAATGACAGACGCGTGCCTCTGAAACGTAAAAATTGTTTTAGTTTGACAAATTTAGCTGTCATAGAAACTATATTAACGGTAGATCTTTAGGTATTTACTGTTTGCATATTGTTCCCAAAAAAGCAGATTTTGGAAGAAATGAATTCCTTTTGGAATGATCTTAATGTTTAATCCGACATTCCCCAAGAAAAAAGGATTATTACCAAGAATTTTTGTAAGTAACAAAAATCCATGTTAAGCACGTTTCATTTCTTAATTATTTAAAACATCTTTCGCCGATGTCATCTTATCTAATTTCAAAGCGCTAATAGGATTCAAAAACAAATATCCGTTTTAAGAATATTTGTACGTAGATTTTATCTTAAACATTCCGCTAATTTGCCTAAAACGTGCATTTACAATAAGACTAGAAGAGTATTCTCTTCGACGAACATTGTCAGATGTATTTAAAGTTCTAGCTTCTCGGAGAAACGCTGCATCTAAAATAGAAGACGCACAATTTACAAGGTTACGAAGCCGTTGGAAATTAAATTAACTTTGCTCCGCGTTTTCTTCAAGCACGTATCTATGTACACTGCCGTCCATATTAGTTCGGTCGGTTGGTAAAAAACATGAAAAGGTTACAGAAACAAACGAAACTAAAAACAAAATGCAATTTTATTGTATGTACAGGTAAAAAAAGACAAAAATAAATAAATAAAAAGTTATTCTGGCCTAATATAACATACTGAACATTATTTTTTTTTTCAACGAAAAAACCTCCTTTGCTGTTAATCACCGCTCGAACTATTTTAGGCATTCTTTCGATAAGTTTTGTTAAAACGGATTGTGGAATATTAATCCATTCATGTTGCAGAATATTCCGTAAATGTTCTTGTGAAGTTGGGCATATTTTTCGGATCCTCCTGTCCAGTTCATCCCACAACAACTCTGTAGGGTTCAAATCTGGGCTTTGTGGGGGCCATGTCATTACTTTCAGGGTGTGCTGTTCTTCTTGCTCCTTTAGATAGTTCTTACACGCTAACGCAGTGTGTTTTGGGTCGTTGTCATGCATGAATGTAAAGTTACGGCCTATTATACGCAATCCTGATGGCACTGCATGATTCTGGAGTATCGCAAAATAATTTTCCTCCTTCATTACACCCTGCACTCTGCATAAATCTCCCGTCCCAGCAAAGGAGAAACATTCCCACACCAACACAGAACTACGCCCTTGCTTCACTGTAGGCACGATGCAGTTCGGGATCACTTTTCGGCTTTAGATCTTCGGACATAAACTCGTCGATTTTGCCCAAAAACCTCAAACTTTGACTGCTCACTCCAAAGCACGTGTTTCCAATCATCTAACGACCAATCTAGATGAGAACGGGCCCACTGTAGCCGTTTTGCCCTGTTGCCCCGGCGTAATAAGGGTTTTCGAATGGCAATGCGTCCATGAAGATCCGCTTGTTGAAGTCGACGTTTTACCGTACTCGCCGAAACTTGTTCTTCACGGCCGCGATTGACTTCGGCTGCTATTTGTGGCGCTGTTAATTTTCTATTGCGTTTACTTAATAATACAATTCTCAAATCTTCAGCTTTTGTTGTTTTCCTAGATGCTCCAGGAAGAACACGATTTTCTATAGTTCCGGTTGTCCGATATCGCTTTATGATGTCATTTACTGTTGAACTTTTCATATTTATTTTTTCAGCAATTTGTCGCCCCGAATGTCCTTCTTCAAACAGCGTAATAGTGCGTGAACGTTTTTCTACACTGGTAGGCTTGCCACGTGCCATTTTGAAGTAAATTTTCTTAAAACTTTCGCGCAAAAACGACAGATGCACACCAACACACGTTTAACAGTAAAACGAAGCAAATTTATATCTTTACGCCGGTGATAAATAAACAAGAATGATACTGCGGTATATTTCCTAAATGTATTGTTCGTTAATAATCCCCAAACGACCCGTTGCAAAAGATCGGTACTTCCGAGAAATTCTTGGAATGATAATAAAAGGGACTTTATTGTGGTTGTCGCAATACTTCTACTTTACATAATAATTTATGGCTTTAATCCCTTAGAAAAGAGTGTATGCTTTATATTTGTCTAATTTTACGTATTAATAATTTTATACAGTGTGATATAATAGATTTTTATTGTATGACCGAATTTCACTGAACGGCAGTGTATATCTATTAGCGTGGGAATTGTAATGCATTTATTTCTAATCGATTTGAAAAGATTCCGCGGTTTAGAAACATTTGAATTTCATAGTTGGATAGAAGTCTTAGCAGTATTACACGTAGGAGGGGTTCAGTCTTTGTGAATTGCTTTCGTAGCAAATCTGCGTAAATATATCCTGTTTTACAAACCAGAACATGTCATTGAGGGTTCTTCATAGATGTCGTAAGTAATGGACCAACACCTTCTTTTGGTGAGCATTCAGATTTTGGGCAATGCCTTGTTAATTGAACTTATTTGTCTAATTTTGTTCTCATTAATTTCTTCTTTTACAATTACCTTTTAACAATTGACCACGTTATGCTTGTGATCGATGGCAAATTATTATTATTATTATTATTACTTTTGTACGGTGTCAACATTTTACACATATTCCATTCCTAGTTAATAAAAACCCTGTATACGCACAACCACGATAATTGCATGCAGCCACTGCAATTATTCTCATACGGTAATATGTTAAGTTTTTATACATTAAAAGAACCAAAAGGAACTTTCGAAATTACATATTACGGCCTTCAAATTATAACCTTGTAAATTATCTATCTATTTCAATATTCTACGCATATTATTTACTAATATTAACGACGTTGTTAGTGTCCTTTCACAGCCATTCTAAACTAAAAATTCCACTTTTTCGAAAACCATAAATTAAATCTCCAACGGTCGATGCCGACATCGGAGTTATTGGTTTCGAATCTAAACGGTAATTTAAAATTTGTGCGTGGAAAATGGTATGCGACGAATGGGAGTTGACCGGCAATCGCAAAACTTGGTTCTTCCCATAATTAAACGCGCATAACGGATACCAAACGTTTCTTTTTTTTTTTACGATATCGCATCGATGCTTATATGGGGGATAGTCATCGGCTAAGATTGCAGACAATTTTCTATAGATGTTGTTGGCATCTTCATTAAACCGTCCGTGTATAAACGAATTTAAGACCAAGCGATTAATACGGGGTTATACCTAAAAGTCCCCGGATTTCATTAATCTTTAAAGCAGCCCTGTTGGGATGCAAACGCCAAATTGCAGCGCCTCTACCATGAAAAAAAATGTTCTGGAAGTCTCCTTTTGTTAATAATCTAATAAAGATAATTGCTGTCGTGCTACTACTCTTCCTCCTTGCATCTTAAATTAACTCTAAATTAATTCTTGCATAATTGCCGTATATTACATTCTGCGTCATCTTCTTAACAAAAAATGTGTCAGTTCTTGTTATGGAATTTGGTGTCTGGAAACGCACCCTTAATTTTAATTTAATTTCGCAATACCAAGAATACGTTAATTTATTCTTTTTTATTCGATTAGTTAAAACCCCCCACATTAACGGCAGACCTTATTGTATTATCGATTAAAGACTTTGCATAAATTACTGTCAGACTACCCAAGAAATACCTAACCAGTACGTACTTAAGATTAAAGGCACATATGTACAATACATTCAATACATAGATGCTATATCAGAGTGCCTCGATGCATTTTTCCTGTTGGCGAAGTAGGGAACAATTTTAAAAAGAAAGCATCGTGTGAAGCCGCGTGATTTGCTCGGCGAGATTGCAGCGGAAACGATATTGTTTATGTATTGTTTCTTGCGCACCTTAGAACACACCAATCTATGCAGACAAGGATAAACGCAACACCCACTAGCGACCGCTGACTGGTTTGCATGCTGTGGAATTTTATATGTCCATATCTGAGAATTGTTCGTGTGCCTACAGTTAACGTATTTCAACTCTGGTTTATCGAGGCAATAGCGTAATTAATATGCAAACTCGGGCTTGACACGATGTGCTGGAGGATCGTGAGAAATGCATGAGAAAGGTTATCAATTCGTCGATGATATTTTTGCTGCAAATTGCATGGATTACTTGAAACGTTTTCTTTCCTTTACATTTCTTTAATTCGTTCATAAAATTCAATATTTCCTTCCATTGAGATTGAACTTTTAAGGATAAGTTATTTGTTTCAAGCTTTGTTTGGGCTACTTCAAAATAATTGTACAATAACCGTTAACTTCAGAAGTTATTATTATTATTATTACATAAAGCGTATGTCTACAGAACGGAAATTTGACAATTATCTGAACTCGACTAAAGCAAACGGATTATTCTGTAAAGGCGCCGGAAGTCCATATATCTAGCTTCTTGGCTTTGGCCGCGATCCAACCAATAAAACCATTGGCTAGCTCTCATATCCGTTTTAATCTAACCGTTGCGTTCGTGTATTTAAATCCATAAATTAGGTAATGTATGCAGGTCTAAGGACGATACTAAGCGGTTTTAGCTGGGAATTTATGAATCCTGGCTTTGCAGCGGCTAATGCAGGAATAGAAACATACATTTTATGTAGATGTATTTATATGTATGTATGCATGGATAACATCGTTGTTCAACTGTTTTTCGTTCTTGGATTCGGCGCCAATTTTATTTAAAAAGAAACAAGTCTCGTGGAACGTGTTAAATTTGTAGAATAGAATTTGAATTTGTCATCATTCTGCTGTATTTTCTTTCGCTTCAAGATAGACGATCTTATGTTGCAAATTAATACGTGTGAATCTGCCTCAAAGCACTGCCAAACGCACAGAATGATTTTTTGTCCGAATCGGTTTTGACGAACCACAAGAGCTGCTTTTTCTGTTCGTGCAATTAGAGTTTTTGTTTTGTCTGGATCATGTAAAAAAAATCACTTCTCATCCCTTGTTTTGAGACTCCTCAAAAATCTATCTATCTCTAGAATTTTGAAGCAATTCTTGACAAACTTGAATTCTGCGGCAAGCTTATACGTCAGTCAAACGATGCGGATCCATCCGAGGCTTTTTTTGAAGAAATTTTTCGAGTTTTGTCCAATTGGAGTATTTGAAAGGTCAACTCTCGCTGAAACTTTATCGGAAATTGTCCTCAACTGCTTCTCTCAGACCGCTTTTATCCATTTGAGATACGTCTTTCATCGGTCAGGTTGGTGTGACCTCGACGAAATTTCGTCGTATTTTTCTGTTTTCTGAAGCGACCGACAGCATCTGCTTAGCATCGTATATCGTCCGCGACATCAAGATTTAATCCGATGATTATTCGCAATATGCTGTATTATATTCAATTGCCGCGATCTCCTATTGAACAAAACGAACCCGTAAATCGTTTCTCGAGCGCAGGCAGCCCTGATTATATGAGTTTAGATTCTCACGCTGTTCTCATGTCCTTATTTCCGAACGGCGAATGCCTCTTCGCCGCGCCGCGCCGCGCCGCATCTCGCCGACATGATGCAATTCCCTATTTCGCACGAAATTCCGCATCTCCAAATATGTCCGGTCGACTGTGGAAGATGTCGTCGTAAATATGGGATAGCGAGTTACTCGAATGCGGCTGTTATAACTGTACAACGAACCGAACTGTGCGGCAGCGGGGATCTGCGTCTTCTTCTTCCTCTCTTGAGAGACGGCGGATGGTTCGTCGTCTCCTCGTTCTTCTTCTGTATAGGTACGCTACTTCCTCTGACTAGCTGGCTCTTATATTGACTTTATTAGTCGAGATTGGCCCGAGGTTACGTACGTTCTTTAACGAATCTAACAGTATATGTGGTATCGTGATAGTACTACAACAACAACAACAACAACAACAACAGCAGACGACGACGTGTATTAAATGCAAGAACTTATCGATTACGGTTATACGACTTGCTTAAAGAACCGTCGAATATGCTGTTTGTATGCGTTAATGTTTCCGTTGTAAAAATCTGGTAGTGGTGTGTACCATTTTTGGTCCTTTTTGGAAGAAACGAAATATAATTATCTCCCAGGAAAACTATTAAACGAATAACATTGTAACAAAAGACCAACATTACTAAACATTACTAAAGAGTAGAATAATGTTAGAACACTGCTCAAAATGGCCACCATTGATCATGCAGTAGTAAAGTCCCTTTTTTTAATTTTGGCCTTATTTTTTGAAAAGTTATTCGTGTTTTGTTTCTACATTTTGATAATTGGTTCAGGTTTATGAACTATCGATCTTAAAGGCCCCCCAAAACCCAAAAAAATCGAAAGTTATCAAGTCCAGTGATCCAGGAAGTTAATCTACGTCTCCTATTTCATCGATTTAGAAATTTTCAGTTCAGCCAGTTACGAACATTTTGCAGTACATGATGTTCGTTGAAGATTTGGTTACTTTCATCACCCCCCTCTTCAACTTCCTTCGTTATAAAAGGATCGATGATGTTCTCCAACCATATTCGCCCTTTAACGTTTCATTAATGAATATGAACCCAACTATTGAATCACTCAATACTCCTACTTAAACATAAATTTTGTTGGCTTCAATGTATGTCCATCTACAACGTGTCTCATTTTGTGCGGGTGAAATTTATGCACCTTTGTGATTTTGGTACATGCAGATGAAGATGAGGAAATGGGGAAGAACTACATCTAACTTGATCGTTTTTACAATGTCAAATAAAAAAAAATGCGCGAGAAGATATGTTGATAATTTTCAAGAAACGTATATTTAATTTTTGCACTTTCGATCGCAAAAAATCGATTACATGACTGAACACCAAAACCATAATTCGCAGTTCTCTTCTTCGTCCTTTGCTCATTGAAACGTAACGAAACCCATGCTTTCACGCTTCTACAACTCGCGAAAATTTACCTGATTACCGATTACGCTCCGAAGTGCTGACGCCAATCGGTGCCTTTGTACGCCGACTTTGCACTATCTAAGCGCCATCTAAAGCGCACCGCAAGTACGTGCATCGCGTTCGAGATGATGCCGCTCCGATTTGTTAGGGAATTTTTAATTTTCCAGAGACGGAAGCTTTAAATTCATCGTCTTTGCTTTATCCAGGCAGCGATAACTAAGCGAGCGTAAGAGTATAATTTGGAGTAAGAATTTCTTTAGCCGGTTTCGTTCTCAAAGAAAGTGTAAATTGCATATTTAGGAAAAACTTAGTGATAATCGTGACAGCTTAGCATTGTTCATTAACACGATGAATCATAAGTACAGAGAATAGAAGTCACTTTCAGCATCTTATCCTGGGTCCTGTTAAGCAATGAAGAAGCTGGATGGAGGATATTATAATTTGCACCTTCTGCTCCAGCATATTGTGTGAATGGAAACATGGAAAGGATTCAGTTATATTAATTAATAATAGCTGATCGACACCTACACGTGCTAGTGTAGGTGTCGATCAGCTATTATTAATACATCCTACGTCCTCGGTAGTTTTAAGTGGGTGGAAGATAAATGGGAGACGGGCGACATCAGGCAAATTTGGAAAATTTATGCATCAGCAATCGCCACCCAAGCATCCTTAAAGTATCGAGTATAAGATCTGACTCTAGAAATAACAACCGAGAAATATTTTGACATCTTTGAATCTAGATGGAGGATAGGATTGGAGTCCTGCAGAGATTGGTTTAGAATATTTTGTTATTGATAAAATAACTCCGAACTGAATCAGATTTTCTTTGAGGGTCGTTACAGGTGGCAAAAATCGAGGAAAATTCATCTAAGATAAAAAATACAAGTAATTGGTCCTATACATATGTCCCTTCTTCCTCTTCAGACATCTAACGTTATAAAAGCCGCAACCTTCCTTAGAACAATCGACACGTTTCCAATAGCGATAAAGTCAACCGCTCCGACTTCCTCTTGGATATGTATGTATGCGTAGTGGCAGCATTATCCGTCAATCAATCGTTTTTACTGCCATTCAGATCGAATGACGCATCGCCGCTGTAGTCGGGATCACGGCCTGCGTGCCTTGTGCGTCTAGATTCTCGATTTTGTTCGCGGCAAGGCGTGTGAACGGAGATGCGATCGTCGTCACCATCGCCTTTCGCGATCCAGAAACAACAAGTGCTCCTCGCAGGTTGTTCTCCGAGTTTTATACTTTTACCCGTACACGAACACGCATACCTTGTGTGGGACTGCCCAAGGGTTCTCGCATTAACGAGGAAAGGGTCACTCCAGGTCATTTATATTAGCTGATGTGTACCTGTATACCTGTACTTATGTTACATAAATAAAGTCGCTCGTGACTTACAATTAGTGACGCATCTAAAAGAGAATAATAGTGACGCGCCTCTAGGTATTTAAAAAGGAAATTGAAAAATAGAGAGAAATTAGTGATATCCACGAGAGCCTTCATGCCAGGATTAATACTTAGATGTTATTTATTTGCAATGCACCATCTTGCATCAAAGTCCTCGTGGTGTAGTGGTTAGTGGAGGTTTCTTTCAAATATTTAATTACGTCGAAAGTATCAAGGAAATCCCTGATTTTTTTGCTGATTATCTGAAGAAAACATTTTTGTTTCTTTCAAATAATTAATTACATCGGAAGTATCAAGGAAATCCCTGATTTTCTCTGATACTGTTTAGGAATAATTTGCTGATTATCTGAAGAAAACATTTTTTTCCAAAATGGGACTTTTCTGGGGACACTAATGGGACACTATTACCTTCGGTAATATATAACTTCCGCAAGAAACTTTTCTATGGATTAATTTTCTTTCAGTTTCATATTTAGCAGCTCTCTTCAAGAATAACGAACGGGACAAATCTTTCTTTTCGCATATTCCTTGTAATTCTTGGGTGCTTGTGCCATCTCCTTTTTTTTTTTTTTGAAACAAAGCTATTAATTAATACGAACCTACACATTCAACAGTCGATTTAGTTTATTATAAATTCAAACGCGCTACCTTTGGATTGCGTGCTCCGATTCCGTAACACTTTAGCGTTCGTCTCACGCAAAGCCTACCCATACTTGCTCCATCTTATTCGTCTCGCATCTCCACAATTCACGCGCCCGTTCGTGCAGATTTGCGACCGTAATCGGCAATACATCGCGCGCGGCTTGTGGCATATGTAAAAACGGCAGCGAACAAATTATCGCGGCTATTTCAATTACGACTTGCGGCTGCTGCACGACATATATATGCAGCCCCGTATTTTTCTCCCCGCGGCCACAGACGCGTTCACTTAACTTGCATACAATCGCGAATCCTATCCGGCGTCGGGCGAAACAGATTCTTTCATCGCGGGACGCGCCGTAAAATTTTAAATATTCAAAACATCTCAATTATTCTCAGAATCCGACTCTTTGAATATTTATTACCAGGCCTTTGTTCGTCGTTCTTCGCCTTCTCCACCGCCGGTTATAAACCTCGACAATGTGTAAGTAGGTAGCGTAAAAACGATTCCATTTAATGCATATGCATGTTGGTTGTTGAATGAGCAAACTGAGAAAAGTCAACAAAGGAAAATTTTATACGGGCGAGAGGAACAAAAGAATAAAAAGAAGAATTCGGGCATTTTTAACTTTTCGAACAACAAACTATAGATTATTGCGTCTTTTGGAAAAAAGTAGAGAAGCTAAAATACGAGCTTTGGGGGACACTTTGAAATTTGTCCAAAACAAGCAAATCACTAAACCTTGGTAGTAATCTTTCACCACAATAAATTAATTATAACAAGAAGAAATCTCCAAACCAACTGCTTAAATGGTGAGTCAAAATAATGAAGAAGAAATTAGCATAACGTACTCGACATTCACTTATTTCTATATTAACCATCTTGCTTTGTTCGCTATTTTCAGATTCTAGATTATTGGTCCTGATTATGTTGTTGATCATCGTATATGTGATTCCTTCTATTAGTCCACCATCTGCTCTATTTTTTTCTTAATAAAACCTATACAGTGTGTATCAAAAAGTACATACCATATGGGTTTTTTTATTAAGGACTTTTCTAAAATAAGAGTAACGCAGAAAATTTGGGCCCGTTTCAAAACTAACTTGACGCAGTTTATCTTGGCATCAAGTCTCTCTGCCCTTGTACTTGAAGAATTCAGCTTATATTGTCTATTCCTGGTGCTTTTCCATTTTTCAGTTTCTTCACCGCTGCTTTGACTTCGTCCATTTGAAAAGTGCTATTCCTCTCAAATTCGATTGACTTTTTCGATTTCTTCAAAGTACTCTTTCCATCATCCAATAGTAATTTGCCTTCCTTATTTTTTATTTGATTCCTGTTTTCTGTTTGTTCTCTATTCCTCATATTCTTTAGAAGAGTTTTTAATTGCGCTTTTCGCCTTGCATTTTTTTTTTTCAAATTCTTCATACTCCGTGCCTACCGCAGCCTCTTTCTTTATTGTTAGATATGTTTTAATAATGGTCTCCTCTTTACCTTGAATGCAAAAAAAAAATCTTATTTTTAAACAAACTTTCGTTCATTCGCAATTTTCTCGAATATAGAGCACCTTCTGCAATTAACGGTGCAAGATTTCGACTGAAACTCGCCGTATTACATATTTACATGATCTACAAAGTCCGTAACAACTCAAGCGTAACAGACGCGAACCACAAGACCGTAAAATAGGTAAAACGATAAACTCCCAACGGCGATTTCGCGCATAAACAACTTCGCAATTGTCATCTCGGTGGTCGGCTATATCTCGGTATCCAGGTTAAACTGGACTTTAATAATCTATTGTGCGATTTACCGTATTTTACAGCCTATTGTTGGCACGCCGTTTTGTTCTCTTTTTTCAAGAGTATCGAGCAACCGCTCGCGTTACCGCCATCTGCACGACGTTGCGAAATGTATCTCCTGGTCATCAAAGAGCAATTAAAAAGCTGTTTTGAGGGGATGTCGTTTCAGAAGTACCTGCAACTTGGGTGTGCTTTGTAAGTGTGTGGTTTTACTATTCACTATTTTTTTTTGTTCGAAATATTAGCGGATGCTAGATTTAGATAAATTCTAAAAATCATACACTAAAAAAATTAATTCAATAAATCGTGTTTGTTGATTAATAAATTTATTACAACAATGGACTATGTTTCTCAAATTGAAACCTGTTTATCGATTTAATAAACACCCGTTTATTAACATACTTTATGAAGGAATTTTCATTAGACATTAATAATTGTATTCTTTATACCAATAAATCTGTTTATTGTATATATAATGTATAATAAACAGCAATTTATTAAAATGATAAACTCGTTCGTTGGATCAATTTTTATTTAAAAAAAAATGTTACATTGACGTAGTTCATTATTGATTATAGTGACAAGTGAATTGACTTCTTTTCGTTTATATCTTTAATCAAATGTAATCATTTCGAGACATATTGAAAAGTTGCTCGGTCGTATGTGTTTGATTTCGTGACATAGACTTGTCAGACAATATTTTCGTCTATAGGTCGTTCACATTAACAGGCGAGTTATATCATCTTCAATGTTATTATGACATTATATAACCTTGGTGCTAACATCTTTACTATACAGGGTGAGTTGTTTCCGATGGGAATTTCAGAAAGTAACGGAGAGAGACGATCAATATACGAGCTCAATTGAACGAGGCATTTGTTTTTTTGGGAAAAATGCACGAATAACTAGATATTTCGAAAAAAAAAATTGTTGTTATTTCGTTCGATGCCGCAGCTCTGTTATTATTGAGTGTAGAAAAATTTGTAAAAAGGAAAATTGTAAGTAATCATGTGCTTAATACTCCAGTCTCACCTTACTTAAGCTGTAATTTTACAAAGTTTGTCATTATCCAGTTTTAACAAATTTAATCTATCACGAATCAGTGGTGCTTCTGTCTTTACATCGGATGAAAAGTTAATCTGACGTTCCGTTAGGAAAATAACTCTAATTTGAAAAATGCCATCAATAACTGTTCATAAACGGAAGAACACAGCATATAACATATAAAAGAGATAATGAACTATCTTTCTTAACCTGCGTTTATAGCTGCTATGTAAATAAATTGATGGGTATCCTTATATGGAACACGAACAGTTATGTTATTAGCATTAGCAACTGATTAACTGAATTCTTGACCATATTAAAATTGTAAATAAGACAATTCATTCCAAAAAAAGATAGAAACTAATTGTACTAAGCGTACTTGATTTTTAAGGACTTTCGTCAAAAATAGAGCCAACAAAATAACATTGTATTTACTGTATAGATGAATGAATTCAAATATTTTGATTATTCGCTTATTGAGTTACGTTGCATTAAAATCCTTATCACAACTAGAAGAGGCTGGCGATAACTTCCCGGTTTTCCATTCTTAAGATTCTTTCTAAAAAAAATTATAGATCATTGAAGAAATAAAATCTCAGCTCAAAAATAAGTCAAAACAAATCAAGGTAACAGGGAAGACCTAAGACTTAACCCAAAACTATAAAAAAAACAAATTAATTTTTCAGTTTTAAAATAGATTTATAGCGTTATCGTCTTTTATGTTCGACGCTAGATTCTCTGAATAGAAACCGACAATACGTCTCCCATCATATTGGAATCCCGCCTCTTTTCCATTTGAAGGATATCCTGAGGAAATCTCTACCCCTATTCGTCGCTCACATTTCCTAAATTTTCACGAAAACGTCGAGTTGTGAGCGAAGCAAATGTAATTTCAGCGATGCCCTGCAGCTACTCCTTCATAATAATATTTCGTCCTGTAGATCGTAGATTTAGGACAAGTCAAAAATAATAACATATCAAGCAGTATGTGAAGTGGCAAGAATTCATCAAATGTTTAAAGATACTTTTTTTTTTAAACAGGGCAGGAGTTGATGTCCATGAATCCATCTGAATCTGTTATATACTAACATGCAGTGGTAGGCGGGAGATTTCTCAAATAAGGTTGTCTTACGCGCGTGGGGGCTGGACCACATTTTTAAATAGCCCCCAGGCAGCAAGTTCTTTAGGGCAGAGGAAATTTTTTTAATCTGGGAACCAATAAAAATACTTTCTTTCACTTTAGCTCCACTTAATACGATTGTCCCAAAGACATAGAAAACAACAAAATTTTGAGAACCTTTCATGAAGACCTTCTCAAATCGCAGCATATGCTTATTGTAATTAATTAAATGTAAAATCTGAGCCAAGTTCTTATGCGAACTTGGCTCGGATTTTCTTCTCAGGATTTCTTAATCCTACAGCATGTGCAGTTAGAATAGAAGGCTTTTTTTCAGATGAATTAATGAAGAAACGCCATTCATCCTACCTCAAGTTCTTGTATTAAGCCTCTCGCATCATGAAAAGCACAAATTGAGTCGTTCATGGAAAAATATTTTAAAAACGATTTGGCCTATGCCACTACATCTCTTTCTCTGTCGACCCTATGTTAGGCCAAAGTTAGCCCAAATGCCAATTCCAATATCTCAGAAAGCATCTTCGGGGTGGATGGCACTAGTTCAAGAACCTTTATGCTGTTTCTGCTTCATTCTCTACTACTTTTGCAACATCGCTGCAAATGAATTGTTAACGTATTGAAAATAGGAAATGTACAACAAAGGAAGACTCGTTACTGCGACACCGCCATACGTCTAACAAACGGTCTTCTATGACGGCAGGTAGTCGTGCAGCATTAGCGTTTGGTTTCTAAGCTTTTAGCTTTACAACCAATTAAAATTACCAATCATAGGATCGTAAACGTAATTGGAAAACGCATTCCTACAGAGCTAAGAGACGTTGATTCGTCGGCAACGTAATGCCTTTCTCGGGCGCGAAACTAGTGACATAGACCGCGCATGTTGTTCTCTCCCGCTAATAATTACGTTTCCCGGTAATTGGCCAATAAAAACCGACACGAACCCTCGATATATACGCTGCCCATTATTCATTATCTGCTATTGAACAATTACCGCAAAGACGGCGGATATTAAGACGTTCGGAAAGCATTCGGAATGAAGAAATAGAAGAACATGCACGATTAGTAGAAGAAAAAGGAAGGAACGATTTCACGAAATCGTTAAAACGCAACACGGCTTAGCCATGAACTACGATAGTGCGCGTACCGCTGCAGCAATAAACTTATTGTTATATTCCGTCCGGTTAAGTTCTTTACGTTGTCGAGATGCTGTACCACGTGATATATTTCCTGAAAAAGTTTCAAGATGCTAATTTTACTAGCTTGCTTTTTTAACTTGTAACAATTGCCAGGATCTGCTTTATTCACAAATTTTTGTGGCAAAAACCCTTGTAAGGCGCTTTCAATTAACACAATTAAGAAAAGTAAAAAATTCACTAATTAATTTTTCTTTAATAAACAAGCAAGTTTTTCAATATAAAACATTTTAATTCAACTATTTTGTTACACTTTTTCCATGAAGTGTAATTCTTTACGGCATCTCTCCCCGTATTGCTCATGTTGCCGTTAAAAGCATAAAAGAAATAGAGGCCTCCGGATGGTCATTTCGTCGTTGCTCGCGGGGAATTAAGAAATTACATGCGAACGACTCGCTATAAGCAATCGGATGCCTAGTAGACGCATCCAATGTCTTTTATGATCGATTTTACGGCCGGTTGTTCGGCCACGGTAGGATATATTGTCGATGAACGTAAATGAGGAGAAGTCAATCATTATTTCATCTCCAGGAAGAGCGAGAACCGGCGTCCGATGGGACAATTTATATAATTCGCTAGATTACGCAGTTGATTCGTAATTTTAGAGACTGTGATTCGGAGTGGATGGGAAGCAGTGGGAAAAGGTTTTAAACCACTAATTTACTACGACGGCGACGACGAAATTTTGCTTTATTAATATTGAAAAATGGGAAGAATATAATTTGCATGTAACTGATTTCTTTCACTTTTGTTCCAGATTCATCTTCGTCGGTTTCATCATCTTCCTGGCATTCCTCCAATTGGAAGCGTCGAACACCAAACAAGCGACGCGAAAATCCTTAAAAACGCACGACGTCCTCGCGAAAATCGGCTTCTCGAGGATCAGAGCGCCGAACAGCCATCACAAGAAACGCCTCGCGGTAGAATCTAGACAACACAGCAGATCAGACGACTCTCATATGTACATCATTAAACTACCGCCCAACCAACATTACTACGTCCATAACAGGCCGAATGCCCTCGCCCAAGAACCAAGCAAAAATCTTCCGGTTGGCTTCAAGAATAACGGGAGACCGGCGAAGATCTATCATTGGAACATTCCCATACTAAAGAAGATCAACAACACGAAGATATTCCACAAGACGAGATTGAATAATAAGGCGACGAATTTCAAGAACGCCGATAACTGGAACGACGTCTTAGATAAGCCGCTGAAGAACAAGAAGAACAAGAAAGGCGATAAGATACTGAACTATAAGAAGCAATCCTTCTACGTGCCGGCGAAACCGAAGAAATCCTCGTTTTTCAAATACTTCCCCGGAAACGGAAAGCCGAAATCGTTTTACGTAATCGACAGTAGTAAAAAGAAAGCGCATTATCACCGACTTCTACCGTAAGGTATCCGAAAATGATCTTTTCTGCAGCGAAAAAAAATGTTGAATTGAATTTTTTAAAAGACATGCGGGAAGTGAACGTTGTTTTTTTTTTTTATTTCTAGGTGTGCAATAATACTCGGCGATATACGAACACACTATGTAATTAAACGTGTTAGAAAAACATAATTATTACTTGAAAGATTGAGTCAAATTCATTTCATTATAACATATCATCAATTGAAATAAATTCATCCTGAATTAGTGAGAAAATAACATAGTAAATAAGTTAGGATCCTATCATAGATTACAACGCTACCCTTTATCGAGTAATTTTAGAAATTTAGGGAGACATTTGGCTCTAATGAAAAAGTAGATTAAATCCCTTAAAAAGCAAAATAATACGCATTTTTTAAATAATTTCGACTGATTTTTTTTCTATTAAATATTCATAAAAATGTTTTTAGGAACTTTTACACATTTTTATATCCATATTATATATTTATATTATATATTGACGATATTATATATAAATATTTAATAAAAACAATGATAATACTAATAATGTAATAATTTAGGCTTAGTTACTTAAAAAATCCATAGTTGTAAGATGTTTTATACATATTATATATTATAATAATGAATAAATGGAATATCTATACGGAGTAGTATATAAGATTTGCGGACGAAGAACATTTTATTAAATAAACGGACGTAAAATATATATAACTTTGCGTTTTATTTCTTGAAATAACTTGTAATACATTCTCAAATAAAAATATTACTCTCAACACTTTTCTAAAATTTCACGGCTGTTTTATCAAATACCAGCTCAATTCTTTCACTGCGCAGATATTTTGAGCATTGACTCAAAGAGGTGCAAGATGCAGCGAATTTATTCATCCAAAGCGGCAAAAAAGTTCAAAAAATTTGAATGAGAGCACACCCGCCTCCATCGAACAAGAAGAAAACTGGGAGACCGGCCATTTTGACTGAC